>OY804586.1:103260403-103849783 GCA_963680875.1 Bathymodiolus brooksi
ATCATGATTGTAATTATTGGAACTTCGTTGCCGCGATCGTATGATTGTTGTATTTATAGCTACATATGCAATCAGTTCCTATCACTACTGAAGTAGTGAGTTTGAATCCCGCTGATGGCCAGGTGTACTCGATACAACATTACGTGATAAAGTTCGTCAGTGACTTGTGGCGGGTCCGTGGTTTTCTCCGGCCACGATATTGCTGAAATATTGCTGAAAGTGGCGCTAACCACCATAACCCTAATCCATAACCCTATCACCACTGAAGTAGTGAGTTCGACTACCAAACGTGACGAGGTGTGATATAATAACAGTTTCTCAGAGAATTGTAGCAGATCAGTGGTTTTCTAAAAGTCTTCCAGTTTTCTCCACCAACAAAACTAACCACTACAAAATTACAAAAACAAATGTTGTGGAAAGTAGCGTGAAGCACCTATATATGTATACTCCTTAGCTTCTTTCTAATATTTTGTCTTCACATTTTCAATTTCAAAATCGTTTCCATATTCTAGATTTTGAGACAGATATAATATAAGTGGGTTAATATACATGGATATAACAGATTGCCATATTATACCATTAGAAAGTGCTCTTTCTGCTGATTCAAGAGAAAATGAAATGTTGGTATAACTAACGGCATTTATTTCCATGAATATTTTGAAAAGAAAATTGGGAAACAATATGAAAGAGTCAGCATATATATATTGATCATGTGACATGTTCAAGCGATATATCCTGCTACCAGAAAAACAAATCACCCACACCTATGTCAGCTTCAAACAGACATTTCATTTATGTGTTTGAGTATCATATCACTGTATTATTTATTTTTACCGCCACGGTATAACTGAAATATTGTTGAAAGTGGCGCTAAACACCATAAACTTTTTTTTTTAATATCATCTCAAATTGCTATAAGATAGATATAAATTGATCCTTTAATCCTGCATCACCGGTCCCACAAAATGTCTCTCAAGCCAACCTCCAAGAACAAACCACATATTGATAATTACACACATAAATAAACATCTTCATAACCTTTCATATAACCACAACATAGTGTCTTTGAAAACAATGAATATCAGGCATAGGTAACCCATTCCTATTGTGGATACCCTGTTTAGACCATGACCTGCTCGGTGGTTTCTACCGCTATTACGGTTTCCTCCACAAATAAAACTGACTGCCACGATATAACAGAAATACTGTTGACAGTGGCGTTAAACACCTTAACCCTAATTCATAGCACCAGGCCCAGGCAAGGTGTACTCGATACTACATTATGTGATACAGATTGCGGCAAGTCGGTGGTTTTCTCCGGGTACTCCGGTTTCCTCCACCAATAAAACTGACTGCCACGATATAGCTGAAAGTGTTGAAAGTGGCGTTAAATACCATACCCCCTTATCTTTTGACTTTGATCGTACCTGATGAAGGTTCATCAAGAAACGTGTCTTGCACACTTAATTAAATATCAACCTATTTTTTGTAAGATTACACTTACGATCGCAGACAGGGTGTATCAATTCTGACATCATTTGATACCATAACGGTTCTGTTTTTGGCGGGAAAACATGATCCATTGTCCCGGTAAGTTTATGCAAATAATAATGTGAAACATCTTCTCCTAAGGCAATAGCATGCATGATGGTATCTTTACTGGTGAACTGGGATACATCTCTCGGTGATGATGGCAGACCGTCCGATATAACTATCAAATATTTCTTTACATTAACATAATGTACTTGGCGTGTCCTGTCTGTTAGTAATTTGACGCCCGCAGCTACGCCTTTATGTATTTGTGACGATTTTCCTTGAAATTGAAGCTTTGAAATCTTATCTTCCAAATCCGTGCCATTATTGATGATTCCGAAATCATATTCTACTCTGGCTATTGAGGAAAAAGAAATGATTGCAATCTGAAAATGTTCCTCGTCTATTGTCCAATTACTCATCAGCTCCCTCATCATTTTCTTTTGCATTTCAAAGTAAAACGATCCCATACTTCTCGAACTGTCAATCACAAACACTACGTCACTTGGGTGGGGCTTGCATAAATCTTAAAAGAAATAAACATAATATTTTTTTATAATCAATATAATATTTTTTATATCAAAATAATATGTTTTATTTTACATGTTATAATTGTTCTGATTTTCAATAATTCTTAACCAAGTATGTCGTAGAAAGAACATGGTTGCTATAAATAGAAATGATGACATAAATTACAAGATTCTAATGGACCCCGATCAATTACGCATGCGCATATTCGCCTCTAAATTTCGTTTGAGTGGTGAGAGTTTTTCTCACCTTTTAATCGAAAATTTTATAAGACACTACAGAAATAATTATCAGAATATGTAAATCGTGGAAGGACAGACAATAAAATGGCTAACGGAAAAAGGCAAAAGCAATGGTCAACAAAGTCATACGGAGAAAAATAAAATGTTGAGCAGCACGAACCCAACTTACAAACTTATGTTTCTGTTTGAGAAAATCATGGTACGATTTTCGCATAAATACAACGTTCGGTTCGTGTTTACCTCCAGTTGTTTGTAGACGGGTTCGCGTCTTGTTATTTGTGTTTGTTCTTGCATAGTTTTGTCCAACACATATTGTTCAAACCATTGAAAACAAAAAAAAAACACGACAAGAGGCGTTGGAAATCCATTTCCTGGCTTCCAACAGGCACACAAATATGTCGGGCTGCATATACGTGTATTTATTTTGTTACATGCTTCTTATTTTTTTAATAGCAGCAACATACTGTCGCTGTGATGGTTGTTGTGACAGCAGCAACATACTGTCGCTGTGATGGTTGTTGTGACAGCAGCAACATACTGTCGCTGTGATGTAATGGCTAACATGATGGTTGTTGTTGTGACGGAACCCTACTTCTATCTCCGGTCAAATCAAGGTATATATGCTATATCGTGAAAAACGATATATAATATTGCAGCAGTGTTACACTGATTCCAGAAAACTCATTGTATTTTTTATTTTAGTACAAATATATTAAGCAGAAAAACTTGAAAATATCAAAGTGTAATCAGAAGTTGTAAATCGTCAAAGGACAGACAACACAATGGCCAAAAGATGAAGGACAGACAACACAATGGCCAAAAGATGAAGGACAGACAACACAATGGCCAAAAGATGAAGGACAGACAACACAATGGCCAAAAGATAACAGGACAATAGAATAAACAACGATTTACAAAACACTACACAGAAAACTAAAGATCAAGTAACACGAACCCCAATAAAAACCGGGGTGAACTCAGGCGCATCGGAATGGTAAGCAGTTCCTGCTTCACGTGTGGTACTCATCGTAGTAATCTAACTACATTCCCAGTGATAATTCATGAATGGGGAAAGTACCGGATTGGGATTACGACGAGCGGAACAGATCCATGGTTATATGTGACACAGATACTCCTTAACTGTTAACCAAGTCATGGTGGCGACCGTAAGACTTTCGAAGTGCCAACTTCAACTTAACCACTGTAACTTGCTGTTGGTAAGTACATTTTTAGGACAGTTGGTGTTATATTATATTTTCCTTCAAAATTTTGAATAAATATTGTCCTTCGCATAACACAAACCCTCTAGTTGACACATATTGCGATATACTTCAAGTGGCAAATTTAATACGATAATCATTTATTATATAAGATAAACTGGCCCTACTTACCAATTTCACACCTTTGCCCGCTAAATCCTGTGGGACAAACGCATTCGAAATTGGTCCACCCTTGAGCAAAACACGTACCGTGATTCAGACAAGGACTGTCGCTGCAGGGATCTTAAAATATAACCAGTAATAGGTTCTTTGTGATAACATGTATTGAAAGTCGTGTTCATATATGTGTGTGTTCCTTTGCGTAAAACACCGCATCAGCGGTATAATGTTAAGCGTGCTCGCCTCGAGTGTGGTAGATCGTGTGCTCGAGCCCCGGTCGGCTCAAGTCAAAGACTATACAATTGATATTTGTTGCATCTCCGCTAAGCATGCAGCATTAAGGAGAAAGAGCAAAGACTGGTTGGCTCGGAAACAGAATGATGTGTCCGAGTGGAGCGGCATGTCTACCCGCGGACTGTTATTTCAGTGTGCTAGCACTAAAAAAATCGAACTTGGCGTGTTGGTCCAGAACAAAGTGAACCTCATTATCTCGTTGAAAATTAACGTTTTCTCGACATGATATAGTTGAAAAATTGCTGAGTTAGCATTAAACAACAATCACTCACTCGTTTACGAACATGTTCATTCTTGTTCATATATGTGTGTGTTCCTTTACGTAAATGCTTATACTTGTTCACATGTTTATCTCTTCCTTTAGATACACGAGCATACGTGTTCATGTGCTTGTGTGTTCCTTTTGATAAATGCACATTCTTGTTTATATCTTGTGTGTTCCTTTAGATAAATGAACATTATTGTACATGTGCTTGTGTGTTCTTTTAGATAAATGCATATTACTGTGCATGTGCTTGTGTGTTCCTTTTGATAAATGCACATTCTTGTTCATGTGCTTGTGTGTTCCTTTAGATAAATGCACATTCTTGTTCATGTGCTTGTGTGTTCTTTTAGATAAATGCACATTCTTGTTCATGTGCTTGTGTGTTCCTTTAGATAAATGCATATTATTGTGCATGTGCTTGTGTGTTCCTTTTGATAAATGCACATTCTTGTTCATGTGCTTGTGTGTTCCTTTAGATAAATGCACATTCTTGTTCATGTGCTTGTGTGTTCCTTTAGATAAATGCACATTCTTGTTCGTGTGCTTGTGTGTTCTTTTAGATAAATACATATTATTGTTCATGTGCTTGTGTGTTCCTTTAAATAAATGCGTATTCTTCTCCATATGTGTGTGTGCTCCTTTAAATAAATGCACATTCTTGTTCATGTGCTTGTGTGTTCCTTTAGATAAATGCACATTCTTATGCATGTGCTTGTGTGTTCCTTTTGATAAATGCACAATCTTGTTCATGTGCTTGTGTGTTCCTTTAGATAAATGCACATTATTGTTCATGTGCTTGTGTGTTCCTATAAATAAATGCACATTCTTGTTATATGCTTGTGCGTTCCTTTAGATAAATGCATATTCTTGTTTATATCTTGTGTGTTCCTTTAGAAAAATGTACATTCTTGTTCATGTGCTTGTGTGTTCATTTAGATAAATGTGCAAATTCTTGTTCACATGCTTGTGTGTTCTTTTAGATGAAAACACATTCTTGTTCATATGCGTGTGTGCTCCTTTAGATAAATGCATATTCTTGTACATCTGCTTGTGTGTTCCTTTGAATAAATGCACATTCTTGTTCATATGCTTGTGTGTTCCTTTAGATAAATGCACATTATTGTTCATGTGCTTGTGTGTTCCTTTAAATAAATGCAAATTATTGTTCATATGCTTGTGTGTTCCTTTAGATAAATGCACATTCTTGTTCACATGCTTGTGTTTCTTTACATAAATGCAAATTCTTGTTCATGTGCGTGTGTGTTCCTTTTGATAAATGCACATTATTGTTCATGTGCTTGTGTGTTCCTTTAAATAAATGCACATTATTGTTCATATGTTTGTGTGTTCCTTTAGATAAATGCACATTCTTGTTCACATGCTTATGAGTTTCTTTACATAAATGTACATTCTTGTTCATGTAATTGTGTGTTCTTTCAGATAAATGCACATTATTGTTCACATGCTTGTGTGTTCCTTTAGATAAATGCACATTCTTGTTCATGTGCTTGTGTGTTCTTTTAGATAAATGCACATTCTTGTTCATATCTTGTGTGTTCCTTGAGATAAATTCACATTCTTGTTCATATGCTTGTGTGTTCCTTTTGATAAATGCACATTCTTGTTCACATGCTTGTGTCTTTCTTTGCATAAATGCACATTCTTGTTCATATGCGTGTGTGTTCCTTTAGATAAATGCACATTCTTGTGTGTTCCTTTAGATAAATGCACATTCTTGTTCATGTGTGTTCCTTTAGATAAATGTACATTCTTGTTCATATGTGTGTGTGTTCCTTTAGATAAATTCACATTCTTGTTAATGTGCTTGTGTGTTCTTCTAGGTACATGCACATTCTTGTTCATATCTTGTGTGTTCCTTTAGATAAATGCACATTCTTGTACATATGCTTGTGTTCCTTTTGATAAATGCACATTATTGTTTATGTGCTTGTGTGTTCCTTTTGATAAATGCACATTCTTGTTCATATGCTTGTGTGTTCCTTTAGACAAATGCACATTCTTGTTCATGTGCTTGTGTGTTTCTTTAAATAACTGCACATTCTTGTTCATGTGCTTGTGCGTTTCTTTAAATAACTGCACATTCTTGTTCATGTGCTTGTGCGTTTCTTTAAATAACTGCACATTCTTGTTCATGTGCTTGTGTGTTTCTTTAAATAACTGCACATTCTTGTTCATGTGCTTGTGCGTATCCTTAAATAACTGCACGTTCTTGTTCATGTGCTTGTGTGTTTCTTTAAATAACTGCACATTCTTGTTCATGTGCTTGTGCGTTTCTTTAAATAACTGCACATTCTTGTTCATGTGCTTGTGTGTTTCTTTAAATAACTGTACATTCTTGTTCATGAGCTTGTGCGTTTCTTTAAATAACTGCACATTCTTGTTCATGTGCTTGTGTGTTTCTTTAAATAACTGCACATTCTTGTTCATGTGCTTGTGTGTTTCTTTAAATGAATGCACATTATTGTGCAAGTGCTTGTGCGTTACTTTAAATAACTGCACATTCTTGTTCATGTGCTTGTGTGTTTCGTTAAATAAATGCACATTCTTGTTCATGTGCTTATGCGTTTCTTTAAATAACTGCACATTCTTGTTCATGTGCTTGTGTGTTTCTTTAAATAAATGCACATTCTTATTCATACATTTATGTACAATAACATAATACAGTCCTGTTCATACATATTATATGTTCCATTGCATAAATGATACGTGTTCAATCATTTATTTATTCTTTTACAAAAAAGCCGCTTCGGTGACGTAATAGCTAGTGTGCTCGCCTCGAGTGCGGTAGATCATGGGCTCGAGCCCCGGTCGGGTCAAATAAAAGACTATAACATTGGTATTTGTTGCTTCTCCGCTAATCACGCAGCATTAAGGAGAAAGAACAAAGACTGGTTGGCTCGGAATCAGAATAATGTGTCTAAGTGGAGCGACATGTCTACTTGCGGACTGTTGTTTCAGTGAGATAGCATTATAAAAATCCAACTCAGCGTGTTGGGCTAAAACAAAGCGGACCTCATCATCATCTAATTGAAAATTAACTTGCTCTCGACATGATATCGCTGAAAAAGTGCTGAATTGGCGTTAAGCAACAATCAATCACTCACTACTTTACATAAATTGTAAATCATAAACATGCATGTTTGCTCCTTAATATAAACAGCAAGTATTGTTCATGATACATGTGTGCGTTCGATTTTTCATTGCATAAGTGATAAGATGTTCCATACCTTTTAGTGTTCCATCACATGAATGGTAATTCGAATTCAGACATTCATGTGTTCCTTAACGTAAATGACAATCAGTATTCATACACGTATGCGTTCTATCATATGAATGAGAAGTGGTATGTATATATATGTGTGTAATTAAATTTGTCAATTTATTTACCTAGACCAAAATCACATGTAGATTTGTCTTTCTTTGTATGTCTTTTATTAGAAGCTGAGTCGGAGCAATTCTGAAAATAAAATTAATAAATAAATTAAACCTTAGTTGTTTCATAGCAACAGAAAACACTTTATAATATAGAAGTATAACGTGAAGAGGAAAACAAATCTATTGGGGGTGATTCCTGGAAGAATGACAATAGATACTGATCTTCAGATGAGGTCTTCATGAACTACACCTGAATTAACACTAATTTACTGTGTAGTGTTTTGTAGATCATTATTTATCTTTTATCGTTTGCCACGATAGTATATTGTCTGTTCTTCGAATTACTGCCTCTGTCTACTCTTTTTGGTATTTTCAATATTTTCTTAACATCTTCTAACTAAAGTTGTGTGTTGGAACCCCGCTCAAGGGGAGGTGTACTCGATACAACAGTATGTGATAAAGTTTGTCAGTGACTTGCGACAGGTCAGTGGTTTTCTCCGGGTACTCTGACTTCCTCTACTAATAAAACTGACCATCACGATATAACTGAAATGATGTTGTAAGTGGCGTTAAACATCATAAAACACATAAACCTGAACAGCGTTTGTTTCAAAATTGTCTACATTTGTCTAATTTCGTTTTAAGACATTTTTTATATACCAATATACTTACGTTTGTCATAGGCACAAAATTAAATCCAGCAGGATAACCATACGAATTGTACTCTTGTATTCCTGTAGAAATAGCAAGAAATGTTACCGACGGATCCACGTGATATACGGTATGTGCGCCACTAGAAATGACAAAATCTGTATATTTGATATCATTCCTGCCTTGCACCGATTTCCACGAAGTTGATGGTAAGATTTGGTTGTCTAATCTCAGTCCAGGTATATAATTTTCTGCTATTACCAGCGCCAGAGAATTAATAAAATCGCCATTATCAAGCTTGACCGTAGAGAATGTATAAGCAGAGGAAAACTGTTGAATGGATGGTAAAATGACCATAGCAGGGTCACCATTGCCCTTATCGTCACAACCGCCATTTGCATACAATATGACTTGTATTGCCTTGTTCGATGATATGGTTTTAGATTCACCGTCTGGTATGTTAAAAGTGTAAAAGTCTCCTGGTTCATATAATGTGTTAGATGGACGTCCAGATATATTGACAACTGTGTTGCCTTGACTGGAAACAATTCTAAACGTATCCTGAGCATTACAATTTGGCATCCCTATGGTAACGAAGTCTGTACCTAATCTTTCCAAAGGAAGCATTTGTTGTACAATATGATCACATGCTCCATTACCAATCCTCGCACAATAACTCCCTCCGAGTAATGATACTGGTTTTGTACCGTAAACATGAGTTCCAGTGAAGTCTCCCCTATAAGACTTGACATACATTGTCTGAAATTTATTTAACCGGAATTTAACTGAGGTTTTTGGGCCATAAACATTACCATCTATTTTTATTGAGGGACTTTCGCTTCCAAGTTTTACACTAACATAAGTTTGATCCTCGGTCCCAATTATCATGAACGCGGAGTTTTGACCCCATGACGAAACGTAGTATTCCTGGCCTAAAGCGTCAACAGGTAATACAAGAAAGGCATCAGTGGACGCATATCTTTTATTAACTGCATATACAACAACGTCTTTTTCTGCCTCTATTAGTATTCCTTTCTTCTCAATTAAACCCAGGCCGCCCATCATTAAGATGTTTATCGGTATCTTCCCAACAATGGACTTTCTAACAACTACGGTTTTTACGAATGTTTTATCAAACAGTGGCGTTGTTACTTTCACTTTGATGTCAGTGTTATATTCTGTCGTAATAAACAGTATCAATTGTATACCACCTTGTACATTTGGCATGAATCCAATTATAAATGTACGCCCCTTGTTGTCCATACCTGTATAAAAGAAAGGAATAATATATTATAGCTTATTATACCTCATTAATATGCATTGCTTAATACGCGTTTCCTTTTGGCTCTTTCGGATCATGTGACCTGCGATTATTTTTGAAAGAGTGACCTGCGATGGAGTCATTATTGATCATGTGATAGATATGGCGTAGCAATGTTGACTTCATCCAAAACCATAATGGCCTGTGACTCGCGGTGACCTGATGTCATGTCACCTAGAGTCACAGGCCTCGGGTCCACATTTCCTGGTATTGACCTCACAAAGTAATTAATTGCATAATAATGCATTGTACAATTTAAATATCACATATACAATAAATGTCTTCAGTGGTGCCCGATATCCAAGTCAATTCAAATCGTAAATACTTCAGTGTTAACCAAATATATGCTAATTTTGGAAATCGCATAACAAAGATTCATAGATTTGCCGTTTATAAACGGTAGTAAAATGTACCGCTCAACTTCAGGTTAGGACCGTTTCATGCTCATTTTAGGGTATGCAATGTTGAAAACTTGACTGTGAAATGTAGAACAGCAATACAAGCGTTGTTCCTCTACTTTAAGTTGAAGTTGTATCTAAGTGTAATGTTGAATAGTCTCTCATGTTCATAGAAAACAATTTTTTATGTATGCTATTTCTGGTCGTATATTTATAGGTAGTGTTGTCCTTCCATAATTCATGGCCTCTGATTACCCATTTGGTATCTTCAATACTTAGCTTGTTCATGAAATGTGGATGACAAAATTAGAAATGGTACATAACATTTAAATTGTACAATGATATACATGCTATTTTCTTACCAGGGCAATCATCTTCATTACACGGACGGGTTTCTATATATGAACCAACACAGTATAATCCACCATATTCAGGTTTTGGACTATCACACATTCTGATCCTAGACTGGCTTCCGCCACCACAACTTACGGAACATGAACTATAATTAGACCAAGCACCCCAGCTACCATTTACAGCTGGACACGTGCCTTCATTGCATGGTATGTTTTCTGTCTCAGTACCGTTGCAATCTGTTGCCTCGTTTTCGATATCTAACCTTTGACAAGTACGGTTCCTAACCTTGTATCCATCACCACATGATACTGAACAAGAGCTGAAATTACTCCACGAACTCCAACTAGCGCTGATGTTGGGACACATGCCGCCATTACAAACGATCGTTTCGTTATTGGCGCCTTGGCATGCAGCTCCTCCATTGGCTGGTGCGGGATCATCGCACGTCCGATTTCTGATCTGTGTTCCTTCACCACACGATACTGAACACGAGCCATTGTTTGTCCATGGCCCCCAACTACCATCAACAGCCATACCGTCAGTAAATACAAAGTTAACATTAAATGAAAAATAAAATGAATGGTTTATTAAAATTGAAAGCTCCATATAATATGCAAGAGTAAAACAAATACTAAGTTAACTAGAGTAGAATAGAATAAAATAGAATAGAATAGAATAGAATATACTTAAACAGCTGACTAGAATAGACTTAATGCACAGGCAATGCAATACTTCCATGAATAATACTAGCTATGAAATCAATGAAGTAAATTAACAATTTTCCAGACGGAAACGTCATTTACACGTAAAAATAAGACAGGTAGCTCCAGTAATATAACGTGAGGTAGTGAGTAAATGTTTAACGCTATATCATGATCAGAACAAGATTCTTTGTCGTGAAGTGATGATTACATCTGTTCTGTCCTAAGTGTCGTGAAGTGATGATTACATCTGTTCTATCCTAAGTGTCGTGAAGTGATGATTACATCTGTTCTGTCCTAAGTGTCGTGAAGTGATGATTACATCTGTTCTATCCTAAGTGTCGTGAAGTGATGATTACATCTGTTCTGTCCTAAGTGTCGTGAAGTGATGATTACATCTGTTCTGTCCTAAGTGTCGTGAAGTGATGATTACATCTGTTCTGTCCTAAGTGTAGTGAAGTGATGATTACATCAGTTCTGTCCTAAGTGTCGTGAAGTGATGATTACATCTGTTCTGTCCTAAGTGTCGTGAAGTGATGATTACATCTGTTCTGTCCTAAGTGTCGTGAAGTGATGATTACATCTGTTCTGTCCTAAGTGTCGTGAAGTGATGATTACATCTGTTCTGTCCTAAGTGTCGTGAAGTGATGATTACATCTGTTCTGTCCTAAGTGTCGTGAAGTGATGATTACATCTGTTCTGTCCTAAGTGTCGTGAAGTGATGATTACATCTGTTCTGTCCTAAGTGTCGTGAAGTGATGATTACATCTGTTCTGTCCTAAGTGTCGTGAAGTGATGATTACATCTGTTCTGTCCTAAGTGTCGTGAAGTGATGATTACATCTGTTCTGTCCTAAGTGTCGTGAAGTGATGATTACATCTGTTCTGTCCTAAGTGTCGTGAAGTGATGATTACATCTGTTCTGTCCTAAGTGTCGTGAAGTGATGATTACATCTGTTCTGTCCTAAGTGTCGTGAAGTGATGATTACATCTGTTCTGTCCTAAGTGTCGTGAAGTGATGATTACATCTGTTCTGTCCTAAGTGTCGTGAAGTGATGATTACATCTGTTCTGTCCTAAGTGTCGTGAAGTGATGATTACATCTGTTCTGTCCTAAGTGTCGTGAAGTGATGATTACATCTGTTCTGTCCTAAGTGTCGTGAAGTGATGATTACATCTGTTCTGTCCTAAGTGTCGTGAAGTGATGATTACATCTGTTCTGTCCTAAGTGTCGTGAAGTGATGATTACATCTGTTCTGTCCTAAGTGTCGTGAAGTGATGATTACATCAGTTCTGTCCTAAGTGTCGTGAAGTGATGATTACATCTGTTCTGTCCTAAGTGTCGTGAAGTGATGATTACATCTGTTCTGTCCTAAGTGTCGTGAAGTGATGATTACATCTGTTCTGTCCTAAGTGTCGTGAAGTGATGATTACATCTGTTCTGTCCTAAGTGTCGTGAAGTGATGATTACATCTGTTCTGTCCTAAGTGTCGTGAAGTGATGATTACATCTGTTCTGTCCTAAGTGTCGTGAAGTGATGATTACATCTGTTCTGTCCTAAGTGTCGTGAAGTGATGATTACATCTGTTCTGTCCTAAGTGTCGTGAAGTGATGATTACATCTGTTCTGTCCTAAGTGTCGTGAAGTGATGATTACATCTGTTCTGTCCTAAGTGTCGTGAAGTGATGATTACATCTGTTCTGTCCTAAGTGTCGTGAAGTGATGATTACATCTGTTCTGTCCTAAGTGTCGTGAAGTGATGATTACATCTGTTCTGTCCTAAGTGTCGTGAAGTGATGATTACATCTGTTCTGTCCTAAGTGTCGTGAAGTGATGATTACATCTGTTCTGTCCTAAGTGTCGTGAAGTGATGATTACATCTGTTCTGTCCTAAGTGTCGTGAAGTGATGATTACATCTGTTCTGTCCTAAGTGTCGTGAAGTGATGATTACATCTGTTCTGTCCTAAGTGTCGTGAAGTGATGATTACATCTGTTCTGTCCTAAGTGTCGTGAAGTGATGATTACATCTGTTCTGTCCTAAGTGTCGTGAAGTGATGATTACATCTGTTCTGTCCTAAGTGTCGTGAAGTGATGATTACATCTGTTCTGTCCTAAGCCAACACGCTCGGTTGGAATGTAATGTTACCATCTCAATGAAACCATCAATTAAAAGGGGACCTTCGTGATCCCATGGTAATTAAAAGGGGACCTACGTGATCCCATGGTAATTAAAAGGGGACCTACGTGATCCCATGGTAATTAAAAGGGGACCTACGTGATCGCATGGTAATCGTATTTACAACTACCTTTGCAATCAGTGCCTCTCACCACTAAAGTTGTGAGTTTGAACCCCGTTCATGGCGAGTTGCACTCGATACAACATTATGTGATAAAGTTTGGCAGTGACTTGCGACAGGTCGATGGTTTTCTCCGGGTACTCCAGTTTCCTCCACCAATAAAACTGACCGCCACGATATAACTGAAATATTGTTGAAAGTGGCGTTGAACACCATCAACCAACCAACCATCAGTTAAACATGTCATTCTACGCAGATATATACATTATTCTGATTCCGAGGCAACCAGACTTTGCTCCTACTCTTTAATGCTACGTGCTTGGTTGAAAAGAAGCGAATACCAAGTTCACAGTTTTACGTTTGATCCGAGCAATGATCGAACTGACGATATACCAAACTCTAAGCGAACACTCGAATCATTACTCGAACAAAGCAGACAAAAAATATGAACATGAAAATGATCAGCACTGTCTGTTGTGATGTTAGTCTTGTATATATGTCTTCCTGAAATAAGAAAAAGTTTGAAGATGCCAAGGGGTAATCAGAAGCCGTAATCGAAGAAGGACAAACAACACAATGGCCAAAAGAAAAAAGGACAAAGGGACAAACAACGATCTACAAAACATTACACATAAAACTAAAGATCGAGCATCACAAACCCACTAAAAACAGAGGGTTCCTGCTCCACATGTGAGGTTGCTGTACAAATGTTGTCATCTAAATGTATTGTTATTGTCGTTATTTCCACAACAATGGAGCATCCCTTGTATATTGTCAATGATATTGTTTGTACCACATTTGATTTTAGGATATGGTTGACTGGTTCCCATCGGGATCTAAAAATATTTCATAACTGTTTCAGTAACGCCTAAGGAATCATTGCTTATTGTCAAGAAGGTTTATTGGTTGGATTTCTGTCCATTCGAGGTGTACTCGATTCTAAATTATGTGATTAAGCAAGCTAGTGATGTCCAACGGAAACTTCACAATAAAGTATAAATTTACACTGACCAGTAAAATTGTCACGAAGAAAACGATTTCATGAAGCCAACACGATTTCCATAACATATTCTGTTCGTGTCGTTTAGCAATAACACAACAAGTGCACTAGCAGAGCAATAACTGCTTACATCTCACTCAGCCCTATGAATGGGGCCGGTCATGAGCAATAACTGCTTACATCTCACTCAGCCCTATGAGTGGGGCCGGTCATGAGCAAGAACTGCTTACATCTCACTCAGCCCTATGAGTGGGGCCGGTCATGCTTACATCTCACTCAGCCCTATGAGTGGGGCCGGTCATGCTTACATCTCACTCAACCCTATGAGTGGGGCCGGTCACATGCTTACATCTCACTCAGCCCTATGAGTGGGGCCGGTCATGCTTACATCTCACTCAGCCCTATGAGTGGGGCCGGTCATGAGCAAGAACTGCTTACATCTCACTCAGCCCTATGAGTGGGGCCTGTCATGCTTACATCTCACTCAGCCCTATGAGTGGGGCCGGTCATGCTTACATCTCACTCAGCCCTATGAGTGGGGCCGGTCATGCTTACATCTCACTCAGCCATATGAGTGGGGCCGGTCATGCTTACATCTCACCCAGCCCTATGTGTGGGGCCGGTCATGCTTACATCTCACTCAGCCCTATGTGTGGGGCCGGTCAATGCTTACATCTCACTCAGCCCTATGTGTGGGGTCGGTCATGCTTACATCTCACTCAGCCCTATGTGTGGGGTCGGTCATGCTTACATCTCACTCAGCCCTATGTGTGGGGTCGGTCATGCTTACATCTCAGTCAGCCCTATGTTTGGGGCCGGTCATGCTTACATCTCACTCAGCCCCATGTGTGGGGCCGGTCATGCTTACATCTCACTCAGCCCTATGTGTGGGGCCGGTCATGCTTACATCTCACTCAGCCCTATGTGTGGGGCCGGTCATGCTTGCATCTCACTCAGCCCTATGTGTGGGGCCGGTCATGCTTACATCTCACTCAGCCCTATGTGTGGGGCCGGTCATGCTTACATCTCACTCAGCCCTATGTGTGGGGTCGGTCATGCTTACATCTCACTCAGCCCTATGAGTGGGGCCGGTCATGCTTACATCTCACTCAGCCCTATGTGTGGGGTCGGTCATGCTTACATCTCACTCAGCCCTATGTGTGGGGCCGGTCATGCTTACATCTCACTCAGCCCTATGTGTGGGGTCGGTCATGCTTACATCTCACTCAGCCCTATGTGTGGGGCCGGTCATGCTTACATCTCACTCAGCCCAATGTGTGGGGCCGGTCATGCTTACATCTCACTCAGCCCTATGTGTGGGGCCGGTCATGCTTACATCTCACTCAGCCCTATGTGTGGGGTCGGTCATGCTTACATCTCACTCAGCCCTATGTTTGGGGTCGGTCATGCTTACATGTCACTCAGCCCTATGTGTGGGGTCGGTCATGCTTATATCTCACTCAGCCCTATGTGTGGGGCCGGTCATGCTTACATCTCACTCAGCCCTATGTGTGGGGTCGGTCATGCTTATATCTCACTCAGCCCTATGTGTGGGGTCGGTCATGCTTACATCTCACTCAGCCCTATGTGTAGGGTCGGTCATGCTTACATCTCACTCAGCCCTATGTGTGGGGTCGGTCATGCTTACATCTCACTCAGCCCTATGTGTGGGGTCGGTCATGCTTATATCTCACTCAGTCCTATGTGTGGGGCCGGTCATGCTTACATCTCACTCAGCCCTATGTGTGGGGCCGGTCATGCTTACATCTCACTCAGCCCTATGTGTGGGGTCGGTCATGCTTACATCTCACTCAGCCCTATGTGTGGGGTCGGTCATGCTTACATCTCACTCAGCCCTATGTGTGGGGTCGGTCATGCTTATATCTCACTCAGCCCTATGTGTGGGGCCGGTCATGCTTACATCTCACTCAGCCCTATGTGTGGGGTCGGTCATGCTTACATCTCACTCAGCCCTATGTGTGAGGCCGGTCATGCTTACATCTCACTCAGCCCTATGTGTGGGGTCGGTCATGCTTATATCTCACTCAGCCCTACGTGTGGGGCCGGTCATGCTTACATCTCACTCAGCCCTATGTGGGGGGCCGGTCATGCTTACATCTCACTCAGCCCTATGTGTGGGGCCGGTCATGCTTACATCTCACTCAGCCCTATGTGTGGGGTCGGTCATGCTTACATCTCACTCAGCCCTATGTGTGGGGCCGGTCATGCTTACATCTCACTCAGCCCTATGTGTGGGGCCGGTCATGCTTACATTTCACTCAGCCCTATGTGTGGGGTCGGTCATGCTTACATCTCACTCAGCCCTATGTGTGGGGTCGGTCATGCTTACATCTCACTCGTCTTAAAACTAATAATAGAACTTACCTGAGAACTCATTAGGTATCTTAAAACTAATAATAGAACTTAACTGAGAACTCATTAGGTATCTTAAAACTAATAATAGAACTTACCACCGGATGTTGCTATCACAAAATATGGTAACGTAACTATAGCCCACAAAGTCAATCTTGCATACATCTGAATGAATAAAAGTGCATTTTTTTAAGAAAAACAAACACCGATGAAATACTAATCTACGAAAATGTACAATATAAATATTCTTTATTAGAGTTCGTTGTGATTTAATTCTGAAGAGGGAAATGTTTGAATCTCATTACCAAGTTTGAATCCCGCCACATTTGTGTGCCTGTTACACAACAGGATCTATATTTCTATAAACTAATGCGCTTGTCATGTTGTGCTTAAAAGAAGCGATTGAAGATACCAAATCAAAAGGGCAGTTAGAAGTCGTAAAACGAAGGACATGGCTGTCCTTCGTTTTACGACTTCTAACTTAAAAGAAATAGGTAAAAAAAAGATAAAAAACAATTGTCTACAAAACACTACACAGAAAACTAAAGATTGAGCAGGATACTAGAGGTAACCTCATGTTCTCCATAAGGGTAATCAGTTCCTGCACCAATAGTGGTACTGATGTATGCCAGAAGAATGGTTCGTCTTGTGGTAGTCATACTAGAAATCAAAACTTGTTTTGTGATTGCTTAGGACTTGAGGTTCTTTTGTCATTGTTTCTTTTACTTCCGGGTCATTCCTTTCCACATTGTCTGCAGTCATATATATAATGTACTCGAATGTTGTCAACATTATAATCAGTAAAACATTATATTTTTGAACTAACCGCATCGGTGGCTCGGAATCAGAATAATGTGTCCGAGTGGAGCGACATGTCTACCCGCGGACTGTTGTTTCAGTGAGCTAGCACTATAAAAATCCAACTCAGCGTGTTGGTCTAGTACAAAGGGGACCTCATCATCATCCCATTGAAAATTAACTTGTTCTCGCCATGACATAGCTGAACAATTCCTGAATTGGCGCTAAACAACAATCACTCACTATTATTTAACTTACTTGTAGTTTTGTTGTTTCTTTTGATATTATCTCCACCCACCTTTGACAAATTCAATGTCCACAATCAGGGACTGATTATGACCTATTGGGGCCTTTAGGCTAATGAAATTATGCCCCCTGAGAAGGAGCAATCCTCTATAACTCACCCGCAACCGTCTTGAATATTCTAAAATATCAAAATATTATACTCATTTTTTATGAAAAAAAAAATACATTTTAAAATCAGGCCCTAGAGGCGCCTCAAGCTTGACGTCCCCTAGGATGCAGCATATGCTAGCCTATAGTATAATCCGGCCTTGTCTATAATATATTCGGGTTATAACATTATAATGAGTAAAACATTATATTTTGAACTTACTTTTCTTGTTATCCACAGGAATCGTACAACACACAATTATATTACAAAGTAGTATGTTTGTACTTCCGGGTGCCTTCGTATCTTAAGACATTTGAACGTTATTGATTGAATCTAGAATATATTTAAATGTTGTATATAACTGTTGTTTGTCGTATAGTAAAGTAATGTTTATCATATAAAATATATTGTGTGTTGACATAGCTATTAAACTAACTTCATATAAAAGATCATTCGATCGATATTCATTGACATTGTTTGTTTGTTTGTTTGTTTGATGGTGTGTAACGCCACTTTCAACAATATTTCAGTTATATCGTGGCGGTCAGTTTTATTGGTCGAGGACACAGAGAAAACCACCGACCTGTCACAAGTCACTGACAAACTTTATCACATATACACCTCGCCCAAATCGAGATTCGAACTCACCACATTGGTGGTGATAGGCACTTATTGCATATATAGTTGTAAATCCAACTACCATACGATCACGGCCACGACGGCCCCAATCAATATTCAAACTGCAACCCAAATTTCCCGTCGTGGTCGCGATCTTGTGGTAGTTGGATTTACAACTACCTATGCAATCAGTGCTTGTCACCACTAACGTTGTGAGTTCGAATCGCGCTCATGGCGAGGTGTACTCGATACAACAGTATGTGATAAAGTTTTTCAGTGACTGGTGACAGGTCAGTGCTTTTCACTAGGTACTCCGTTTTTCTCCACCAATAAAACTGACCGCCAGGATATCAACTGAAATATTGTTAAAAGTGGCGTAAAACACCATAGCCCTAACATTTTTTTCAGACTTCGACTGTAGATCTTCGCTTAACAAGTTTGTTTTACACACAAATAGACATAGTAATGGATTCTTACAAAGGTATTTGATCAATTGTAAAATGTCCAATGTTTTTGGCCTTTTGTGAGTAAATTTGAGATTATTTATTTTTTACATACATTACGTTGCAGTATAAATACAATATACGTACATTGTCAGGAAATATATAATTGATATGCGGGTGGGGTGGATTATGGTGTTTAACGCCACTTTCAACAATATTTCAGTTATATCATGGCGATCAGCTTCATTGGTGGAGGAAACTAGAGTACCAGGAGAAAACTAGAGTACCAGGAGAAAACTAGAGTACCAGGAGGAAACTAGAGTACCAGGAGAAAACTAGAGTACCAGGAGGAAACTAGAGTACCAGGAGAAAACTAGAGTACCAGGAGAAAACTAGAGTACCAGGAGAAAACTAGAGTACCAGGAGAAAACTAGAGTACCAGGAGAAAACTAGAGTACCAGGAGGAAACTAGAGTACCAGGAGAAAACTAGAGTACCAGGAGAAAACTAGAGTACCAGGAGAACACTAGAGTACCAGGAGAAAACTAGAGTACCAGGAGAAAACTAGAGTACCAGGAGGAAACTAGAGTACCAGGAGAAAACTAGAGTACCAGGAGAAAACTAGAGTACCAGGAGAAAAACTAGAGTACAAGGAGAAAACTAGAGTACCAGGAGGAAACTAGAGTACCAGGAGAAAACTAGAGTACCAGGAGAAAACTAGAGTACCAGGAGAAAACTAGAGTACCAGGAGAAAAACTAGAGTACAAGGAGAAAACTAGAGTACCAGGAGGAAACTAGAGTACCAGGAGAAAACTAGAGTACCAGGAGAAAACTAGAGTACCAGGAGAAAACTAGAGTACCAGGAGAAAACTAGAGTACCAGGAGGAAACTAGAGTACCAGGAGGAAACTAGAGTACCAGGAGAAAACTAGAGTACCAGGAGGAAACTAGATTACCAGGAGAAAACTAGAGTACCAGGTGCAAACTAGATTACCAGGAGAAAACTAGAGTACCAGGAGGAAACTAGAGTGCCAGGAGAAAACTAGAGTACCAGGAGAAAACCACCGACCAATCGAAGGTCAATGACAAACTTTATCACATAATGTTGTATCGAGCACACCTCGCCATGGGTAGAGTTATGATGCTTAACGTCATCTTCAATAATATTTCAGTTATATCGTGCCGACCAGTTTCATTGGTGGAGGAATATGGAGTACCCGGAGAAAACCACCGACCTATCGCAAGTCTTAAAAATAATTTGTAGTCGTCTGGAAACGGGAAAGAAAAGCTCGCAAAAAGTTCATGTTTCTTTCTATTTCTAAAGCTAGGGGCCGTCGTGGCCTTGCTCGTATGGTAGTTGGATTTACAACTATACTGTTAATAAAAAGAGAAACGCATAGCCCCTTTTTATTTTTCAAAATGCAAATTTTGCAGTTACTGAGATAAAATTAAATGGCTAATTTAATCATTGGTCTCTTAAAGGTAAGCTTCAAATCTTAAATGCCTGTTCATTAGATTTGTCTCACTGCCACATGTGTACAGTGGCTCTGAAAAATGAATGTCCCATTTATCGCCGCGAAAATTCAATAACGTTGTTCACTGGAACTTTAGAGATTAATTCAATTGTTAAACTAAAGCGTATAAAAGAACCAAGTTTAAAGTTTTTATCATTAAATTGAAATGCTGCCAATATCGTTATTGGTCGTCTCCAAGCCGGACAGTCACAAAATGAAGTTGCACGAACTCTGAACGTTTTTTTGCAGAGTGTATCTATGCAATCAGTGCCTAACATCACTGATGTTGTGAGTTCGAATCTCGACCAGGGCGAGGTGTACAACATTATGTGATAAAGATTGTCAGTGACTTGCGACAGGTCGGTGGTTTTCTCTGGGTCCTCCGTTTTCCTCCAGCAATAAAACTGACCGCTATGATATAACTGAAATATTGTTGAAAGTCAATGACAAACTTTATCACATAATGTTGTATCGAGTACACCTCGCCATGAGCGGGTAGGGTAGGGTTATGATGTTTAACGTCACCTTCAACAATATTTCAGCTATGTCGTGGCGATCAGTTTCATTGGTGGAGGAAACTGGAGTACCAGTAAAAAACCACCGACCTATCGCAAGTCACAAAAATATTGTGTAGTCGTCTGGAAAGAGGAAAGAAAGGCTTGCAAGCAGTTCGTGTTTCTTTCTATTTCTAAAGCTCTTGCTAGGGACCATCGTGGTCGTGACCGTATGGTAGTTGGATTTAAAACTACCTTTGCAGTCAGTGCCTATCACCACTGATGTCGTAAGTTCAAATCTCGAACAGGGCGAGTTGTACAACATTATGTGATAAAGTTTTGTATGTGGTTTTCCCAATAAAACTGACTGCCATGATATAACTGAAACATTGTTGAAAGTGGCGTTAAACACCATCAAACAAACAAACAAAAACTAAAGCTCGTACAAATAACTTTTACCTACAATATACCTATATTTTCTATGTAGTAGAATTTTAATTATTCATTTGTATAGAATAGTTGTACCTTGACTCTATATAATGTGTGCTTCCACACTGTTTAATCAATGTGTGACTCTGGGCCGTCTTAACAGGATTATAAGCCTCCATGCAAAGCAGTGCACTGGTGCCCATACATATGCAATCACTCGCAGGAATAAAACTGTAAATATCGATAGAATTAAACATATACTTATTGGTACTTCCACAAAGTCAGTGCTCGTGGGGCCCCCAAGTAACTGCCCAGCATTGCAACGTGAAACTAACGGGAACTCATAGCAAATTGCTGCTTATTCTGAGTTGATGGAAGTCGCCATTTTGTGCAAAACAATTTTCCATACACGAGACACTGATACCTCTCGTGTGTTTGATTTGTCCCAATAGATAGTGACCGGGATCCCTTTCGTAGGTGTATCTCCATCTCCCCGCGGCGTAGAAACTAGTTCATATTTTGTTTGTTTGTTTGTGTGATTGATGGTGTTAAGAGACACTTTCCCTGGCGATCAGTTTTATTGGTGGAGGACCCGGAGAAAACCACCTTGGCTGAGCGGGATTCGAACTCGCAACGTTTGTTGGATATACAACTACCATCCGATCACGACCACGACGGTCATATGTTATATATACGGACGATATAAATAAAACATACTTTCCAGTTATATCTTCACGATACGTATATTAGAGAAACCCTGATGAATTCCCGGGAAATAGAAATATCACATTCTGCAACCCCTCAAACAAGGACACGAATTTCGCTTTTTTTGTGTGGGACGTAAACGGGTGCCTTGTGTTTTTGTACCTTTACTCTTCCGGGTCACATGGACGCATTCGTTTGTGGAAGTTTGATCTATAAGAGTTGTTGTCTTTTGTTTTGTAGAAGAAATGCATGATTGTCATTTGTATCTCTAGGGTCCTATATCAATTGAAGTTAAGCCACACCAGTGGTGTAATAGTTAGAGTCCTCGTGTGGTAGAAAGCATGATTGTCATTTGTATCTCTAGGGTCCTATATCAATTGAAGTTAAGCCACACCAGTGGTGTAATAGTTAGAGTCCTCGTGTGGTAGAAAGCATGATTGTTATTTGTATCTCTAGGGTCCTATATCAATTGAAGTTAAGCCACACCAGTGGTGTAATAGTTACAGTCCTCGTGTGGTAGAAAGCATGATTGTTATTTGTATCTCTAGGGTCCTATATCAATTTAAGTTAAGCCACACCAGTGGTGTAATAGTTACAGTCCTCGTGTGGTAGAAAGCATGATTGTTATTTGTATCTCTAGGGTCCTATATCAATTGAAGTTAAGCCACACAAGTGGTGTAATAGTTAGAGTCCTCGTGTGGTAGAAAGCATGATTGTTATTTGTATCTCTAGGGTCCTATATCAATTGAAGTTAAGCCACACCAGTGGTGTAATAGTTAGAGTCCTCGTGTGGTAGAAAGCATGATTGTCATTTGTATCTCTAAGGTCCTATATCAATTGAAGTTAAGCCACACCAGTGGTGTAATAGTTAAAGCCTCGTGTGGTAGAAAGCATGATTGTTATTTGTATCTCTAGGGTCCTATATCAATTGAAGTTAAGCCACACCAGTGGTGTAATAGTTAGAGTCCTCGTGTGGTAGAAAGCATGATTGTCATTTGTATCTCTAGGGTCCTATATCAATTGAAGTTAAGCCACACCAGTGGTGTAATAGTTAGAGTCCTCGTGTGGTAGAAAGCATGATTGTTATTTGTATCTCTAGGGTCCTATATCAATTGAAGTTAAGCCACACCAGTGGTGTAATAGTTAGAGTCCTCGTGTGGTAGAAAGCATGATTGTTATTTGTATCTCTAGGGTCCTATATCAATTTAAGCTAAGCCACACCAGTGGTGTAATAGTTACAGTCCTCGTGTGGTAGAAAGCATGATTGTCATTTGTATCTCTAGGGTCCTATATCAATTGAAGTTAAGCCACACCAGTGGTGTAATAGTTAGAGTCCTCGTGTGGTAGAAAGCATGATTGTTATTTGTATCTCTAGGGTCCTATATCAATTGAAGTTAAGCCACACCAGTGGTGTAATAGTTAGAGTCCTCGTGTGGTAGAAAGCATGATTGTTATTTGTATTTCTAGGGTCCTATATCAATTTAAGTTAAGCCACACCAGTGGTGTAATAGTTACAGTCCTCGTGTGGTAGAAAGCATGATTGTTATTTGTATCTCTAGGGTCCTATATCAATTGAAGTTAAGCCACACCAGTGGTGTAATAGTTAGAGTCCTCGTGTGGTAGAAAGCATGATTGTTATTTGTATCTCTAGGGTCCTATATCAATTGAAGTTAAGCCACACCAGTGGTGTAATAGTTAGAGTCCTCGTGTGGTAGAAAGCATGATTGTCATTTGTATCTCTAGGGTCCTATATCAATTGAAGTTAAGCCGCACCAGTGGTGTAATAGTTAGAGTCCTCGTGTGGTAGAAAGCATGATTGTTATTTGTATCTCTAGGGTCCTATATCAATTGAAGATAAGCCACACCAGTGGTGTAATAGTTAGAGTCCTCGTGTGGTAGAAAGCATGATTGTCATTTGCATCTCTAGGGCCCTATATCAATTGAAGTTAAGCCACACCAGTGGTGTAATAGTTAGAGTCCTCGTGTGGTAGAAAGCATGATTGTTATTTGTATCTCTAGGGTCCTATATCAATTGAAGTTAAGCCACACCAGTGGTGTAATAGTTAGAGTCCTCGTGTGGTAGAAAGCATGATTGTCATTTGTATCTCTAGGGTCCTATATCAATTGAAGTTAAGCCACACCAGTGGTGTAATAGTTAGAGTCCTCGTGTGGTAGAAAGAATGATTGTTATTTGTATCTCTAGGGTCCTATATCAATTGAAGTTAAGCCACACCAGTGGTGTAATAGTTAGAGTCCTCGTGTGGTAGAAAGCATGATTGTTATTTGTATCTCTAGGGTCCTATATCAATTTAAGTTAAGCCACACCAGTGGTGTAATAGTTACAGTCCTCGTGTGGTAGAAAGCATGATTGTTATTTGTATCTCTAGGGTCCTATATCAATTGAAGTTAAGCCACACCAGTGGTGTAATAGTTAGAGTCCTCGTGTGGTAGAAAGCATGATTGTCATTTGTATCTCTAGGGTCCTATATCAATTGAAGCTAAGCCGCACCAGTGGTGTAATAGTTAGAGTCCTCGTGTGGTAGAAAGCATGATTGTTATTTGTATCTCTAGGGTCCTATATCAATTGAAGTTAAGCCACACCAGTGGTGTAATAGTTAGAGTCCTCGTGTGGTAGAAAGCATGATTGTTATTTGTATCTCTAGGGTCCTATATCAATTGAAGTTAAGCCACACCAGTGGTGTAATAGTTAGAGTCCTCGTGTGGTAGAAAGCATGATTGTCATTTGTATCTCTAGGGTCCTATATCAATTGAAGTTAAGCCACACCAGTGGTGTAATAGTTACAGTCCTCGTGTGGTAGAAAGCATGATTGTCATTTGTATCTCTAGGGTCCTATATCAATTGAAGTTAAGCCGCACCAGTGGTGTAATAGTTAGAGTCCTCGTGTGGTAGAAAGCATGATTGTCATTTGTATCTCTAGGGTCCTATATCAATTGAAGTTAAGCCACACCAGTGGTGTAATAGTTAGAGTCCTCGTGTGGTAGAAAGCATGATTGTTATTTGTATCTCTAGGGTCCTATATCAATTGAAGTTAAGCCACACCAGTGGTGTAATAGTTAGAGTCCTCGTGTGGTAGAAAGCATGATTGTTATTTGTATCTCTAGGGTCCTATATCAATTGAAGTTAAGCCGCACCAGTGGTGTAATAGTTAGAGTCCTCGTGTGGTAGAAAGCATGATTGTTATTTGTATCTCTAGGGTCCTATATCAATTGAATTTAAGCCGCACCAGTGGTGTAATAGTTAGAGTCCTCGTGTGGTAGAAAGCATGATTGTCATTTGTATCTCTAGGGTCCTATATCAATTGAAGTTAAGCCGCACCAGTGGTGTAATAGTTAGAGTCCTCGTGTGGTAGAAAGCATGATTGTCATTTGTATCTCTAGGGTCCTATATCAATTGAAGTTAAGCCGCACCAGTGGTGTAATAGTTAGAGTCCTCGTGTGGTAGAAAGCATGATTGTCATTTGTATCTCTAGGGTCCTATATCAATTGAAGTTAAGCCACACCTGTGGTGTAATAGTTAGAGTCCTCGTGTGGTAGAAAGCATGATTGTTATTTGTATCTCTAGGGTCCTATATCAATTGAAGTTAAGCCGCACCAGTGGTGTAATAGTTAGAGTCCTCGTGTGGTAGAAAGCATGATTGTCATTTGTATCTCTAGGGTCCTATATCAATTGAAGTTAAGCCACACCAGTGGTGTAATAGTTAGAGTCCTCGTGTGGTAGAAAGCATGATTGTCATTTGTATCTCTAGGGTCCTATATCAATTGAAGTTAAGCCACACCAGTGGTGTAATAGTTAGAGTCCTCGTGTGGTAGAAAGCATGATTGTCATTTGTATCTCTAGGGTCCTATATCAATTGAAGTTAAGCCACACCAGTGGTGTAATAGTTAGAGTCCTCGTGTGGTAGAAAGCATGATTGTTATTTGTATCTCTAGGGTCCTATATCAATTGAAGTTAAGCCACACCAGTGGTGTAATAGTTAGAGTCCTCGTGTGGTAGAAAGCATGATTGTTATTTGTATCTCTAGGGTCCTATATCAATTGAAGTTAAGCCACACCAGTGGTGTAATAGTTAGAGTCCTCGTGTGGTAGAAAGCATGATTGTCATTTGTATCTCTAAGGTCCTATATCAATTGAAGTTAAGCCACACCAGTGGTGTAATAGTTAAAGCCTCGTGTGGTAGAAAGCATGATTGTTATTTGTATCTCTAGGGTCCTATATCAATTGAAGTTAAGCCACACCAGTGGTGTAATAGTTAGAGTCCTCGTGTGGTAGAAAGCATGATTGTCATTTGTATCTCTAGGGTCCTATATCAATTGAAGTTAAGCCACACCAGTGGTGTAATAGTTACAGTCCTCGTGTGGTAGAAAGCATGATTGTTATTTGTATCTCTAGGGTCCTATATCAATTGAAGTTAAGCCACACCAGTGGTGTAATAGTTAGAGTCCTCGTGTGGTAGAAAGCATGATTGTTATTTGTATCTCTAGGGTCCTATATCAATTTAAGCTAAGCCACACCAGTGGTGTAATAGTTACAGTCCTCGTGTGGTAGAAAGCATGATTGTCATTTGTATCTCTAGGGTCCTATATCAATTGAAGTTAAGCCACACCAGTGGTGTAATAGTTAGAGTCCTCGTGTGGTAGAAAGCATGATTGTTATTTGTATCTCTAGGGTCCTATATCAATTGAAGTTAAGCCACACCAGTGGTGTAATAGTTAGAGTCCTCGTGTGGTAGAAAGCATGATTGTTATTTGTATCTCTAGGGTCCTATATCAATTTAAGTTAAGCCACACCAGTGGTGTAATAGTTACAGTCCTCGTGTGGTAGAAAGCATGATTGTTATTTGTATCTCTAGGGTCCTATATCAATTGAAGTTAAGCCACACCAGTGGTGTAATAGTTACAGTCCTCGTGTGGTAGAAAGCATGATTGTTATTTGTATCTCTAGGGTCCTATATCAATTGAAGTTAAGCCACACCAGTGGTGTAATAGTTAGAGTCCTCGTGTGGTAGAAAGCATGATTGTTATTTGTATCTCTAGGGTCCTATATCAATTGAAGTTAAGCCACACCAGTGGTGTAATAGTTAGAGTCCTCGTGTGGTAGAAAGCATGATTGTTATTTGTATCTCTAGGGTCCTATATCAATTGAAGTTAAGCCGCACCAGTGGTGTAATAGTTAGAGTCCTCGTGTGGTAGAAAGCATGATTGTTATTTGTATCTCTAGGGTCCTATATCAATTGAATTTAAGCCGCACCAGTGGTGTAATAGTTAGAGTCCTCGTGTGGTAGAAAGCATGATTGTCATTTGTATCTCTAGGGTCCTATATCAATTGAAGTTAAGCCGCACCAGTGGTGTAATAGTTAGAGTCCTTGTGTGGTAGAAAGCATGATTGTCATTTGTATCTCTAGGGTCCTATATCAATTGAAGTTAAGCCGCACCAGTGGTGTAATAGTTAGAGTCCTCGTGTGGTAGAAAGCATGATTGTCATTTGTATCTCTAGGGTCCTATATCAATTGAAGTTAAGCCACACCAGTGGTGTAATAGTTAGAGTCCTCGTGTGGTAGAAAGCATGATTGTTATTTGTATCTCTAGGGTCCTATATCAATTGAAGTTAAGCCACACCAGTGGTGTAATAGTTAGAGTCCTCGTGTGGTAGAAAGCATGATTGTCATTTGTATCTCTAAGGTCCTATATCAATTGAAGTTAAGCCACACCAGTGGTGTAATAGTTAAAGCCTCGTGTGGTAGAAAGCATGATTGTTATTTGTATCTCTAGGGTCCTATATCAATTGAAGTTAAGCCACACCAGTGGTGTAATAGTTAGAGTCCTCGTGTGGTAGAAAGCATGATTGTCATTTGTATCTCTAGGGTCCTATATCAATTGAAGTTAAGCCACACCAGTGGTGTAATAGTTACAGTCCTCGTGTGGTAGAAAGCATGATTGTTATTTGTATCTCTAGGGTCCTATATCAATTGAAGTTAAGCCACACCAGTGGTGTAATAGTTAGAGTCCTCTTGTGGTAGAAAGCATGATTGTTATTTGTATCTCTAGGGTCCTATATCAATTTAAGCTAAGCCACACCAGTGGTGTAATAGTTACAGTCCTCGTGTGGTAGAAAGCATGATTGTCATTTGTATCTCTAGGGTCCTATATCAATTGAAGTTAAGCCACACCAGTGGTGTAATAGTTAGAGTCCTCGTGTGGTAGAAAGCATGATTGTTATTTGTATCTCTAGGGTCCTATATCAATTGAAGTTAAGCCACACCAGTGGTGTAATAGTTAGAGTCCTCGTGTGGTAGAAAGCATGATTGTTATTTGTATCTCTAGGGTCCTATATCAATTTAAGTTAAGCCACACCAGTGGTGTAATAGTTACAGTCCTCGTGTGGTAGAAAGCATGATTGTTATTTGTATCTCTAGGGTCCTATATCAATTGAAGTTAAGCCACACCAGTGGTGTAATAGTTAGAGTCCTCGTGTGGTAGAAAGCATGATTGTCATTTGTATCTCTAGGGTCCTATATCAATTGAAGTTAAGCCACACCAGTGGTGTAATAGTTAGAGTCCTCGTGTGGTAGAAAGCATGATTGTTATTTGTATCTCTAGGGTCCTATATCAATTGAAGTTAAGCCACACCAGTGGTGTAATAGTTAGAGTCCTCGTGTGGTAGAAAGCATGATTGTTATTTGTATCTCTAGGGTCCTATATCAATTGAAGTTAAGCCGCACCAGTGGTGTAATAGTTAGAGTCCTCGTGTGGTAGAAAGCATGATTGTTATTTGTATCTCTAGGGTCCTATATCAATTGAATTTAAGCCGCACCAGTGGTGTAATAGTTAGAGTCCTCGTGTGGTAGAAAGCATGATTGTCATTTGTATCTCTAGGGTCCTATATCAATTGAAGTTAAGCCACACCAGTGGTGTAATAGTTAGAGTCCTCGTGTGGTAGAAAGCATGATTGTCATTTGTATCTCTAGGGTCCTATATCAATTGAAGTTAAGCCGCACCAGTGGTGTAATAGTTAGAGTCCTCGTGTGGTAGAAAGCATGATTGTCATTTGTATCTCTAGGGTCCTATATCAATTGAAGTTAAGCCACACCTGTGGTGTAATAGTTAGAGTCCTCGTGTGGTAGAAAGCATGATTGTTATTTGTATCTCTAGGGTCCTATATCAATTGAAGTTAAGCCGCACCAGTGGTGTAATAGTTAGAGTCCTCGTGTGGTAGAAAGCATGATTGTCATTTGTATCTCTAGGGTCCTATATCAATTGAAGTTAAGCCACACCAGTGGTGTAATAGTTAGAGTCCTCGTGTGGTAGAAAGCATGATTGTCATTTGTATCTCTAGGGTCCTATATCAATTGAAGTTAAGCCACACCAGTGGTGTAATAGTTAGAGTCCTCGTGTGGTAGAAAGCATGATTGTCATTTGTATCTCTAGGGTCCTATATCAATTGAAGTTAAGCCACACCAGTGGTGTAATAGTTAGAGTCCTCGTGTGGTAGAAAGCATGATTGTTATTTGTATCTCTAGGGTCCTATATCAATTGAAGTTAAGCCACACCAGTGGTGTAATAGTTAGAGTCCTCGTGTGGTAGAAAGCATGATTGTTATTTGTATCTCTAGGGTCCTATATCAATTGAAGTTAAGCCACACCAGTGGTGTAATAGTTAGAGTCCTCGTGTGGTAGAAAGCATGATTGTCATTTGTATCTCTAAGGTCCTATATCAATTGAAGTTAAGCCACACCAGTGGTGTAATAGTTAAAGCCTCGTGTGGTAGAAAGCATGATTGTTATTTGTATCTCTAGGGTCCTATATCAATTGAAGCTAAGCCACACCAGTGGTGTAATAGTTAGAGTCCTCGTGTGGTAGAAAGCATGATTGTCATTTGTATCTCTAGGGTCCTATATCAATTGAAGTTAAGCCACACCAGTGGTGTAATAGTTACAGTCCTCGTGTGGTAGAAAGCATGATTGTTATTTGTATCTCTAGGGTCCTATATCAATTGAAGTTAAGCCACACCAGTGGTGTAATAGTTAGAGTCCTCGTGTGGTAGAAAGCATGATTGTTATTTGTATCTCTAGGGTCCTATATCAATTTAAGCTAAGCCACACCAGTGGTGTAATAGTTACAGTCCTCGTGTGGTAGAAAGCATGATTGTCATTTGTATCTCTAGGGTCCTATATCAATTGAAGTTAAGCCACACCAGTGGTGTAATAGTTAGAGTCCTCGTGTGGTAGAAAGCATGATTGTTATTTGTATCTCTAGGGTCCTATATCAATTGAAGTTAAGCCACACCAGTGGTGTAATAGTTAGAGTCCTCGTGTGGTAGAAAGCATGATTGTTATTTGTATCTCTAGGGTCCTATATCAATTTAAGTTAAGCCACACCAGTGGTGTAATAGTTACAGTCCTCGTGTGGTAGAAAGCATGATTGTTATTTGTATCTCTAGGGTCCTATATCAATTGAAGTTAAGCCACACCAGTGGTGTAATAGTTACAGTCCTCGTGTGGTAGAAAGCATGATTGTTATTTGTATCTCTAGGGTCCTATATCAATTGAAGTTAAGCCACCCAGTGGTGTAATAGTTAGAGTCCTCGTGTGGTAGAAAGCATGATTGTTATTTGTATCTCTAGGGTCCTATATCAATTGAAGTTAAGCCACACCAGTGGTGTAATAGTTAGAGTCCTCGTGTGGTAGAAAGCATGATTGTTATTTGTATCTCTAGGGTCCTATATCAATTGAAGTTAAGCCGCACCAGTGGTGTAATAGTTAGAGTCCTCGTGTGGTAGAAAGCATGATTGTTATTTGTATCTCTAGGGTCCTATATCAATTGAATTTAAGCCGCACCAGTGGTGTAATAGTTAGAGTCCTCGTGTGGTAGAAAGCATGATTGTCATTTGTATCTCTAGGGTCCTATATCAATTGAAGTTAAGCCGCACCAGTGGTGTAATAGTTAGAGTCCTTGTGTGGTAGAAAGCATGATTGTCATTTGTATCTCTAGGGTCCTATATCAATTGAAGTTAAGCCGCACCAGTGGTGTAATAGTTAGAGTCCTCGTGTGGTAGAAAGCATGATTGTCATTTGTATCTCTAGGGTCCTATATCAATTGAAGTTAAGCCACACCAGTGGTGTAATAGTTAGAGTCCTCGTGTGGTAGAAAGCATGATTGTTATTTGTATCTCTAGGGTCCTATATCAATTGAAGTTAAGCCACACCAGTGGTGTAATAGTTAGAGTCCTCGTGTGGTAGAAAGCATGATTGTCATTTGTATCTCTAAGGTCCTATATCAATTGAAGTTAAGCCACACCAGTGGTGTAATAGTTAAAGCCTCGTGTGGTAGAAAGCATGATTGTTATTTGTATCTCTAGGGTCCTATATCAATTGAAGTTAAGCCACACCAGTGGTGTAATAGTTAGAGTCCTCGTGTGGTAGAAAGCATGATTGTCATTTGTATCTCTAGGGTCCTATATCAATTGAAGTTAAGCCACACCAGTGGTGTAATAGTTACAGTCCTCGTGTGGTAGAAAGCATGATTGTTATTTGTATCTCTAGGGTCCTATATCAATTGAAGTTAAGCCACACCAGTGGTGTAATAGTTAGAGTCCTCGTGTGGTAGAAAGCATGATTGTTATTTGTATCTCTAGGGTCCTATATCAATTTAAGCTAAGCCACACCAGTGGTGTAATAGTTACAGTCCTCGTGTGGTAGAAAGCATGATTGTCATTTGTATCTCTAGGGTCCTATATCAATTGAAGTTAAGCCACACCAGTGGTGTAATAGTTAGAGTCCTCGTGTGGTAGAAAGCATGATTGTTATTTGTATCTCTAGGGTCCTATATCAATTTAAGTTAAGCCACACCAGTGGTGTAATAGTTACAGTCCTCGTGTGGTAGAAAGCATGATTGTTATTTGTATCTCTAGGGTCCTATATCAATTGAAGTTAAGCCACACCAGTGGTGTAATAGTTAGAGTCCTCGTGTGGTAGAAAGCATGATTGTTATTTGTATCTCTAGGGTCCTATATCAATTGAAGTTAAGCCACACCAGTGGTGTAATAGTTAGAGTCCTCGTGTGGTAGAAAGCATGATTGTCATTTGTATCTCTAGGGTCCTATATCAATTGAAGTTAAGCCGCACCAGTGGTGTAATAGTTAGAGTCCTCGTGTGGTAGAAAGCATGATTGTTATTTGTATCTCTAGGGTCCTATATCAATTGAAGATAAGCCACACCAGTGGTGTAATAGTTAGAGTCCTCGTGTGGTAGAAAGCATGATTGTCATTTGCATCTCTAGGGCCCTATATCAATTGAAGTTAAGCCACACCAGTGGTGTAATAGTTAGAGTCCTCGTGTGGTAGAAAGCATGATTGTTATTTGTATCTCTAGGGTCCTATATCAATTGAAGTTAAGCCACACCAGTGGTGTAATAGTTAGAGTCCTCGTGTGGTAGAAAGCATGATTGTCATTTGTATCTCTAGGGTCCTATATCAATTGAAGTTAAGCCACACCAGTGGTGTAATAGTTAGAGTCCTCGTGTGGTAGAAAGCATGATTGTTATTTGTATCTCTAGGGTCCTATATCAATTGAAGTTAAGCCACACCAGTGGTGTAATAGTTAGAGTCCTCGTGTGGTAGAAAGCATGATTGTTATTTGTATCTCTAGGGTCCTATATCAATTGAAGTTAAGCCACACCAGTGGTGTAATAGTTAGAGTCCTCGTGTGGTAGAAAGCATGATTGTTATTTGTATCTCTAGGGTCCTATATCAATTGAAGTTAAGCCACACCAGTGGTGTAATAGTTACAGTCCTCGTGTGGTAGAAAGCATGATTGTTATTTGTATCTCTAGGGTCCTATATCAATTGAAGTTAAGCCACACCAGTGGTGTAATAGTTAGAGTCCTCGTGTGGTAGAAAGCATGATTGTCATGTGTATCTCTAGGGTCCTATATCAATTGAAGCTAAGCCGCACCAGTGGTGTAATAGTTAGAGTCCTCGTGTGGTAGAAAGCATGATTGTTATTTGTATCTCTAGGGTCCTATATCAATTGAAGTTAAGCCACACCAGTGGTGTAATAGTTAGAGTCCTCGTGTGGTAGAAAGCATGATTGTTATTTGTATCTCTAGGGTCCTATATCAATTGAAGTTAAGCCACACCAGTGGTGTAATAGTTAGAGTCCTCGTGTGGTAGAAAGCATGATTGTCATTTGTATCTCTAGGGTCCTATATCAATTGAAGTTAAGCCACACCAGTGGTGTAATAGTTACAGTCCTCGTGTGGTAGAAAGCATGATTGTCATTTGTATCTCTAGGGTCCTATATCAATTGAAGTTAAGCCGCACCAGTGGTGTAATAGTTAGAGTCCTCGTGTGGTAGAAAGCATGATTGTCATTTGTATCTCTAGGGTCCTATATCAATTGAAGTTAAGCCACACCAGTGGTGTAATAGTTAGAGTCCTCGTGTGGTAGAAAGCATGATTGTTATTTGTATCTCTAGGGTCATATATCAATTGAAGTTAAGCCACACCAGTGGTGTAATAGTTAGAGTCCTCGTGTGGTAGAAAGCATGATTGTTATTTGTATCTCTAGGGTCCTATATCAATTGAAGTTAAGCCGCACCAGTGGTGTAATAGTTAGAGTCCTCGTGTGGTAGAAAGCATGATTGTTATTTGTATCTCTAGGGTCCTATATCAATTGAAGTTAAGCCGCACCAGTGGTGTAATAGTTAGAGTCCTCGTGTGGTAGAAAGCATGATTGTCATTTGTATCTCTAGGGTCCTATATCAATTGAAGTTAAGCCGCACCAGTGGTGTAATAGTTAGAGTCCTCGTGTGGTAGAAAGCATGATTGTCATTTGTATCTCTAGGGTCCTATATCAATTGAAGTTAAGCCGCACCAGTGGTGTAATAGTTAGAGTCCTCGTGTGGTAGAAAGCATGATTGTCATTTGTATCTCTAGGGTCCTATATCAATTGAAGTTAAGCCACACCTGTGGTGTAATAGTTAGAGTCCTCGTGTGGTAGAAAGCATGATTGTTATTTGTATCTCTAGGGTCCTATATCAATTGAAGTTAAGCCGCACCAGTGGTGTAATAGTTAGAGTCCTCGTGTGGTAGAAAGCATGATTGTCATTTGTATCTCTAGGGTCCTATATCAATTGAAGTTAAGCCACACCAGTGGTGTAATAGTTAGAGTCCTCGTGTGGTAGAAAGCATGATTGTCATTTGTATCTCTAGGGTCCTATATCAATTGAAGTTAAGCCACACCAGTGGTGTAATAGTTAGAGTCCTCGTGTGGTAGAAAGCATGATTGTCATTTGTATCTCTAGGGTCCTATATCAATTGAAGTTAAGCCACACCAGTGGTGTAATAGTTAGAGTCCTCGTGTGGTAGAAAGCATGATTGTCATTTGTATCTCTAGGGTCCTATATCAATTGAAGTTAAGCCACACCAGTGGTGTAATAGTTACAGTCCTCGTGTGGTAGAAAGCATGATTGTCATTTGTATCTCTAGGGTCCTATATCAATTGAAGTTAAGCCGCACCAGTGGTGTAATAGTTAGAGTCCTCGTGTGGTAGAAAGCATGATTGTCATTTGTATCTCTAGGGTCCTATATCAATTGAAGTTAAGCCACACCAGTGGTGTAATAGTTAGAGTCCTCGTGTGGTAGAAGGCATGATTGTCATTTGTATCTCTAGGGTCCTATATCAATTGAAGTTAAGCCACACCAGTGGTGTAATAGTTAGAGTCCTCGTGTGGTAGAAGGCATGATTGTCATTTGTATCTCTAGGGTCCTATATCAATTGAAGTTAAGCCGCACCAGTGGTGTAATAGTTAGAGTCCTCGTGTGGTAGAAAGCATGATTGTTATTTGTATCTCTAGGGTCCTATATCAATTGAAGTTAAGCCACACCAGTGGTGTAATAGTTAGAGTCCTCGTGTGGTAGAAAGCATGATTGTTATTTGTATCTCTAGGGTCCTATATCAATTGAAGTTAAGCCACACCAGTGGTGTAATAGTTAGAGTCCTCGTGTGGTAGAAAGCATGATTGTTATTTGTATCTCTAGGGTCCTATATCAATTGAAGTTAAGCAACACCAGTGGTGTAATAGTTAGAGTCCTCGTGTGGTAGAAAGCATGATTGTTATTTGTATCTCTAGGGTCCTATATCAATTGAAGTTAAGCCGCACCAGTGGTGTAATAGTTAGAGTCCTCGTGTGGTAGAAAGCATGATTGTTATTTGTATCTCTAGGGTCCTATATCAATTGAAGTTAAGCCGCACCAGTGGTGTAATAGTTAGAGTCCTCGTGTGGTAGAAAGCATGATTGTCATTTGTATCTCTAGGGTCCTATATCAATTGAAGTTAAGCCGCACCAGTGGTGTAATAGTTAGAGTCCTCGTGTGGTAGAAAGCATGATTGTCATTTGTATCTCTAGGGTCCTATATCAATTGAAGTTAAGCCACACCAGTGGTGTAATAGTTAGAGTCCTCGTGTGGTAGAAAGCATGATTGTCATTTGTATCTCTAGGGTCCTATATCAATTGAAGTTAAGCCACACCAGTGGTGTAATAGTTAGAGTTCTCGTGTGGTAGAAAGCATGATTGTTATTTGTATCTCTAGGGTCCTATATCAATTGAAGTTAAGCCGCACCAGTGGTGTAATAGTTAGAGTCCTCGTGTGGTAGAAAGCATGATTGTTATTTGTATCTCTAGGGTCCTATATCAATTGAAGTTAAGCCACACCAGTGGTGTAATAGTTAGAGTCCTCGTGTGGTAGAAAGCATGATTGTTATTTGTATCTCTAGGGTCCTATATCAATTGAAGTTAAGCCACACCAGTGGTGTAATAGTTAGAGTCCTCGTGTGGTAGAAAGCATGATTGTTATTTGTATCTCTAGGGTCCTATATCAATTGAAGTTAAGCCACACCAGTGGTGTAATAGTTAGAGTCCTCGTGTGGTAGAAAGCATGATTGTTATTTGTATCTCTAGGGTCCTATGTCAATTGAAGTTAAGCCGCACCAGTGGTGTAATAGTTAGAGTCCTCGTGTGGTAGAAAGCATGATTGTTATTTGTATCTCTAGGGTCCTATCAATTGAAGTTAAGCCACACCAGTGGTGTAATAGTTAGAGTCCTCGTGTGGTAGAAAGCATGATTGTCATTTGTATCTCTAGGGTCCTATATCAATTTAAGTTAAGCCGCACCAGTGGTGTAATAGTTAGAGTCCTCGTGTGGTAGAAAGCATGATTGTCATTTGTATCTCTAGGGTCTTATTATCAATTTAAGTTAAGCCGCACCAGTGTTTTTGCTGCCACTCAGCTACGGTTGCAGTATTAAGCTGTAAGAGCAAACACTGGTTGACCTGGAATCGAGATAATGTGTCCGAGTGGAGCGACATGTCTACCTGCGGAACGTTGTTTCAGTGAGCTAGCACAATAAAGGTCCAATCAAGCGTGTTGGTCTAGTACAATGAGGACATCATTATCGTCGAATATAACTTGTTGTCGCCATGACACAGCTGAAAATAATCGCTCGATCATTTGGCGTTAAACAACAATCTATAACTCACTCTAAAACATTTTTTGCATATTTTTATTTATTCGCTATATGTGTATTGTGTTTCAAATGCCTTTAAACTCTGGCGCATTTGCACATGTTGTCGATGCAGTGACGTCTCTCTTGTTGACAGTTCCATCCCTTCAAATCCAAGCAATCCTGTCTCGTTGTACAACCTTTAAGTAAAAATACAAAACGCTTAAGACAACGTTAATTAGTAGTTAGTTTTTAATATATGAGTACAATGCATGTTATATGTTGAAGCTATTATAAAATGACGTTATAGATTTACTTACATGTTGGTTTTAAAATTGATAAATTTAGTTGTATTTTTGAAATGGGAACATGTGGACTCTTAATTAATCTCTTACTAACCATGGGTAAGAGATCTATTGTAAAACAGGGAACCTTAGATTATGTTTTGCTTACCTGGGCGTCTAAGGTGTTTTGTTAACAGGCGAATGTTGCTAAAGTTTTCGTTAAACACCAATGAATGAATCAATCAATCAATCAAGAAAAACGTATAATTAATATAATCATCGGCGTAGGAGTGGACCGAAAATTTGGGGAGAGAGGGAGTTTTACGAGTGGACAGGACAGTCAGTGGATGACAAGATTTAAGAGAAGACCGGAAAGGTTAGGACAAGGGGGCAAGTTTTAAGTTTTATGATGGAGCCGGACGCTAGGGGATGGGGGGCTTATTTTAAAATCTGGCAAGCAAAAAAAAACCAATAATAATAAAATGAAAAGAAAAAACTTTCAATTGTAGAATATTACACCCCTCCTCCCCCCTCCCCCCTCTGCCCCTATGTCCCATAAAAAAGCATTGAAAATATCAACGAAATCATTCTAATTTGCTTCAAAATTTACGATAATGACTGATTTTTTTTAAATAGAGTTCAAATGGGAAACGTCATATACGTTCAAATACAATAAAACGTTACATACTTAGATCAAGTTTATTCTCGCAGGTACAAGCTCCATTGACACACATGATTTGTGTTGTGCTGTCGCAGATTGTGTGGATACACGTGCTTGTGTCGGTTCCTGTGCATGTTTCAGACACAGCGATTGCTGAAAATAAAAAGATTATCTAATTGTAACGTTTATTCAGTGAGTGAGCGATTCCTTTTTAACGTCAAATTAGCAATTGTTTAGCTATATCATGATGAGGACCAATTACCTTTTGAGAGGATGATGATGATGATGATGATGATGATGTCCGCATGGTACTAGACCAGCACGCTGAGTTGAATTTTTATAATGCTAGCTCACTGAAACAACAGTCCGCAAGTAGATACAATATTCGTATTCTGAGCCAACCAGTCTTCGCTCTTACTCCTTAATGCTGCGTTTTTAGCGGAGAAGCAACAAATACCAATCTTAAAGTCTTTGACCCGACCTAGGCTCGAACCCACGATCTACTACACTCTAAGCGACACACGCTAACCGATTACACAATCGATGCGGTTAGAGCAATTGTTGATAGGTATATTAAAGTCATATCCGTTTTAAATAATCCAGTTACAAAAGTAAATTCGTCGTATTTCAAATCGTTTATAATAGACTTGCAACATAAATGCAGTTTTTCCTTTGATTTTTTTATGGTTTATATACAAGAGTGCAAGCAACAGCTAAGAACTATGAAATAATACACGCAGATACGAGATATTGCACACTTTAAATCTGGACTGTTGTTTTATTACTCTCAGAGAGCCGTGCAATAATCAACGACCTAGATGTGATATTGTATGGCATCATGTTACAAATCATTTATACAACAGTTTTCCGAGTTAAACGGTTACACAATCTCACGCTTTTCGTTAGATTGCTTAACCGTTTAACTCGCAAAACCGTGGTATAGATATTAAATAGATTACTTCAGATCGTGACAAAATAGACCCCAATATTATCAATATTACATCACCGTTATCAGGACATTGTAAATATGACATATTTATTATTACACTGGAAGACAGATTGTACAGTTGGTTTTCTCCGGATACTCCGGTTTCCTCCACCAATAAAACTGATCGCCATGATATAACTGAAATATTGTTGAAAGTGGCGTTAAACACTATACACAAAACCAGATTGTAAAGCACGCAGTCCACACATACTACAACAACTGATGTTCTACAAAACCGTTTACCGAGACTGGACTTAGTCATACACAGAGGACTTCGACCCAGATGACCCTATAGTAGTGGACCTCTACCAAACCAGCGAAACAGATACATATCATTGCGACCGACCACCAACACCGATGTAACAACGTCAGGAGCGTCATAGAAGAAAAACTAGAAGAAAACAGACGAAGCGCTAGTCTCCACGTACATGCATACAGACATATATACAGATGGTAGACGGAATTTAAACCAAATTCTAGCATAACGTCCTTCTTTCGCTTTGTAAACAAACGAGCGATTTATCGATTGGGTATAATCTCATGCGCCGGTACATGTGACTGACTTTACCGTCGTAAATGTACAAGTTGATGAATTATCGTCTGCTCGAATTTGGCAGCATACATTGAGTGCGACATATTGCGCAACCGTAGATATAAATAACCGTATTCCAATCAAAGAATAATTTTAATAAAATACTAATATCCGCCAATCCATGTTAAAACTCAAAACACATTCTTGCTTCCATGATTTATTTCTTAAATAACCAACCAACAGTGACCGTCGTGAACTTGATAGTATAGTAGATGGATTTACACCTAACCTTGCACAAGATGCTTAAGCCTTTCTCTACTATACATGTAGTTGCAAGTTTATTTCCTGCTCATTGCGAGGCGTACTCGATACAACCTTATCTACTATAGCTGTGAGCTCGATTCCCGCTCATATCGAGATGTACTAGATACAACCTTATTTAATATAGATGCGAGCTCAATTCCCATTCTTGCCGAGCTCTACTCGATACAACCTTATCTACTACAGTTACAGTTGCGAGCTCGATTCCGACTCATGGCGAGGTGTTCTCCATACAACCTTATATACTAAAGTTGTGAGCTCGATACCCGTTCATGGCGAGGTGTACTGCATGCAACCTTATCTACTACAGTTGTGAGCTCGATACCCGCTCATGTCGAGGTGTACTCGATACTACCTTATCTGATATAGGTGTGAGCTCGATACCCGCTCATTGCGAGGTGTACTCCATACAGCCTTATCTACTAATGTTGTAAATAAAGGTAATAAAGTTGTAAGCTCGATACCCACTCATGGCGAGGTGTATTCCATACAATTGTGAGCTCGATACCCGCTCATGGTGAGGTGTACTCCATATAGCTTTATCTGCTAAAGTTGTGAGCTCAATACCCGCTCATTGTGAGGTATATTCGATATAACATTATCTACTAAAGTTGTGAGTTCGATAGCCGCTCATGGCGAGGCATACTCGTTCCACGCTTATCTGCTAAAGTTTTGAGCTTGATTCCCACTCATGCTGAGGTGTACTCCATACAATCTTATCTACTGAAATTGATTGCATCTATCCCACTGAGCTTGAAATAAAGGATACCACAGATGCAGATAGGTATGCTTCATACCTTGACCTACTCCCTCAAAATTGACAGTGAAGGGCGGTTTAGAACGATAATTTTCCCGTTGTGAACTTTCCATTTACATGTAGCAACATTTCATCAGTACCTGCATATGGAGCATATATCTCTCAGTTGATACAATATTCCAATATACAAATTTGTGGTTCCTATCAAGATTTCCTTGATATAGAGAGTTGCTGCTAACAAGGGAGCTACTGAACCATACAGCCTTATCTACTGAAGTTGGGAGCTTGATTCCCGTTCGTGGCGAGGTGTACTTGATACAACCTTATCGACTAAAATTGTTGGATAATTTCGTGCTCACGGCAAGGTGTACTTCTAACAAATTTATCAACTAAGGTTGTGAGCTCGATTCCCGCTTATGGCGAGGTGTACGTGATACAATCATATCTACCACAGTTGCTCACTCGATTCTCGCTCATGGCGAGGTGTAGTCGATACAACCTTATGTGATAAAGCTTGGAATCGACATCCGGCAGGTCGGTGAATTTCTCTGTATACTCTTAGTGTCCTCCATCAATACAATTTACTGCCACAAAATGGTTGAAATATTGTTGAAAGTGGCATTAAACACAATCTGAAATATGGGGTCAAATATTGGTTGAAATACTATGCTAACAGGAACTTAAGTTTTATATAAAAACGAATTCACCGAGGTCTTGTAACTTATCACCAGTGTTCGTCGTGGCCGTGATATCGTATGGTAGTTGATGTTGTGAGTTCAGGGAGAGGTGGACAACATTATGTGATAAATTTGTCAGTGACTTGCGACAGGCCGGTGGTTTTCTCCGGGTCATCTGGTTTCCTCCACGATATAACTGAAATATTGTTGAAAGTGGCGTTACACACCATCAAACAAACAAACAAACAAACAAACTTGTAACTTACCAATGCATACGGCAAAGATGGCAAGACACAACAATTTCATTGTTGTCTGTAGGTCGTTCAATGATAAAATTGGCCAATCACCCAATGTTGTTGATATTTTATTGTGTTCTTAAGGCCACACCATACAATTTATTTGATTATGAAATTAAAATTGTACACAATGTTACTAAACAATATGGTGAGTAAATGGGACGTTGGCAGGATGAGAGAGCTGAGTTGAACGTTTGGTGAGTGAGTGAGTGGAGCGTTGGCAGGGTGAGAGAGCTGAGTGGGACGTTGGCAGGGTGAGAGAGCTGAGTTGAACGTTTGGTGAGTGAGTGAGTGAGTGAGTGAGTGAGTGAGTGGGACGTTGGCAGGGTGAGAGAGCTGAGTTGAACGTTTGGTGAGTGAGTGTGTGGGTAGTTGGGCCAGTGCGTGTGTGGGTAGTTGGGTGAGTGAATTAGTGTGAGATTGAGTGTATGAGTCAGATAGTGAGTGGTTGAGTGTTGCTTAACTCTAAGTGAACAATTGTTTCAGTTATAGCATTACAAGAACGAGTACAATTTTTAAGGTAGTGCATGCCTTGTATGAGACCTACAGGCTCAGATGGAGGCTTACGAACTGCTATCTCATTGAAACAACAGTCCACGATAATCATGTGGTTCCACATTATACTGATTATGAGCCAACCAGTCTTTATTTGTAAAGGCCCCGTGCTTACGAATAGAGGCAGCAAACACAAATATTATATAAAACAGTTGCCCCGATCCGACGTTCGAGCCCACAAGCTGACACAAATTTAAGAAATAATTCATGGAAGTCATAGTTTGTATCCAGTTTTAACATGGGTAACATTATTTTCGTAAATATTTTATCCCGAGCGAAATCAAGGGATAAAATGCAACGACATTAATGTTATCCATGTCAAAACATGATACTAACTTTTGCTTCCATGAATTCTTTCGATTCTAGTAGGAAAAATCTAACTAATTTTTTTTAAATGGAAGTCTTTGATGGAAATGCATGCAATAACATAATCTACTAACCTTCATGTTTACATTTGTTTTTCTTTTATGTATAACAAGACTGCGATGCAATTACTAATATTTTCCAATTTGATGGCATTTTGACTTTAGCAGCTTAAACAAGTAAAATGCTCTAAAAATTGTAAAATAAATCAGTAACCAGCTCGTGTTAATGTCATCAACGTTCCTTGTAAACTACGTCACCGGAAGTCAAAGACGATACATGGTTGTCTTAAGTATTTACTCCGGAAAAAAATAGGTAAACAACAATACAGGCATGTGTATGTTTGTATGCACCACGGTCCTGTATGCATACATGAATTCAGTAAGGAATTATGTTTGTTTGTCAATACACATGTGCGAATTAAAATATATCGTGATTCTTATCATTGTAATATTTATATATTCTAACATGACGACCTTCATTGGCTATATAAATAATACAATGACAAAACACACGATATATTTTAATTCGCACATGGTACGAATATGGGAAAAGAAACCCGTTCTGTCCAATACGGGTTTCTTCTTATGTTACAATAGTACTGTATCTTCTACATATACAGTTTGTCCGGTTACCTCCACCAAAAAAATTACCACCACGACATAACTGAAATATTGTTGAAAGTAAGTGGTGTTAAACACCAGAACCCCCTTTAGATATACACAATTTATATTGTTGATTATTTACGGATCGATGTTTCTTAACAATAAACTCTATTATACATTGTTTGGCCTTGGTGTGAAGAAGTATACGTGGTCAACGTGATGACCAGTCATGATATAGATCATAATACTAGTCTATAGTTTGACTTATCTCACATTCATCTGAATACGAGTTCACTTTTCGTTTGTTTGATTGTTTGTTTGTTTGTTTGATGGTGTTTAACGCCACTTTCAACAATATTTCAGTTATATCGTGGCGGTCAGTTTTATTGGTAGAGGAAACCTGAGGACCCGAAGGAAACCACCGACCTGTCGCAAGTCATTGAAAAACTTTATCACATAATGTTGTACACCTCGTCCTGATTGAGATTCGAATTCACAACACCAGTGGTGATGGGCACTGATTTCATAGGTAGTTGTAAATCCAACAACCACGACGGCCCCAGTTCACTTTTCGAATGAATTCAAGATCCATATATTATTTTAGCTGAAACTTGTCATACAAAACGTAGATATCTATCTAAGTGCACACAAGACGTTTCTGGAAGTCAATTTTTTTTTTGTGCTGCAATAATTCACAATGTAAAGTGAACAAAATATTTCTTTGTAGCGAACTATATTAATTTGTTTATGGACAAGAGGTTAATTGTGTTGTCACTGGAGATCTCCAATCATACATTCCCTCAGCATGAAAACCACAACCATTCAAATATTCGCAGTACGAAAACTATACATATTCATATACCGGTATTTGAAAACTATGCATTATTCTATTATTGTCTACTCCTGAGGGAACTGTTCTCCTATAGTGTTGCGAGGGCACTATACCTCACCAGACAACACTATAGGAAAACTGTTCTCGAGGGAGAAGATAATAACATATTTAGTACATAACATCCCATTCTAGACATGAAAGAAAAACACACTCAAATTCAACATTACAATAATAATAACAATAAAATTTACAATGTAACCTGGCCATGTTGACAACAGACTACAGCGAGAGTCTATTTCAAGGGAGACAAATCTTGACAAAAATATATAAAAATTACGTGGGAAAATATATGCCACAGGTATAGTGCCCGCGGGAAATCGTTTGCTAGGCATAGTCCCCCGTTGTCAAGTGTACTGCTCAAAAATAGTACACACCGATTATCCTATCAAAATACAGCATTTTCATATGTTAGGTATTAAATTCATATATTATTCAGTTATTGGTTAACAATTGCTATATTTCACTAAAATCAAAAATATTATCAGATTTTGGACAGTCTGATTGGGAAAGTGTTATTTCGTTCCAAACCGATCCCTCTTCCAACATCCGAAACGACGAAACCCAATAAACAAGCAACCGTCCGTCTAAGGGCATTCAGGGGCGCCCCCTCCCCCCTAAAATTGGAAAAAATATGATTTTTTTGCGTAAAATCGTGATTTTTCACACGAAATACCCCAAAAATTTTCCCGCCTCCCTCCGCTCGGCGCAATTTTTTAAGTGCGCCCTCCTAACTTGAAATCCTGGATCCGCCTCTGGCTTTGATTGAGTTAAAACCCAGATAAATAATAAAAATAGCATCGTCAATCTATTAACTATTATATTGACTTTTGCACTACCTCAGAAACGCGATGAAAATTTAATATATTCGTAAATTTTCATACCTAGATGCAAATGCATAATGGGACAAGAATGAATCATAATTTTACAATGTAATTCATTCTAAGTACAGTTACATTTCCATTGTTTGTTCTTTATAATACTATTCATTATGTTTTCTCCATTGTAGCCTATGTCGGATGGACCCACACATGCATTGGTGCCTTCATTTGCGCAATTTAAGTTAATAGAAAAAAATGTTCAGGTCACGATATAGCTGAAACATTGCTAAAGTTGGCATTAAACACAAATCAATCAATCAATCAATCAATCAATCAATCATTTGTGCAAGCTTAAATTTGCATATGACAATCGTCATTTTTATATCAATTTATTGATTTATTGCTTTTTTGTCAACTCCGACATTCGGTTACAATAGAATGTTGGAAGTTGTCACTGGTGTACCGTTGGTAGGCCAAAGATCTGACCATATCCATTATCTTCTGTTATTCTTTATGGAACAATCTAAATGTTCACTCGTCAACGTTCACATACTGGCCTCGAGTGTGCGAAGTCGTGGGTTCGAGTCCAGGTCGGGTCAAACCAAAGTCTATAACATTGTTATGTGTTGCTTCTCCGCTCAGTACTTAGCATTAAGGAGAAAGAGCAAAGACTGGTTGGCTCGGAATCAGGATAAAGAGTGGGGCAACATATATACCCGCGGACTGTTTTTTCAGTGAGCTAGCACTATAAAAATCTAACTAAGTGTGTTGGTATAGAACAAAGTGGACCTTATCATCATCATCATTTTATTGAAAAGTAACTTGTTCTCGCCATGATATAGCTGAAAATTTGCTTATTTGTCGTTAAACAATAATCACTGACTCAACAATCGCTACAGTTTGATAATCTCTTTCTTTGTTTTCAGCAATCGCTGTGTCAGAAACATGCACGGGAACCGACACAAGAACGTGTGTTGTCAGAAACATGCACGGGAACCGACACAAGAACGTGTGTTGTCAGAAACATGCACGGGAACCGAAGCATGTACGGAAACCGACACAAGAACGTGTGTTGTCAGAAACATGCACGGGAACCGACACAAGAACGTGTGTTGTCAGAAACATGCACGGGAACCGACACAAGAACGTGTGTTGTCAGAAACATGCACGGGAACCGACACAAGAACGTGTGTTGTCAGAAACATGCACGGGAACCGACACAAGAACGTGTGTTGACACAATCTGTGACAGAAACATGCACGGGAACCGACACAAGAACGTGTGTTGTCAGAAACATGCACGGAAACCGACAAAAGAACGTGTGTTGTCAGAAACATGCACGGAAACCGACACAAGAACGTGTGTTGTCAGAAACATGCACGGGAACCGACACAAGAACGTGTGTTGTCAGAAACATGCACGGGAACCGACACAAGAACGTGTGTTGTCAGAAACATGCACGGGAACCGACACAAGAACGTGTGTTGACATAATCTGTGACAGAAACATGCACGGGAACCGACACAAGAACGTGTGTTGACACAATCAGTGACAGAAACATGCACGGGAACCGACACAAGAACGTGTGTTGACACGTGTGTGACAGTACAACACATATCATGTGTGTCAATGGAACTTGTACCTTGCACCATTAAGGGGCCGTCGTGATCGCATTGTAGCTGGATTTCCAACTAACTGCAATCAGTGCCTATCACCACCAATGTTGTGGGTTCGAACCCCGCTCGGTCAATACAACATTATGTGATAAAGTTTGTTTGTGACTTGTGGCAGGTCGGTGGTTTTCTCCGGGTACTCCGGTTTTCTCCGTAAGTAAAACTGACTGCAAAAGATATAACTGAAATATTGTTGAAAGTGGCGTTAAACACCATAAGCCTAAACCAAACCTTGCACTATTGAAAATATTTTCACAGCCGTTTCAACAATATTATCTAAAATAACAACATATATTATATATAAACAAATTCATGTATTTGTCATTAAATAATTCTTTCTATTCAACTTCATAATATTCTTTTCTTTTCCTTTGTGTATTCCAAAATTGATTATTCATATATTATTACCCTTTCAATTACAATGTATGTGTTTATTTATCAAGAGATCATTTTTTAGTTTACCTGGCAGAAATTTCATTGTCAGTTTAAACTTTTTATATCTCTTTAGTCACAATTCATAGCTCCCAAATGGTTAAACCTATTACAGGTGAATTTATAGAAAAATCAATACACAAATCGTATACAGAAGTAAATATTTTGCCTGTTACCAATGATCTATATTGAATAGGACGGTCACGCCACAATGAAGGGGAGGTAACTCTAATCCTAAAACTGGACACGAAAAGTAAAACGTCCCTGATTAGCGGGATTATCATAATTTAATTCTATTTTGATCAGGTAATTATTTTATTTTATATCCGATTTATTTAAATCACATATGCAGCATTATATATTATGTACCTCCACTGTGTCCTAATATTTTAGGTTTCGATCTGAGGTGACTGTAATCTGGTAATTAAAAAATATCGTCGTATGCCTATACATATGTGTAATTGAAAGTCGTTCATATTGTTCAAGTAATACAGAGTAGCTGCTCATGCGTGCAATTAGATAAAATTACCAATATAATGTCCATACTCAAAGTATCAGTGCAAAAATACCGCCACGATATAACTGAATTAATGTTGAAAGTGGCGTTAAGCACCATAAACCAACCAACCAACCATATTTTGTCTGTAAGACGAATCATTCATTATAGCTATCCCAATGGACGAGAACATATAGGAGCTCTCGTATATGGAGATTGATAGGGGCGGATCCAGGGGGCGCGCCCCCCCTAAAATTGGAAAAAATATGATTTTTGGCGTAAAATCGTGATTTTTCACACGAAATACCCCAAAAATTTCGCACCTCCCTCCGCAATTGGAAAAAATATGATTTTTTGGGGTAAAATCGTGATTTTTCACACGAAATACCCCAAAAATTTCGCACCTCCCTTCGCAATTGGAAAAAATATGATTTTTTGGGGTAAAATCGTGATTTTTCACACGAAATATCCCCAAAATGTTCGCGCCTCCCTCCGCTCGGCGCATTTTTTTTAAGTGTGCCACCCCTAACTTGAAATCCTGGATCCGCCCCTGATTGACAATATCCGTAAATCAGGCACTCTCTATATTCTGTGTTTTCTCAGCCATTGTTTGTCTTTTTGTCATTCTTAGATTTACAGCTTCTGATTGCGCACTCTCATTTCTTCAAATAGTTCTTGCATCTTTAAAAACAACTCACAACAATGGTTAATTAGAATGAAGGGTTAATTACAATGATGAACATTATTTTATGATCGGTTGTTGCAAAGTATAAATTTCAGACCCAAAGTATAAATCCCGTTATCTGCTGTTTTAATTATTGGGATGAAGATATCCACCCATATACAAAACCAGGCAACACCATTCATGTACATGATTTAGTGTTTGTAAACTTTATTTAGTCACAAATATACCCTACATACAGCTACCCTATTAAACAAACAAACAAACAAACAATCGGTTATTCAACCTTAGCCTGTTTATTTCAATCCGTCCGTTTCTGATATTGAATATACATAACTCCACGCGGAAGAATATGTGCTACATTATTACATGTTCACAATATCTGCAAAACAATAAATTCGCACCATATAAAATATTATATCGTCTTGCGTAATAAACAATCAATCAAATGATAAAATATTCCAAAATAGATTAAAATCACATTCCAAGGTGCATTATATTTCGAGCGTTAGTTAAAGGGGTGTAAAATCACATTGTTTCAGTTTTCAAGCAGAACAATAATTTTCGAAAGTCAAATTGAATAACTAATTCATCAGCAAATAAAATCAGGTGTGTAAATGACCTATTTCATCCTTCCTACGGGATACAACTGTTTGTCCACTGCAGGATGTAAAAACAGACAGTTAATACCAACCAGGTGTAAATTAAATGAGGTTCCTCTTTTTAAGAGTATTCCACGCTTCATGCATGTAAATAAATAGTCACTGAAGTGTATAGCAAAGAACAACTCCATTCTCGTCACAAGAGGCTGTTAGTGCCCCCCCCCCTCCTTATAAGGAATGTGTATGGAGAATTTTACTTAAAAAACTCATAATGAGCTATAGATTGTTAGGAGTCGTCGTTGGTAGTCCGTTACCAGCCACAATTTTTAAATTTTGATTTGATTTGATTTGATTTATTGTGTTTAACGCCACTTTCAGCAATATTTCAATATATTGGCGACCAGTTTTAGTGGTGGAAGAAGCCGTATTGGTGATAGGCTTGTATGAGTTGTTAGGTAATCCAACTCATTGAGCCACCCGGGCCCTACAATTGTTTAAGATACTAACCAATGTATATGTATGTAAACGTTTAAAAATGCACAAAATACCACTAAAGCGAAACTATATATATATATATATAATAATCATAATAATGAGGTGTATACAATATGTTGACAATATATCTGTAAAATGTAATTTTGACAATACAAAGAAAGACTTATTTGAATATGAACACACGTTCGCTATAAGAGTCGCTGGTAACGCGTTGCAAGGGGAAAAAATCTCTTTATTTTATGGTGATTTAAATATCCGCCTAAATAGGTTCATCCAACTTAGAAATAACACCATTTTACCTACACTGTTCTTCAAATGTCTAAGCTGTTAACATTTTAAATCAGCGTAGGATGTGTGTACATGTAAAATGTGGTAACACGATAATTACATGTAATTCTCCGTAATATAACGTACATTTATTGTTGATCGCCAACTGTCACGTTTCACGTTACCCCCTCCCCCCCACACTTTCCTAGTTTAAAATGTATTTTCATGATTATGGAACCATAATAAAAGGCTCAAAACGCCACGAATGCAGATCTTATTTGTTTTAGCATACTATAATATTAAACAGTTTTCATTTTTGGCAATATTGAAGAAGAAGAAATTGTCGTATTTTACAAAATTGAGGTAAAAAAAGATTTTTCCCTTCGTTGGATTCACATGAAATTCGTGTCAGTTATTTTACACACTCACATACATTGTATGAAAAAAAACACTTGTATGACATCATCATTTCACAAAAAATGGAGGAGAGGTGTGTGCCTATATATTAACCCCGCCACTGCTTTATTGAAGTGCCTGTGCCAAGACAGGAAAGTGAGCTGTCATGTATATTTGTGTCAGGGTAGCGATTTTCTTTGTATTTCTACGATGTTTGGACAATTTGGGGTATTTTGTGTTTTTCATTTTTTTCCTGTGGGTGGAGGGAATTTTGTCTGAGTAGCAAATGATTATGGAACATGGAACCAAATGTTCGATTGTTGACACCAAATAAACTTTTTAAAAGATCGTCCTACGAATTGCCCGTTCTAATTCACCACAAGGAGATTATATATCCGTAATACAAACGTCATACAATTTTATAGATCCGCAGTATTATATAGCATTTTTAAATTGGTAATTAAAAATATATGCATTACAAATATTATTTGAAAATTGAATTTAAAAAAAAATCAAACTATCAATATTTCTGAGCTCATGTTTGCCATGTTTTATTCAATAAATTATTTTGTACATGGTCGGTTAGATTTTATTTAATTTGGTGTAATTTGTTTTAATGGATTGATTTGAAAACTGATATTTATTTAGTAAGAAAGGATATAGATGTAAATGAACATGAGAGACTATCTAACATTACACTTAGACACAAATTAAAGTAAAGGAACAGCTTGTAGTAAGAAAGGATATAGATGTAAATGAACATGAGAGACTATCTAACATTACACTTAGACACAAAGTAAAGTACAGAAACAGTCCTCGAAAAGAAAATCTGAATTTACTGGTCCGAAACAAATTATTGAATTTATTTTCATATAGTTTTAAATAAAACTGAAAATTTACTGGTTCGAACAAAGTTTTACTGGTCTTGAGACGGAGGACCGGTGATCATGGTGAGGACTGATGAAACAACGCTTCTATTGCTGTTCTACATTTCACTGTCACTGTAGGTTATTAATAATGAGTATAACTCGTACCCAAACATGAGTGTGACGCGGTCCTTAGTCTGTAGTAAGGTACTGTTTACGTCTAAAGATAAACTCTACATCTGGGTTTTGATGTTATTTGGTGCATAGACTGTTATTTCCCGGATGAAGGGTTATCAAGAAAACAAATTAGGGATTAAATCACCTTGCAAATAATGTCATCATTGTGCCCGATATCTTAAATACTAATAACAAACAAACATAGGGCTGCCATCATATTTAATATATCATTAAGATAACAAACATAGGGCTGCCATCATATTTAATATATCATTAAGATAACAAACATAGGACTGCCATCATATTTAATATATCATTAAGATAACAAACATAGGACTGCCATCATATTTAATATATCATTAAGATAACAAACATAGGACTGCCATCATATTTAATATATCATTAAGATAACAAACATAGGGCTGATATCATATTTAATATATCATTAAGATAACAAACATAGGGCTCTCATCATATTTAATATATCATTAAGATAACAAACATAGGGCTGACATCATATTTAATATATCATTAAGATAACAAACATAGGGCTGACATCATATTTAATATATCATTAAGATAACAAACATAGGGCTGCCATCATATTTAATATATCATTAAGATAACAAACATAGGGCTGCCATCATATTTAATATATCATTAAGATAACAAACATAGGGCTGCCATCATATTTAATATATCATTATATATATATATATTTTATTTGGAAATCTACCCCTTTACAACGGGGGCAACCACTACCGGGGTAATAGTGGCTGCGTCCATTAGATACAAAGTTATATTTACAAATGACACATAGCATAGAAGCGAAAATATGTAGAATAAAATGTTCATAGTGTGAAATTAGTATTTCAATACAAGTATACTATTAAATTGGCAATACATAAAAAGTCATCCTATACATAAAACTACAAAAATCTACATAATGTATAAAACATGTCTTAAAGTAAAATACAGACAATAGTTGAATACAAACATACATGATGAATAAAACAAGTGATATCTATAAAAATACTATCATTAAGATAATACTCATATCCTGCCACATTGTTGGGTTTTTCCCCCTTCTTCTGGTTACGGCAAACGTTCATCACAGTGAAAATTACAATGAGGGCCATGCATCGAAAAAGCCTAAATAGTTATATTTTAATCATTTTTGTAATTAAGATATAAGCAGATATTGAGTCAGTGAAAAAAGTTGCTTTGATAAGATTTTGATGGGGATAACTGTTGAACATGTTTACTATGTAGATTTTGATGGGGATAACTGTTGAACATGTTTACTATGTAGATTTTGATGGGGATAACTGTTGAACATGTTTACTATGTAGATTTTGATGGGGATAACTGTTGAACATGTTTACTATGTAGATTTTGATGGGGATAACTGTTGAACATGTTTACTATGTAGATTTTGATGGGGATAACTGTTGAACATGTTTACTATGTAGATTTTGATGGGGATAACTGTTGAACATGTTTACTATGTAGATTTTGATGGGGATAACTGTTGAACATGTTTACTATGTAGATTTTGATGGGGATAACTGTTGAACATGTTTACTATGTAGATTTTGATGGGGATAACTGTTGAACATGTTTACTATGTAGATTTTGATGGGGATAACTGTTGAACATGTTTACTATGTAGATTTTGATGGGGATAACTGTTGAACATGTTTACTATGTAGATTTTGATGGGGATAACTGTTGAACATGTTTACTATGTAGATTTTGATGGGGATAACTGTTGAACATGTTTACTATGTAGATTTTGATGGGGATAACTGTTGAACATGTTTACTATGTAGATTTTGATGGGGATAACTGTTGAACATGTTTACTATGTAGATTTTGATGGGGATAACTGTTGAACATGTTTACTATGTAGATTTTGATGGGGATAACTGTTGAACATGTTTACTATGTAGATTTTGATGGGGATAACTGTTGAACATGTTTACTATGTAGATTTTGATGGGGATAACTGTTGAACATGTTTACTATGTAGATTTTGATGGGGATAACTGTTGAACATGTTTACTATGTAGATGTTGATGGGGATAACTGTTGAACATGTTTACTATGTAGATTTTGATGGGGATATCTGTTGAACATGTTTACTATGTAGATTTTGATGGGGATAACTGTTGAACATGTTTACTATGTAGATTTGATGGAGACAAATAATGAGAGATAAAGTTGAAGCAGAGTCCGGAAGACTACTTTAGGAAGTCAATAACTGTACCTTTTCTCTACTGTACGCTAAATGAAATGAAAACAAGGTTTACCGACCTACACGCCAGAGTCTCTGGATCCGCCCCTGATAACCTTCATCAAGTATAACCTTCATCAAGTATAACCTTCATCGAGTATAACCTTCATCAAGTATAACCTTCATCGAGTATAACCTTCATCAAGTATAACCTTCATCGAGTATAACCTTCATCGAGTATAACCTTCATAGAGTATAACCTTCATCAAGTATAACCTTCATCGAGTATAACCTTCATCAAGTATAACCTTCATCAAGTATAACCTTCATCGAGTATAACCTTCATCGAGTATAGCCTTCATCAAGTATAACCTTCATCAAGTATAACCTTCATCGAGTATAACCTTCATCAAGTATAACCTTCATCAAGTATAACCTTCATCGAGTATAACCTTCATCAAGTATAACCTTCATCGAGTATAACCTTCATCAAGTATGCCTATGATAAAAAACAATTGGAAAACCAAATAATTTTTGCATTGCGAGAATATATTATAAAAGTTCACCTACTCGTCAGTTCTGAACATAAATTATGTCCAGATTTTAAAATACTTGTATCATGCCTTTGTAGGTTCTATATATTGATCAATTGCTCATTTCAACAAGTAGTTGATATTTTTTATATACTAGTTATATAATTTAATAGTATGATCACCGTAGCCGGGTGGTTAGACGGAAGTTTTGAAACTCAAAGCAAACTTTATAAGACCAGCAGGTCCCAAAATATTTACAATACTTTTTTAAGCCTAAAATGGTAAAAGGTTAAATTCGCATATGCAAGTACAATAGAATACACTTTAGATTCTTACAGATAAGCCACTGTTCGAACAATAGAGTGACGTCAAATAAATGTGTTATCTTTTTACGGTTGTTTCGAATCATGTCAATTCCGACCATGTTCCGTCTTTTTCGTGTCTTGACGTCTGAACAAATCGGCAGGCGACTTCCGGTGTTTACGCTATTACTGTGACAACGTCAGCATAGCATAGTCGTAGATGTGGTAGATTATAAGTAATTGTAATATGGAGACGCCAAGGAAACCGCTGAATAAATACTGGTGTTCGGTACCCCACTATCTGTCTGATATCAGGAATATATAAAGGCAGATCGTTTTCGTTTCATGATACTGACAGCAGCAAATAAAGAAAGAAAACAAATTTAATTTTAAAGAAGTAATTGTCTCTGCATTGAAGTCTTTAATACAAATAAAATAATTTAATTGATATCTGTCTTTTACAGAAAATGTTAAGATTTTTTTAAGTTGAGGATCGAACGTTAAAATGGCACAAATCGATTGGAGTTTTTATTGTGTACATTGACACCGGAAGATCAATGCCGATTAGTCCATCGAAATCACGTGATCTGGCGGACGAAAATAACAAAATTTTGACGGAATGGAAATGATTCGAAACAACCGTAATAGTGATACCATAATTGTATATTGTCTGAAGTACACCGAGTACTCTATACATGTATACACACCTAGTGTAATGGATTTGAAACATATTTGAATAACTGTTATCTGATAGTTTTAAAGGGGTACATAGTTTTATCAATAATTTTTAAAACTGTAACGTCATATCAGGAAGTATGGACTTTTGACAAAAATCAAAGCTGTAATAAATTCTGATTGTCTATACGTAAATAAAATGTAACCAATCATATTCAGTGCAGATCTCGTTATCTATAACTAGAATGGGCTTAGTATATTGTCGTACTAAACATCTCGTTATCTATAACTAGAATATATGGGCTTAGTATATTGTCGTACTAAACATAAGGTCTTTTTATAGTAAGTTTGTTTGAGGGTGTTTAACGCCACTTTCAACAAAATGATCGGTTTCAAAATTCCGCCATTCGTTGGACTTGTATGCAACGTTTTCTCGCAATTATTTCACACTGTTAGCTTACTTGTTTGATGGTGTTTAACGCCACTTTCAACAATATTTTTGTTATATCGTCGCAAGTAACTGACAAACTTTATCACAAAAATAGTGGTGATAGCACTGATTACACAGGGAGTTGTAAATCCAACTACTATGCGATCACAGCCACGACGGCCCCTTTTAATAGTAAGAACAGTTTAAACATATCAGAGGGGTAGCTAGGACAGACAATACAATGGTCAACAGAAAAGGGACAAAAAGACAAGCAATGACGACATAATACTACTCATAAAAACTGAAGAGTGAGAACACAAACCCCACTAAAACACGGGGAACCATGTGTCCGTTATCACTAAAAACACGGGGACCCATGTGTCTGTTATCACAAAAAACACGGGGACCCATGTGTCTGTTATCACTAAAAACACGGGGACCCATGTGTCTGTTATCACTAAAAACACGGGGACCCATGCGTCTGTTATCACTAAACACACGGGGACCCATGTTTCTGTTATCACTAAAAAGACAGGGACCCATGTGTTTGTTATCACTAAAAACACGGGGACCCATGTGTCTGTTATCACTAAATACATGGGGACCCATGTCTGTTATCACTAAAACACGGGATCCATGTGTCTTATCTTACACGGGGACCCATGTGTCTTTTATCACTAAAAACACGGGGAACATGTGTCTGTTATCACTAAAAACACGGAGACCCATGTGTCTGTTATCACTAATAACACGGGGACCCATGTGTCTGTTATCACTAAAAAGACGGGGACCCATGTGTCTGTTATCACTAAAAACACGGGACCCATGTGTCTGTTATCACTAAAAAGACAGGGACCCATGTGTTTGTTATCACTAAAAACACGGGGACCCATGTGTCTGTTATCACTAAATACACGGGGACCCATGTCTGTTATCACTAAAAACACGGGGACCCATGTGTCTGTTATCACTAAAAACACGGGGATCCATGTGTCTTATCTTACACGGGGACCCATGTGTCTGTTATCACTAAAAACACGGGGACCCATGTGTCTGTTATCACTAAATACACGGGGACCCATGTCTGTTATCACTAAAAACACGGGGACCCATGTGTCTGTTATCTTACACGGGGACCCATGTGTCTGTTATCTTACACGGGGACCCATGTGTCTTTTATCACTAAAAACACGGGGAACATGTGTCTGTTATCACTAAAAACACGGAGACCCATGTGTCTGTTATCACTAATAACACGGGGACCCATGTGTCTGTTATCACTAAAAAGACGGGGACCCATGTGTCTGTTATCACTAAACACACGGGGACCCATGTTTCTGTTATCACTAAAAAGACAGGGACCCATGTGTTTGTTATCACTAAAAACACGGGGACCCATGTGTCTGTTATCACTAAATACACGGGGACCCATGTCTGTTATCACTATAAACACGGGGACCCATGTGTCTGTTATCACTAAAAACACGGGGATCCATGTGTCTTATCTTACACGGGGACCCATGTGTCTGTTATCACTAAAAACACGGGGACCCATGTGTCTGTTATCACTAAATACACGGGGACCCATGTGTCTGTTATCTTACACGGGGACCCATGTGTCTTTTATCACTAAAAACACGGGGAACATGTGTCTGTTATCACTAAAAACACGGAGACCCATGTGTCTGTTATCACTAATAACACGGGGACCCATGTGTCTGTTATCACTAAAAAGACGGGGACCCATGTGTCTGTTATCACTAAAAACACGGGACCCATGTGTCTGTTATCACTAAAAAGACAGGGACCCATGTGTTTGTTATCACTAAAAACACGGGGACCCATGTGTCTGTTATCTTACACGGGGACCCATGTGTCTGTTATCTTACACGGGGACCCATGTGTCTTTTATCACTAAAAACACGGGGAACATGTGTCTGTTATCACTAAAAACACGGAGACCCATGTGTCTGTTATCACTAATAACACGGGGACCCATGTGTCTGTTATCACTAAAAAGACGGGGACCCATGTGTCTGTTATCACTAAAAACACGGGACCCATGTTTCTGTTATCACTAAAAAGACAGGGACCCATGTGTTTGTTATCACTAAAAACACGGGGACCCATGTGTCTGTTATCACTAAATACACGGGGACCCATGTCTGTTATCACTAAAAACACGGGGACCCATGTGTCTGTTATCACTAAAAACACGGGGATCCATGTGTCTTATCTTACACGGGGATCCATGTGTCTGTTATCACTAAAAAGACAGGGACCCATGTGTTTGTTATCACTAAAAACACGGGGACCCATGTGTCTGTTATCACTAAATACACGGGGACCCATGTGTCTGTTATCACTAAAAACACGGGGATCCATGTGTCTTATCTTACACGGGGACCCATGTGTCTGTTATCACTAAAAACACAGGGACCCATGTGTTTGTTATCACTAAAAACACGGGGACCCATGTGTCTGTTATCTTACACGGGGACCCATGTGTCTGTTATCTTAAACGGGGATCCATATGTATGTTATCTTACACGGGGACCGATGTGTCTGTTATCTTACACGGGGACCCATGTGTCTGTTATCTGACACGGGGACCCATGTGTCTGTTATCTGACACGGGAACCCATGTGATTGTTATCACTAAAAACACGGGGACCCATGTGTCTGTTATCTTACACGGGGACCCATGTGTCTGTTATCTTACACGGGGAGCCATGTGTCTGTTATCACTACAGACACGGGGATCCATGTATCTGTTATCTTACACGGGGACCCATGTGTTTGTTATCACTACAAACATGGGGACCCATGCGTCTGCTATCACTAAAAACACGGGGACCCATGCGTCTGTTATCATTAAAAACACGGGGACCCATGTGTCTGTTACCAGAAAAAACACGGGGTCCCATGTGTCTGTTATCTGACACGGGGACCCATGTGTCTGTTATCACTAAAAACACGGGGACCCATGTATCTGTTATCACTAAAAACACGGGGACCCATGTATCTGTTATCTTACACGGGGACCCATGTGTCCGTTATCGCTAAAAACACGGGGACCCATGTGTCTGTTATCTTATACGGGGACCCATGTATCTGCTATCTTACACGAGGAGCCATGTGTCTGTTATCACTACAAACACGGGGACCCATGTGTCTGTTATCACTAAAAACACGGGCACCCATGTGTCTGTTATCTTACACGGGGACGTATGTGTCTGTTATCTTACACGGGTACCATGTGCCTGTTTTTACTAAAAACACGGTGACCCATGTGCTTGTTATCTTACTTTGTAATGGCAACTCGTGTATATATATTAATACGTATATAATGAAGAAGAATTGATTTTTTTGAATTTTCAAATACCTTTATTTTAAAAACATAATATTACAGAAAATTGATCACAATAGGTATTAAAAAAATGCATTTAGCATAAAATACAATATCAAAATGGTTACATTAATTATAGACAAGCTTTCTTTACAAATTTAGAAAATACTTTTTCTTTTTTAACTTTAACATAATATAATGAAGAAGAAGAAGAAGAAGAAGAAGAAGAAACAATGAACAAACACGTACAAATAGGAACAATTCAATAGGTTAAGCTTGAAGTATACATACAGTTTTATTTATGTGTTTAATAAATAAGGGTAATAACAAAATTACCGAACTCCGAACATTCTTACAAAGGGAAAGTCAAAACTCATAATTATATAAACAGACAAAATCAGTCAACAACCGGAAAACTGTGAAAACCGTAATGACCCTGACTTGGTACAGGCATTTCTAAAGAAATGGTGGGTTGAATCAGATTTTAAGGCGCCAAACCTCCCGCTCTCATTACGGTTCAAAGGTTCCGGCTGTCACTATAACAGTATTTAAATACAGGAACAAATGATTTAAACATGTGTTCAAAATAGTGAATGGCTTTGTGGTAACTTTTGGGTAAAGCGTGATTTCAAATGAAATATATAGAAAACAAAATTGCAGTGACGAATATTTTTTTGCATGTTTCTGTATAATGCAATTTTAATGACTAACAACTAGTCAAGTAAATGTCTGTAAATTGGCGGGTGTCTTATAAAAATCAGGAACTGCTTACCCTCCGTGAGCACCCTCGATTGTTTGGTGGGGGTCCATGTGCACATCTCTTTAGTTATTTGTGTTGTACTATTACGTGTCTTTACGCTCTGAGTTTCGTATTGTGATGTTCATTACGATTTCAGCATAAAAACGATGTTGGGTTGGTCTTAACCTCCAGTTGTTTGTATGAGGGCTCATGTCTTATTAACGTTATTTGTGTTTGTTTGCGTATAGTGATGTCCAGCACTTGTTGTGTTTTGTTTGTCGTGTGTATCCTATGTTTCCAGTTTCTCTGGATTGTCCATTTTTGAGTGCTCCTGCGGTATTCTCTAACGTTTATTTGCCAATGAACTACAATTTTGTCCATCACATTCCATTCTCATAAAACATATATCGGCATGAGTGGTGGATGGCTAAGACCTTCGTCTGAAGACCATAAAACATATATCGGCATGAGTGGTGGATGGCTAAGACCTTCGTCTGAAGACCATAAAACATATATCGGCATGAGTGGTGGATGGCTAAGACCTTCGTCTGAAGACCATAAAACACAAATACCATTGACGTAGATTCCTATCTGAGACCCGTTTCAAGGTTAATGTTTCCAGACATCTACCCAAATCGTTTTAATTCTTCGGGCTTTCATCCTCATTACATGCAAGTCTGAAAATCACGATAAAGCTGAAAAATTATGAAAGTAACGATGTACGTAAATAACTCAACCTAACACGTTATACTTACCCTTTGGGAGCATCTATGTTCAACCCCCGGATTTTTACTTTTTTACTTTTTTTTAAATTATTTTCTGCGGGATCCGTGTCTTATAGTCTGAGATTCCTCTGCCGTCCGACGGTTTTTTGTTCGACTTGCTTGAGCTGTGGGACGTCAGAGCGCTCCCCATAAGGAAAATAGCTGATTTGCCACTCCAACTCTGGGTCGACACATTTCCACGTTTCGTGGCTATCGGATTTTATTTTCTATCCGAAACCCTTATATAAATCGCTTCACCAATCATTTTTCTATTCATTCATAACTATCTTACCCTAAGAAAGTGGTGTTACACTCGAGTACAGCACGATTTTCACATAGACCCTATCATTTCGCCATGTCAGTTTATTTTTCAGCCATTAAACGTGATCTCGCGATACTAACTGAATGATAACAGCAACGCATTGCATGATGGGAGCTACTTAATGCAGCGCGCCAAATTATTTGCATACGTAAACAACAACATACATGATATAAAGCGTATTCTTCAGGACAACAGTTCCATCTACAGCTCAAATCAGAGCAGAAGCAAATAATACAAAATGTGTTGGAAAGAAAAGATGCAATGGCAGTGTTACCCACGTGCTTCGGAAAGAGCATGTGTTACGTTCACCCTCTCATTTTGGACAAGGTAAGATCATATATGCAAATCATCTCCCATGATACATTGCGGTAATCGTAGTTTTCTCGAAGTCACGTGACAAATGGTTGAAAATTAAACTGACATGGCGAAATGATAGGGTCTATGTGAAAATCGTGTCGTACTCGAGTGTAACACCACTTTCTGAGGGTAAGATAGTTATGAATGAATAGAAAAATGATTGGTGAAGCGATTTATATAGGGATTTTGGATAGAAAATAAAATCCGATAGCCACGAAACGTGGAAATGTGTCGACCCAGAGTTGGAGTGGCAAATCCGCTGTTTTCCTTATGGAGAGCGCTCTGACGTCCCACGGCTCCAACAAGTCGAACAAAAAGTCGTTGGAAGGCAGAGGAATCTCGGACTACGTGACTTGTTGCTCATCTTTTTAATATTATGTGTTGCGTTTTTGTTTGGTTTGTCTTCGTGCTGTATCACATGTCCAATGTTGCCAGTGTCTCTGAATTGCCCATTCTTGATTGCCCCTTCGGTTTTCTCTAACTTTTATTTATTAACAATGAATTAAGGGAATATTTCACATGAGTTTGTATCAATGTATATGTTGTAAATATTTGATGCAGAACTCGAGACCATACCATAGCACATAGGATGCACAAATTTAGCATTTATTCAGAGAAGTAAGGAGTACCACTCGGCTAGGGCCGTTTCACGTGCATTTTAGGGTATGAGTTATGCTCATTGTTAAAGACCTTACTGTGACTGTGAAGTGTAGAACAGCAATAAAAGCGCTGTTCCTTTACATTAATTTGTGATGATGAATATTTATGAAATGAAAACTGCTATACGTTTGTAAATAATAATTGTGTACCCCCTCCCCTCCACACATACACCTTTAAAAGGGTACAAATACCTGCTTCAAATAATCAAGACATGCATTTTACTTTGTGAACTCAAAGAAAGTTATTTTGAAAGTAAATCTGATATACATAATAATGGTCTGGGATTAAACAACCTAATCATATATTAATACCAACATTGGCGGGCCTAATGGTGCGTGTCTGTTTGTTTTTTCTAACTTGGCAATAGAAAAGATGGCGGTCATTTGTGTGTAATTTGATCTTCTGGATTTTTATAATTGGCACCCATTATTGAATCATCAAATTTAATTTCTAGTGATTATTTACAATTTAACATTTGTCTGGATTTTTAACAAAAACAAAATTCAAAAATGGCGAACACCGCAAGAGAGGTAAATATTGTTATTGAAATAATTATTGGATTTTGTTGAATACTTTAAGTCTCGTAAAGGCTTGTTTGTCGTCATATAATACCTGTATCTCAGTAGGCTAATCAATAGATTTGTTTTCATTTTACACTTCAAATAGATTTATCTACAGGTATATGTTACAAAAAACAAGCCATTCCGTCAATACCATATTCATTATACATTGGTAACGATATTATGCAATGCAAATATTTGAACAGTTTAGATAATTGTTTTCCTCACCTTTTTCAATCAGACAAAGATCTAATTTGGGAATGACTTTGATTTCAGTAAACCACTTTAAAAATATTTCTAATTCATTTCCTCATTTTCTATCTAATCATGATTAATTTTTGTTCTGTCATAAAAAATGTCATTGACATCTCTTTAAATTTACAATAATTTTTATTGATTGATTATTGCTTAACATCAAGTGATCAGTATTTCAGCTATATTAACATCAAGTGATCAGTATTTCAGCTATATTAACATCAAGTGATCAGTATTTCAGCTATATTAACATCAAGTGATCAGTATTTCAGCTATATTAACATCAAGTGATCAGTATTTCAGCTATAAAGGTAATAACAAAATTACCGAACTCCGAACAATCTTATAAAGGGAAAGTCAAAACTCATAATTATATAAACAGACAAAATCAGTCAACAACCGGAAAACTGTGAAAACCGTAATGACCCTGACTTGGTACAGGCATTTCTAAAGAAATGGTGGGTTGAATCAGATTTTAAGGCGCCAAACCTCCCGCTCTCATTACGGTTCAAAGGTTCCGGCTGTCACTGTAACAGTATTTAAATACAGGAACAAAATAGGTAAAATAGTTGTCAAAGCAGTACCATATTCGGTGACGTAAATGTCAAAAATACTTTTACGTCACACATTGACAAAAAAATTCTTGACATTTTGGACTTCTTTATCTTTATACATTTTCACTATATGAAAATGCATCGCTTATAATTATTTCTGCAGAGACGGAATATATTTCGACAAGATATTGGTATCGGAATATAAACTTTTTAAGAGATCGAATAAGGCGAATCTTTGTATAGCCCTGGTCCAGTAGCCTGTTTCTCAGATGAAGATGACGTTTCAGGAAATCAGAATAATTGCTACTGGCCCTTGCATAGCGAATCAATTGCGAGATGTAAACACCATATGCAGGAGAAGCTGGTATATTGCTGCACATGTTTGGAAAATTTATGATTTTAAAATTGAAGTCGTCCAGCTATATTAACATCAAGTGATCAGTATTTCAGCTATATTAACATCAAGTGATCAGTATTTCAGCTATATTAACATCAAGTGATCAGTATTTCAGCTATATTAACATCAAGTGATCAGTATTTCAGCTATATTAACATCAAGTGATCAGTATTTCAGCTATATTCAGGACGTGAACAAGTTCAACAATAATCTCTATAGAAAAGAGGGAGGGGGAGGAATAGACAAACTGGGATGGCGACTTTTGACTGCCACTGGCAAAATATGGACAGCTGGGTAGGAACGAAATATTAAGTCTTTTGTAGCGGCTGCAATATTATGTGCCTTTTTCGAAATCTACCAAAGTGGTCTTTAGCGTGCAGGGAGTGTGGCACTCTCTAAGCACGTTACCCATTATGGTTCTCGCTCAGACTTTCTGTATTATAACCCGATGACCCCCAACGAGAGGGCTGCCCCTATCCACCACCCAAGGGACACACTGAGCAGCTATGTTAGTTTGGGCCCTGGCAACCCACACCACAATAATTAATATTTTAGTCGGTGGCGAAACTATAATTCTATGTTTATTTTAAATTTATATCTCGAGTTAAGGAATTTCAACATTCCAATATAATAATCTCTGATATGCATGTATAGATAATAACAAGACAAGTTATTGATTAGCCATGACACCTATAGATTTAATAACTTTACAACGTGTACAGTTATATAAATAAGGAATAATTACTGTTAATGTTTTGGCTTCGTTAAGATAAGGCAGCATAATATTACATTTCATTGACGTCACACTTTTGTTCGGACAGTGGACTATTTCTAAGAATCTACAGTTGGAGTGTATTCTTTATTACATGTATGTCATTGATCTAGTTTTTAAGTCAATCGGATTATTTTTAGAAGTTTTTTACAAGAAAAAAAAAGAAAGAAAAAGTAGTATCAATGCTTTGTGACAAGTATTCTACGCCCATTTTAAACATAGATACGGGATCCCTGGAAGATGAACAGAACAAATTCTTGGTAATGTAATTAATACACAAGGGAGATAACAAATTCTTGGTATTGTAATTAATACACAAGGAAGATAACAAATTCTTGGTAATGTAATTAATACACAAGGGAGATAACACATTCTTGGTAATGTAATTAATACACAAGGGAGATAACACATTCTTGGTAATGTAATTAATACACAAGGGAGATAACAAATGTTGTAGTCAATACCTAAGAAGTGATGTGAACGTTGTGTCCGTCATCGTATTGTAATCGAGTTAACAAATACCTATACAAACAGTACCTTTCACTACTAAAGTTGTAAGCTCGATTCCCGTCCATATCGAGATACAATGTGTCAGTAGCAACCTGACGGCAGGTTCTCTCTCCCCTCCCCCGGGTATTCCTGATTTCTCAACCATAGTATAACAGTTTTGAAAGTGGCGTTAAATTCACAAACTCCAAGACTCGCAAAGTATTGTAAATGAAGAGGTTGTACATTTGTTTTTCGCTAATATTCCAGGATATGAATTTCAGTCCCAAATCAGTTCGAATACTAAATTTAAAGAGAAATTATTCAGCTCATTGACTTAGGGCCAAGGTTGTGGTGTTTTACGCCTCGTTCAAATGCATTGGTTTTATTTTCCGTTATATCAAATATCGATTTCAACCTTAAATGACAAATTACCAATAGGTCACATGTACGGCTTTACATGTTAAACTTACAATGTTGATACATTTTTCTTTTATATTAAACAAACGTGTCTAATTATTACTTTTGCAATATTTTATTCAAATGAATCTTTTGTTGGTTACAAGCAACAACATATACTTATTATAAAATTTACAGCGAATTGCTTTTGAGATCAAATAATTCTAAGTTTAAATCCCACATATGTCCTATTCAAATTCAATTGTTTAAAAACATTTTGACAATGTGTTAATAATACAATGTTTATATGGGCACGATTCACCTGAGTACATAACAATTAATACGGAAAAATTCCAAAAATAACCCTTTTTTAACCACTGACGTCTGCATGCACGTTCTTCCTTGACAAGAAAATATTCCTTAAAAAAAGATGGATACGGGTAACACAAGAATGATAACCCAGCACAAACTTTTGTACAAATCTAAAGTTATGAAACAAATGAAAATTAATGAAAACTCATCATAAACCAAGATAAAAATATAAATTTATGACACAGACATTTAATTATTCGTATTAAATACCAATAAATACATTATCAGAGAAGGGACGGGCACATGAGGGTAGGATATGCATTTTAAATGCCGCAATATATGGTCGCCAATCTCATGTAATTTGAAATAATAATGCTTTACTTTTAACAAGTTTGGTCGAATTACTCGTTCACAGATGACACCAGAGCTGGCTATGCTCGATTTTGAGTGTACCTAATGAAGTTTATTCCAGAAACGCGTCGTGCGCACTAAATTTGATATCTACGTTTGTATTACTATCACTGGGTCGATACCTCTGCTGGTGGACTATTACTATCACTGGGTCGATACCTCTGCTGGTGGACTATTACTATCACTGGATCGATACCTCTGCTGATGGACTATTACTATCACTGGGTCGATACCTCTGCTGGTGGACTATTACTATCACTGGGTCGATACCTCTGCTGGTGGACTATTACTATCACTGGGTCGATACCTCTGCTGGTGGACTATTACTATCACTGGGTCGATACCTTTGCTGGTGGACTATTACTATCACTGGGTCGATACCTCTGCTGGTGGACTATTACTATCACTGGGTCGATACCTCTGCTGGTGGACTATTACTATCACTGGGTCGATACCTCTACTGGTGGACTATTACTATCACTGGGTCGATACCTCTGCTGGTGGACTATTACTATCACTGGGTCGATACCTCTGCTGGTGGACTATTACTATCACTGGGTCGATACCTCTGCTGGTGGACTATTACTATCACTGGGTCGACACCTCTGCTGGTGGACTATTACTATCACTGGGTCGATACCTCTGCTGGTGGACTATTAGTCGGCACTGACATGGTTTATTAGATATAGTTATTACTGAAATTTACAGTTTCTAAATAATGTAATTATTAATAAAGCTAAGGTTCTCCTCCTCCAGGCATGGGTGACCTTAGCGGAGTTTGGCTATTCTGTTAAGGCCCTTTGGTTTTATTGCTCCTAAAACTCTCAATTATTTGGCTTTCCAATCTTTCGATTTTGAGCGTACCTGATGAAGGTTATTCCAGAAACGCGTCGCGCGCACTAAATTTGAGATATATGTTTTTACTATATAAGCTAAAATCATTTCAGTTATTTCTACATTGTAGCCCACTCAAAAGTGTATAACTCGAGTCAACGATGGCATTGTAACCCACTCAAAAGTTTATAACTCGAGTCAACGATGGCATTGTAACCCACTCAAAAATTTATAACACGAGTCAACGATGGCATTGTAACCCACTCAAAAGTTTATAACACGAGTCAACGATGGCATTGTAACCCACTCAAAAGTTTATAACTCGAGTCAACGATGGCATTGTAACCCACTCAAAAGTTTATAACACGAGTCAACGATGGCATTGTAACTCACTCAAAAGTTTATAACACGAGTCAACGATGGCATTGTAACTCACTCAAAAGTTTATAACTCGAGACAACGATGGCATTGTAACTCACTCAAAAGTTTATAACTCGAGTCAACGATGGCATTGTAACTCACTCAAAAGTTTATAACACGAGTCAACGATGGCATTGTAACTCACTCAAAAGTTTATAACACGAGTCAACGATGGCATTGTAACCCACTCAAAAGTTTATAACTCGAGTCAACGATGGCATTGTAACTCACTCAAAAGTTTATAACACGAGTCAACGATGGCATTGTAACTCACTCAAAAGTTTATAACTCGAGTCAACGATGGCATTGTAACTCACTCAAAGGTTTATAACACGAGTCAACGATGGCATTGTAACCCACTCAAAAGTTTATAACACGAGTCAACGATGGCATTGTAACTCACTCAAAAGTTTATAACACGAGTCAACGATGACATTGTAGCCCACTCAAAAGTTTATAACACGAGTCAACGATGGCATTGTAACCCACTCAAAACTTTATAACACGAGTCAACGATGGCATTGTAACCCACTCAAAAGTTTATAACACGAGTCAACGATGGCATTGTAACCCACTCAAAAGTGTATAACACGAGTCAACGATGGCATTGTAACCCACTCAAAAGTTTATAACACGAGTCAACGATGGCATTGTAACTCACTCAAAAGTTTATAACACGAGTCAACGATGACATTGTAGCCCACTCAAAAGTTTATAACACGAGTCAACGATGGCATTGTAACCCACTCAAAACTTTATAACACGAGTCAACGATGGCATTGTAACCCACTCAAAAGTTTATAACACGAGTCAACGATGGCATTGTAACCCACTCAAAAGTGTATAACTCGAGTCAACGATGGCATTGTAACCCACTCAAAAGTTTATAACACGAGTCAACGATGGCATTGTAACTCACTCAAAAGTTTATAACACGAGTCAACGATGACATTGTAGCTCACTCAAAAGTTTATAACACGAGTCAACGATGGCATTGTAACCCACTCAAAAGTTTATAACTCGAGTCAACGATGGCATTGTAACCCACTCAAAAGTTTATAACACGAGTCAACGATGGCATTGTAACCCACTCAAAAGTTTATAACACGAGTCAACGATGGCATTGTAACTCACTCAAAAGTTTATAACACGAGTCAACGATGGCATTGTAACCCACTCAAAAGTTTATAACTCGAGTCAACGATGGCATTGTAACCCACTCAAAAGTGTATAACTCGAGTCAACGATGGCATTGTAACCCACTCAAAAGTTTATAACACGAGTCAACGATGGCATTGTAACCCACTCAAAAGTTTATAACACGAGTCAACGATGGCATTGTAACCCACTCAAAAGTTTATAACACGAGTCAACGATGGCATTGTAACCCACTCAAAAGTTTATAACTCGAGTCAACGATGGCATTGTAACCCACTCAAAAGTTTATAACACGAGTCAACGATGGCATTGTAACCCACTCAAAAGTTTATAACACGAGTCAACGATGGCATTGTAACTCACTCAAAAGTTTATAACACGAGTCAACGATGGCATTGTAACCCACTCAAAAGTTTATAACTCGAGTCAACGATGGCATTGTAACCCACTCAAAAGTTTATAACACGAGTCAACGATGGCATTGTAACCCACTCAAAAGTTTATAACACGAGTCAACGATGGCATTGTAACCCACTCAAAAGTTTATAACACGAGTCAACGATGGCATTGTAACCCACTCAAAAGTTTATAAAACGAGTCTACGATGGCATTGTAACTCACTCAAAAGTTTATAACTCGAGTCAACGATGGCATTGTAACCCACTCAAAAGTTTATAACACGAGTCAACGATGGCATTGTAACTCACTCAAAAGTTTATAGCACGATATATTATGACCACCTAAATTAAAACAAACGTGCGCCATTTTTACTTCACAACAAATAGTGAGAACAGTTTTAAGATACCAAAGAGGGTTAATTAAAAGGGGGTTAATTAAAGGCCTTTAATTGAAGTAGGACACATAGTACAATGATCAACAATATACTACACAGATAAATAAAGATAGAGCTACACGAACTCCACTAAAAACCGGGGGATACCTCAGAAGGGTAAGCAATTCATGCTCGACTGGTGACACCCGTCGTGTTACTCATATTAAATATTTCGCTATAGGTTATAACCTAGGACAAGAGAACGGGATTGTGATCACTATGAGCGGAAATTGCCCGTGGTCATCTGTGACACAGACATTCCTTAATGTGTACTCGTTTCTATATATGTTGCAAAGCTACAAAACGTGACCAAGACAACTAGCTTAACACTGTCTCTTTTTTTTGCTAAAGTGCATGTGCTAAGCCACGACACTGAGTGTTTGTGAACACATTGTGTATGTGCTAAGCCACGAAACTGAGCGTTTGTGAACACATTTTGTATGTGCTAAGCCACGAAACTGAGTGTTTGTGAACACATTTTGTATGTGCTAAGCCACGAAACTGAGTGTTTGTGAACACATTTTGTATGTGCTAAGCCACGAAACTGAGTGTTTGTGAACACATTTTGTATGTGCTAAGCCACGAAACTGAGTGTCTGTGAACACATTTTGTATGTGCTAAGCCACGAAACTGAGTGTCTGTGAACACATTTTGTATGTGCTAAGCCACGAAACTGAGTGTCTGTGAACACATTTTGTATGTGCTAAGCCACGAAACTGAGTGTTTGTGAACACATTTTGTATGTGCTAAGCCACGAAACTGAGTGTTTGTGAACACATTTTGTATGTGCTAAGCCACGAAACTGAGTGTTTGTGAACACATTTTGTATGTGCTAAGCCACGAAACTGAGTGCTTGTGAACACATTTTGTATGTGCTAAGCCACGAAACTGAGTGTTTGTGAACACATTTTGTATGTGCTAAGCCACGAAACTGAGTGTTTGTGAACACATTTTGTATGTGCTAAGCCACGAAACTGAGTGTTTGTGAACACATTTTGTATGTGCTAAGCCACGAAACTGAGTGTTTGTGAACACATTTTGTATGTGCTAAGCCACGAAACTGAGTGTTTGTGAACACATTTTGTATGTGCTAAGCCACGAAACTGAGTGTTTGTGAACATATTTTGTATGTGCTAAGCCACGAAACTGAGTGTTTGTGAACACATTTTGTATGTGCTAAGCCACGAAACTGAGTGTTTGTGAACACATTTTGTATGTGCTCAGCCACGACACTGAGTGTTTGTGAATATTTGTTTGAGAGATCGATTTTGCCTCTGTTTGAAACTGTTCTGACAGTGTATTATTTTTTTATTTTTATTTAAATGATACAATTATAATAGTTTCACAATTTTATTTCTTTTTTCTTTTTAATTATTATATATTTTTAATTTTATTTCTAGGTTGTACGGTCCATGATGTCAGACAAATACAAAAATCAGAAATATTCAAACATCAAAAGTTCCTGTCTGAAAAAGGGAGTTCTATGGGAAGATCCTGAATTTCCCGCCAACAATAAATCCTTATTCTTTAGTAAAGTTGACAATGATATCGAATGGAAAAGACCAAGTGAGTTATGTAAAGTCCCGAGACTTGTGATAGAAGGTGTCAGTTGTGATGACTTAAACCAAGGAGAACTGGGGAACACGTGGTTTGTCACAGCATGCGCTAGTCTCGTTATACATAAGAAAATGTTTGAAAAGGTAAATACGTAGCTTAAGCAGTGATGGTCAACAATTCCACCAATACTAACAAAACGAATAATCATCTCTCACCTTAACTCAACGAATACATTTTATATGTACATATTTATTCAGTTCAACAAGAACACTAATATTGTGCTTGTTTGTGTAATGCCTTATAACAGCCTTTCCTAACATACAAACATTCCACAGAAAAGAACATTTTTATAACAACTGAACAAGAGCATTAACGGAAAGGGCATTTTTTTTTTATTCTCGTGGTGTAAGGTTTTTGATTTGTGGTAGGATTGCAGCTTTAAACAATAACAGAGAAGGTATAGCAGACATCTATTTGCAAAGAGACCGCAGAAGAAAAGTTTGGAGATACCAAAGGTGTAATCAGAAGCCGTAAATCTAAGATACCAAAGGTGTAATCAGAAGCCGTAAATCTAAGATACCAAAGGTGTAATCAGAAGCTGTAAATCTAAGATACCAAAGGTGTAATCAGAAGCTGTAAATCTAAGATACCAAAGGTGTAATCAGAAGCTGTAAATCTAAGATACCAAAGGTGTAATCAGAAGCTGTAAATCTAAGATACCAAAGGTGTAATCAGAAGCCGTAAATCTAAGATGCCAAAGGTGTAATCAGAAGCCGTAAATCTAAGATACCAAAGGTGTAATCAGAAGCCGTAAATCTAAGATACCAAAGGTGTAATCAGAAGCCGTAAATCTAAGATACCAAAGGTGTAATCAGAAGCCGTAAATCTAAGATACCAAGAGAGTAATCAGAAGCCGTAAATCTAAGATACCACATGGGTAATCAGAAACCGTAAATCTAAGATACCACAGGGGTAATCAGAAGCCATAAATCTAAGATACCACAGGAGTAATCAGAAGCCGTAAAGCTAAGATACCAAGAGAGTAATCAGAAGCCGTAAATCTAAGATACCAACAGAGTAATCAGAAGCCGTAAATCTAAGATACCAAGAGAGTAATCAGAAGCCGTAAATCTAAGATACCAAAGGTGTAATCAGAAGCTGTAAATCTAAGATACCAAAGGTGTAATCAGAAGCCGTAAATCTAAGATACCAAAGGTGTAATCAGAAGCTGTAAATCTAAGATACCAAAGGTGTAATCAGAAGCTGTAAATCTAAGATACCAAAGGTGTAATCAGAAGCTGTAAATCTAAGATACCAAAGGTGTAATCAGAAGCCGTAAATCTAAGATACCAAAGGTGTAATCAGAAGCTGTAAATCTAAGATACCAAAGTTAGATAAGAATGTGAATACGTTTCTGGAATAACCTTCATCAGGTACACTCAAAATCGAAAGATTGGAAAGCCTAGTAGATGTAATTTTGGGAGCAGTAAAACCAAAGGGCTTAAACAGGATAGACAATGTATGAGAATGGATACAAATACTAATTCATAATTATATCGATATGCTAAACCAGTATCATATTTCATGTAGATTATAAAAGCTTAAACAGTGGTTACCACAAATTCTGCCGATATCAACAAACAAACAACTACCTCTCACCTGAAATCATTGAACACAAAAATGGATACGGCGTTTGCCGATAGAAAGTCAGATCCTGGATGGTACAGGCACAAAACTGTTGCGGAGTTAAATCGGTTAATGGGGTCCCAACCGTCCCTTTCTTGATAATTTGATCTCCAACGGAACAACAGAGGAAATTAAGCAATGCAAACCGGATCAGAGTCGCTTACATCCAAAGCACTATGCACCAATGACAACATAAAAACGAGGGGTACAACAACATGTATTCAAACTTAAGTCACACATATTTTAAGTAGAAATTGTCCCTTATGTTCACGAAAATCATTTTTTATTTCCACATGAGTTCGGAAACGTGAAATTAATAAAAATAGTTGTCTTGTAGGTTGTGCCAAATCTTAAAGAACAGGAATGGGATGAAAGGTCAGAAAAACCAAAATATGCTGGAGTATTTCACTTTTCTTTCTGGAGATTTGGACAGTGGATAGACATTGTAGTTGATGATAGACTGCCTACCAAGAATGGAAAATTGTGTTTTTGTCACTCAAAGTCTAGAAACGAATTTTGGAGTGCCTTGTTAGAGAAGGCTTATGCTAAGTAAGTTTATTAGGATGTGTTGCAATTAACAATACACATGCATTTTAGTTGTTTGTAGGAGGACTCATGTCTTATTGTTTATAGGAGGACTCATGTCTTATTTATGTGATTTGTGTTTGTTTATAGGAGGACTCATGTCTTATTTATGTGATTTGTGTTTGCTTATAGGAGGGCTCATGTCTTATTTATGTGATTTATGTTTGTTTATAGGAGGACTCATGTCTTATTGTTTATTGAAGGACTCATGCCTTATTTATGTGATTTGTGTTTGTTTATAGGAGGACTCATGTCTTATTTATGTGATTTGTGTTTGTTTATAGGAGGACTCATGTCTTATTTATGTTATTTATGTTTGTTTATAGGAGGACTCATGTCTTATTTATGTGATTTATGTTTGTTTATAGGAGGACTCATGTCTTATTGTTTATAGGAGGACTCATGTCTTATTTATGTGATTTGTTTGTTTATAGGAGGACTCATGTCTTATTTATGTTATTTATGTTTGTTTATAGGAGGACTCATGTCTTATTTATGTGATTTGTGTTTGTTTATAGGAGGACTCATGTCTTATTTATGTTATTTATGTTTGTTTATAGGAGGACTCATGTCTTATTTATGTGATTTGTGTTTGTTTGTTTATAGGACTCGTGTCTTATTGTTTATAGGAGGACTCATGTCTTATTGTTTATAGGAGGACTCATGTCTTATTGTTTATAGGAGGACTCATGTCTTATTGTTTATAGGAGGACTCGTGTCTTATTGTTTATAGGAGGACTCATGTCTTATTGTTTATAGGAGGACTCATGTCTTATTGTTTATAGGAGGACTCGTGTCTTATTGTTTATAGGAGGACTCATGTCTTATTGTTTATAGGAGGACTCATGTCTTATTGTTTATAGGAGGACTCGTGTCTTATTGTTTATAGGAGGACTCATGTCTTATTGTTTATAGGAGGACGCGTGTCTTATTGTTTATAGGAGGACTCGTGTCTTATTGTTTATAGGAGGACTCATGTCTTATTGTTTATAGGAGGACTCATGTCTTATTGTTTATAGGATGACTCATGTCTTATTGTTTATAGGAGGACTCATGTCTTATTGTTTATAGGAGGACTCATGTCTTATTGTTTATAGGAGGACTCATGTCTTATTGTTTATAGGAGGACTCGTGTCTTATTGTTTATAGGAGGACTCGTGTCTTATTGTTTATAGGAGGACTCGTGTCTTATTGTTTATAGGAGGACTCATGTCTTATTGTTTATAGGAGGACTCATGTCTTATTGTTTATAGGAGGACTCATGTCTTATTGTTTATAGGAGGACGCGTGTCTTATTGTTTATAGGAGGACTCGTGTCTTATTGTTTATAGGAGGACTCATGTCTTATTGTTTATAGGAGGACTCATGTCTTATTGTTTATAGGAGGACTCATGTCTTATTGTTTATAGGAGGACTCATGTCTTATTGTTTATAGGAGGACTCATGTCTTATTGTTTATAGGAGGACTCATGTCTTATTGTTTATAGGAGGACTCATGTCTTATTGTTTATAGGAGGACTCGTGTCTTATTGTTTATAGGATGACTCATGTCTTATTGTTTATAGGAGGACTCATGTCTTATTGTTTATAGGAGGACTCATGTCTTATTGTTTATAGGAGGACTCATGTCTTATTGTTTATAGGAGGACTCGTGTCTTATTGTTTATAGGAGGACTCGTGTCTTATTGTTTATAGGAGGACTCATGTCTTATTGTTTATAGGAGGACTCGTGTCTTATTGTTTATAGGAGGACTCATGTCTTATTGTTTATAGGAGGACTCGTGTCTTATTGTTTATAGGAGGACGCGTGTCTTATTGTTTATAGGAGGACTCATGTCTTATTGTTTATAGGAGGACTCATGTCTTATTGTTTATAGGAGGACTCATGTCTTATTGTTTATAGGAGGACTCATGTCTTATTGTTTATAGGAGGACTCATGTCTTATTGTTTATAGGAGGACTCGTGTCTTATTGTTTATAGGAGGACTCGTGTCTTATTGTTTATAGGAGGACTCGTGTCTTATTGTTTATAGGAGGACTCGTGTCTTATTGTTTATAGGAGGACTCATGTCTTATTGTTTATAGGAGGACTCGTGTCTTATTGTTTATAGGAGGACTCGTGTCTTATTGTTTATAGGAGGACTCGTGTCTTATTGTTTATAGGAGGACTCGTGTCTTATTGTTTATAGGAGGACTCATGTCTTATTGTTTATAGGAGGACTCATGTCTTATTGTTTATAGGACTCGTGTCTTATTGTTTATAGGAGGACTAGTGTCTTATTGTTTATAGGAGGACTCGTGTCTTATTGTTTATAGGAGGACTCATGTCTTATTGTTTATAGGAGGACTCATGTCTTATTGTTTATAGGAGGACTCGTGTCTTATTGTTTATAGGAGGACTCGTGTCTTATTGTTTATAGGAGGACTCATGTCTTATTGTTTATAGGAGGACTCATGTCTTATTGTTTATAGGAGGACTCGTGTCTTATTGTTTATAGGAGGACTCGTGTCTTATTGTTTATAGGGGGACTCATGGTTTATTGTTTATAGGAGGACTCGTGTCTTATTGTTTATAGGAGGACTCATGTCTTATTGTTTATAGGAGGACTCATGTCTTATTGTTTATAGGAGGACTCGTGTCTTATTGTTTATAGGAGGACTCATGTCTTATTGTTTATAGGAGGACTCGTGTCTTATTGTTTATAGGAGGACTCATGTCTTATTGTTTATAGGAGGACTCATGTCTTATTGTTTATAGGAGGACTCGCGTCTTATTGTTTATAGGAGGACTCATGTCTTATTGTTTATAGGAGGACTCATGTCTTATTGTTTATAGGAGGACTCATGTCTTATTGTTTATAGGAGGACTCGTGTCTTATTGTTTATAGGAGGACTCATGTCTTATTGTTTATAGGAGGACTCATGTCTTATTGTTTATAGGAGGACTCGTGTCTTATTGTTTATAGGAGGACTCGTGTCTTATTGTTTATAGGAGGACTCATGTCTTATTGTTTATAGGAGGACTCATGTCTTATTGTTTATAGGAGGACTCATGTCTTATTGTTTATAGGAGGACTCATGTCTTATTGTTTATAGGAGGACTCGTGTCTTATTGTTTATAGGAGGACTCGTGTCTTATTGTTTATAGGAGGACTCATGTCTTATTGTTTATAGGAGGACTCGTGTCTTATTGTTTATAGGAGGACTCATGTCTTATTGTTTATAGGAGGACTCGTGTCTTATTGTTTATAGGAGGACTCATGTCTTATTGTTTATAGGAGGACTCATGTCTTATTGTTTATAGGAGGACTCATGTCTTATTGTTTATAGGAGGACTCGTGTCTTATTGTTTATAGGAGGACTCGTGTCTTATTGTTTATAGGAGGACTCATGTCTTATTGTTTATAGGAGGACTCATGTCTTATTGTTTATAGGAGGACTCATGTCTTATTGTTTATAGGAGGACTCATGTCTTATTGTTTATAGGAGGACTCGTGTCTTATTGTTTATAGGAGGACTCATGTCTTATTGTTTATAGGAGGACTCGTGTCTTATTGTTTATAGGAGGACGCGTGTCTTATTGTTTATAGGAGGACTCATGTCTTATTGTTTATAGGAGGACTCATGTCTTATTGTTTATAGGAGGACTCATGTCTTATTGTTTATAGGAGGACTCATGTCTTATTGTTTATAGGAGGACTCATGTCTTATTGTTTATAGGAGGACTCGTGTCTTATTGTTTATAGGAGGACTCGTGTCTTATTGTTTATAGGAGGACTCGTGTCTTATTGTTTATAGGAGGACTCATGTCTTATTGTTTATAGGAGGACTCATGTCTTATTGTTTATAGGAGGACTCATGTCTTATTGTTTATAGGAGGACTCATGTCTTATTGTTTATAGGAGGACTCGTGTCTTATTGTTTATAGGAGGACTCGTGTCTTATTGTTTATAGGAGGACTCGTGTCTTATTGTTTATAGGAGGACTCATGTCTTATTGTTTATAGGAGGACTCGTGTCTTATTGTTTATAGGAGGACTCGTGTCTTATTGTTTATAGGAGGACTCGTGTCTTATTGTTTATAGGAGGACTCGTGTCTTATTGTTTATAGGAGGACTCATGTCTTATTGTTTATAGGAGGACTCATGTCTTATTGTTTATAGGAGGACTCGTGTCTTATTGTTTATAGGAGGACTCGTGTCTTATTGTTTATAGGAGGACTCGTGTCTTATTGTTTATAGGAGGACTCATGTCTTATTGTTTATAGGAGGACTCATGTCTTATTGTTTATAGGAGGACTCGTGTCTTATTGTTTATAGGAGGACTCGTGTCTTATTGTTTATAGGAGGACTCATGTCTTATTGTTTATAGGAGGACTCATGTCTTATTGTTTATAGGAGGACTCGTGTCTTATTGTTTATAGGAGGACTCGTGTCTTATTGTTTATAGGGGGACTCATGTCTTATTGTTTATAGGAGGACTCGTGTCTTATTGTTTATAGGAGGACTCATGTCTTATTGTTTATAGGAGGACTCATGTCTTATTGTTTATAGGAGGACTCGTGTCTTATTGTTTATAGGAGGACTCATGTCTTATTGTTTATAGGAGGACTCGTGTCTTATTGTTTATAGGAGGACTCATGTCTTATTGTTTATAGGAGGACTCATGTCTTATTGTTTATAGGAGGACTCGCGTCTTATTGTTTATAGGAGGACTCATGTCTTATTGTTTATAGGAGGACTCGCGTCTTATTGTTTATAGGAGGACTCATGTCTTATTGTTTATAGGAGGACTCGTGTCTTATTGTTTATAGGAGGACTCATGTCTTATTGTTTATAGGAGGACTCATGTCTTATTGTTTATAGGAGGACTCGTGTCTTATTGTTTATAGGAGGACTCGTGTCTTATTGTTTATAGGAGGACTCATGTCTTATTGTTTATAGGAGGACTCATGTCTTATTGTTTATAGGAGGACTCATGTCTTATTGTTTATAGGAGGACTCATGTCTTATTGTTTATAGGAGGACTCGTGTCTTATTGTTTATAGGAGGACTCGTGTCTTATTGTTTATAGGAGGACTCATGTCTTATTGTTTATAGGAGGATTCGTGTCTTATTGTTTATAGGAGGACTCATGTCTTATTGTTTATAGGAGGACTCGTGTCTTATTGTTTATAGGAGGACTCATGTCTTATTGTTTATAGGAGGACTCATGTCTTATTGTTTATAGGAGGACTCATGTCTTATTGTTTATAGGAGGACTCATGTCTTATTGTTTATAGGAGGACTCGTGTCTTATTGTTTATAGGAGGACTCATGTCTTATTGTTTATAGGAGGACTCGTGTCTTATTGTTTATAGGAGGACTCATGTCTTATTGTTTATAGGAGGACTCATGTCTTATTGTTTATAGGAGGACTCATGTCTTATTGTTTATAGGAGGACTCATGTCTTATTGTTTATAGGAGGACTCGTGTCTTATTGTTTATAGGAGGACTCATGTCTTATTGTTTATAGGAGGACTCGTGTCTTATTGTTTATAGGAGGACTCATGTCTTATTGTTTATAGGAGGACTCATGTCTTATTGTTTATAGGAGGACTCATGTCTTATTGTTTATAGGAGGACTCGTGTCTTATTGTTTATAGGAGGACTCGTGTCTTATTGTTTATAGGAGGACTCATGTCTTATTGTTTATAGGAGGACTCATGTCTTATTGTTTATAGGAGGACTCATGTCTTATTGTTTATAGGAGGACTCGTGTCTTATTGTTTATAGGAGGACTCATGTCTTATTGTTTATAGGAGGACTCATGTCTTATTGTTTATAGGAGGACTCGTGTCTTATTGTTTATAGGAGGACTCATGTCTTATTGTTTATAGGAGGACTCGTGTCTTATTGTTTATAGGAGGACTCATGTCTTATTGTTTATAGGAGGACTCGTGTCTTATTGTTTATAGGAGGACTCATGTCTTATTGTTTATAGGAGGACTCATGTCTTATTGTTTATAGGAGGACTCGTGTCTTATTGTTTATAGGAGGACTCATGTCTTATTGTTTATAGGAGGACTCATGTCTTATTGTTTATAGGAGGACTCATGTCTTATTGTTTATAGGAGGACTCATGTCTTATTGTTTATAGGAGGACTCATGTCTTATTGTTTATAGGAGGACTCATGTCTTATTGTTTATAGGAGGACTCATGTCTTATTGTTTATAGGAGGACTCATGTCTTATTGTTTATAGGAGGACTCATGTCTTATTGTTTATAGGAGGACTCATGTCTTATTGTTTATAGGAGGACTCATGTCTTATTGTTTATAGGAGGACTCGTGTCTTATTGTTTATAGGAGGACTCATGTCTTATTGTTTATAGGAGGACTCATGTCTTATTGTTTATAGGAGGACTCATGTCTTATTGTTTATAGGAGGACTCGTGTCTTATTGTTTATAGGAGGACTCATGTCTTATTGTTTATAGGAGGACTCGTGTCTTATTGTTTATAGGAGGACTCATGTCTTATTGTTTATAGGAGGACTCATGTCTTATTGTTTATAGGAGGACTCATGTCTTATTGTTTATAGGAGGACTCGTGTCTTATTGTTTATAGGAGGACTCGTGTCTTATTGTTTATAGGAGGACTCATGTCTTATTGTTTATAGGAGGACTCATGTCTTATTGTTTATAGGAGGACTCATGTCTTATTGTTTATAGGAGGACTCGTGTCTTATTGTTTATAGGAGGACTCATGTCTTATTGTTTATAGGAGGACTCATGTCTTATTGTTTATAGGAGGACTCGTGTCTTATTGTTTATAGGAGGACTCATGTCTTATTGTTTATAGGAGGACTCGTGTCTTATTGTTTATAGGAGGACTCATGTCTTATTGTTTATAGGAGGACTCGTGTCTTATTGTTTATAGGAGGACTCATGTCTTATTGTTTATAGGAGGACTCGTGTCTTATTGTTTATAGGAGGACTCATGTCTTATTGTTTATAGGAGGACTCATGTCTTATTGTTTATAGGAGGACTCATGTCTTATTGTTTATAGGAGGACTCATGTCTTATTGTTTATAGGAGGACTCATGTCTTATTGTTTATAGGAGGACTCATGTCTTATTGTTTATAGGAGGACTCATGTCTTATTGTTTATAGGAGGACTCATGTCTTATTGTTTATAGGAGGACTCATGTCTTATTGTTTATAGGAGGACTCATGTCTTATTGTTTATAGGAGGACTCATGTCTTATTGTTTATAGGAGGACTCGTGTCTTATTGTTTATAGGAGGACTCATGTCTTATTGTTTATAGGAGGACTCATGTCTTATTGTTTATAGGAGGACTCATGTCTTATTGTTTATAGGAGGACTCGTGTCTTATTGTTTATAGGAGGACTCATGTCTTATTGTTTATAGGAGGACTCGTGTCTTATTGTTTATAGGAGGACTCATGTCTTATTGTTTATAGGAGGACTCATGTCTTATTGTTTATAGGAGGACTCATGTCTTATTGTTTATAGGAGGACTCGTGTCTTATTGTTTATAGGAGGACTCATGTCTTATTGTTTATAGGAGGACTCGTGTCTTATTGTTTATAGGAGGACTCATGTCTTATTGTTTATAGGAGGACTCGTGTCTTATTGTTTATAGGAGGACTCGTGTCTTATTATTTATAGGAGGACTCGTGTCTTATTGTTTATAGGAGGACTCGTGTCTTATTGTTTATAGGAGGACTCATGTCTTATTGTTTATAGGAGGACTCATGTCTTATTGTTTATAGGAGGACGCGTGTCTTATTGTTTATAGGAGGACTCATGTCTTATTGTTTATAGGAGGACGCGTGTCTTATTGTTTATAGGAGGACGCGTGTCTTATTGTTTATAGGAGGACTCATGTCTTATTGTTTATAGGAGGACTCATGTCTTATTGTTTATAGGAGGACTCGTGTCTTATTGTTTATAGGAGGACTCATGTCTTATTGTTTATAGGAGGACGCGTGTCTTATTTATGTGATTTGTGTTTGTTTATAGGAGGACTCATGTCTTATTTACACGTGAAAGTCGACTGAAGGGATACTAATGTTGAGAGTTCTACACAATTTACACGTGAAAGTCGACTGAAGGGATACTAATGTTGAGAGTTCTACACAATTTACACGTGAAAGTCGACTGAAGGGATACTAATGTTGAGAGTTCTACACAATTTACACGTGAAAGTCGACTGAAGGGATACTAATGTTGAGAGTTCTACACAATTTACACAAAGTCGACTGAAGGGATACTAATGTTGAGAGTTCTACATAATTTACACGTGAAAGTCGACTGAAGGGATACTAATGTTGAGAGTTCTACACAATTTACACTGTAATAGTTCTTTTGTACATTCCAGATTTGATTATAAAATTTATTATAAAACACCTTTTTTGTACGAGTTATTTCCCTTATGGTACAAAATGGTACCCGGTCTAGCACGAGAAATAGAAAGAACAACGAATTTGAGTATAATTTTCTAATAATTTGTGAATACTGGAACATAAACAAAATCAGGATAATTTTACAGCAAATAGGAAATTTTAAAGTTGTTCAATATTAAAATTTTGAACAGATTATTGGGAAAATTATATGTGTTCCTGGGATATTGTTTTCCTCGTTAAACTTTACATGAAGTACACCCTGGGATATAACTACTGTAAAACGTAGAATTTAATAATCTAAGTCGGACATTTACAAATGGTCTATTTAGCCAATCGAAAATTTAATACTACTAATTGAACATATTATTCTGCCTACTAGATAGCATAGATCCAAGAAATAAGAAAACAATGCATAAGTTTTGTAAAGATGGCGTTCAAACATACATTCCTAACCTTTAAGACTTGGCAATGAATTATAGTCCAATTAATTATAAAATGGACAAAGAGATTACAACAGTGAACCTAGAATCGTCCTCAGATCCACCACCCTGGAACGCATGCAGAAATGTATGCCAGGCGGCATGCATTGTGTAGACGAGGAGGCCAAGGTATCCAGCATGCCAGGCGGCATACATTGTGTAGACGAGGAGGCCAAGGTACCCAGCATACCAGGCGGCATACATTGTGTAGACGAGGAGGCCAAGGTACCCAGCATACCAGGCGGCATACATTGTGTAGACGAGGAGGCCAAGGTACCCAGCCGGTCCAAGATGCCCTCGTTGGGAGCAAGCCCATGTGAGTTAAGCAGTAGAGGAATCTTATTGTATTTAGAAAATAGTATTGTCAAATTTAGAAGCAGACGATCGGCAGTCATTTATAGGGAGCGCTCACAGGAGGAGTGGCAGAAAATTGGTTCTAATCCGCACATGGAAGTAATTCAACCGCTATCCATTTCACCGTTTTTATGCTTATTATTGTAAATCCATCTTTGTATTGAGGGTTATCGGTAATGGTGGTTAACGCCACTTTCAACAATATTTCAGTTATATCGTGGCAGTCAGTTTTATTGATGGAGGAAACCGGAGTTCCTTGAGAAAAACCACCGACCTATCGCAAATCTTTTTATTGACATCATAATCTAATGCATTTATCTGTTACATATTGTAGACTATATGGAGATTATGAATCATTAATTCAAGGCGACACAGCTGACGCCCTTGTTGATTTCACAGGAGGAGTGGCAGAAAAATTGGTTCTAATGAACATAAACCTACAAGATGATCTGATGAAGACAGCTCTGTTTAAAAAAATGAGGGATGCTAGTGAAAATAGTGCTCTAATTAACTGTAATATCCAGGTATTATTATTTATCAACTATTTGTTTCTAAAATTACATTAATGGAGCAAGAACTGCTGACCCTTCCGGAGCACATGAGTTCACCCCAGGTCTTTAGTGGGGTTGGTGTTGCTCGATCTTTAGTTTTATGTGTATGTTTTGTAGATCGTTGTTTGTCCTTTTGTCCTTTTTCTTTTGGCCATTGTGTTGTCTGTTATTCTTTGATTTACGGATTCTGATTACCTCTGTGGTATCTTTAAACTCTTCTTACAAGAATTTGTTTCTGAAATTACACTACATGGAATACGAGTACTTGTCACTACTAGGGGACGCGATGATTTGCGGTTTTGATTAATAATTGACACTATTTTGCTTAATAATTGACACTATTTTGTTTAATAATTGACACTATTTTACCCACATGTGGACGATGGAAAGCACTTGATTGACCGCACTATTCCACTAATAATGCAGTTTTGGACCAATAAAACTAGCTTATATCTAAGTAACTGTACCATGCCAGGAAAGTGAGTGGTCATGTATTTGTATGGTAGGGGTACCATGCCAGGAAAGTGAGTGGTCATGTATTTGTATGGTAGGGGTACCATGCCAGGAAAGTGAATGGTCATGTATTTGTATGGTAGGGGTACCATGCCAGGAAAGTGAGTGGTCATGTATTTGTATTGTAGGGGTACCATGTCAGGAAAGTGAGTGGTCATGTATTTGTATGGTAGGGGTACCATGCCAGGAAAGTGAGTGGTCATGTATTTGTATTGTAGGGGTACCATGCCAGGAAAGTGAGTGGTCATGTATTTGTATGGTAGGGGTACCATGCAAGGAAAGTGAGTGGTCATGTATTTGTATGGTAGGGGTACCATGTCAGGAAAGTGAGTGGTCATGTATTTGTATGGTAGGGGTACCATGCCAGGAAAGTGAGTGGTCATGTATTTGTATGGTAGGGGTACCATGCCAGGAAAGTGAGTGGTCATGTATTTGTATTGTAGGGGTACCATGCCAGGAAAGTGACTGGTCATGTATTTGTATGGTAGGGGTACCATGCCAGGAAAGTGAGTGGTCATGTATTTGTATGGTAGGGGTACCATGCCAGGAAAGTGAGTGGTCATGTATTTGTATGGTAGGGGTACCATGCCAGGAAAGTGAGTGGTCATGTATTTGTATGGTAGGGTTACCATGCCAGGGAAGTGAGTGGTCATGTATTTGTATGGTAGGGGTACCATGCCAGGAAAGTGAGTGTTCATGTATTTGTATGGTAGGGGTACCATGCCAGGAAAGTGAGTGGTCATGTATTTGTATGGTAGGGGTACCATGCCAGGAAAGTGAGTGGTCATGTATTTGTATGGTAGGGGTACCATGCCAGGAAAGTGAGTGGTCATGTATTTGTATGGTAGGGGTATCATGCCAGGAAAGTCAGTGGTCCTGTATTTGTATGGTAGGGGTACCATGCCAGGAAAGTGAGTGGTCATGTATTTGTATGGTAGGGGTACCATGCCAGGAAAGTGAGTGGTCATGTATTTGTATGGTAGGGGTACCATGCCAGGAAAGTGAGTGGTCATGTATTTGTATGGTAGGGGTACCATGCCAGGAAAGTGAGTGGTCATGTATTTGTATGGTAGGGTTACCATGCCAGGAAAGTGAGTGGTCATGTATTTGTATGGTAGGGATACCATGCCAGGAAAGTGAGTGGTCATGTATTTGCATGGTAGGGGTACCATGCCAGGAAAGTGACTGGTCATGTATTTGTATGGTAGGGGTACCATGCCAGGAAAGTGAGTGGTCATGTATTTGTATGGTAGGGGTATCATGCCAGGAAAGTGAGTGGTCATGTATTTGTATGGTAGGGGTACCATGCCAGGAAAGTGAGTGGTCATGTATTTGTATGGTAGGGGTACCATGCCAGGAAAGTGAGTGGTCATGTATTTGTATGTTAGGGGTACCATGCCAGGAAAGTGAGTGGTCATGTATTTGTATGGTAGGGGTATCATGCCAGGAAAGTGAGTGGTCATGTATTTGTATGGTAGGGGTACCAAGCCAGGAAAGTGAGTTGTCATGTATTTGTATGGTAGGGGTACCATGCCAGGAAAGTGAGTGGTCATGTATTTGTATGGTAGGGGTACCATGCCAGGAAAGTGAGTGGTCATGTATTTGTATGGTAGGGGTACCATGCCAGGAAAGTGAGTGGTCATGTATTTGTATGGTAGGGGTACCATGCCAGGAAAGTGAGTGGTCATGTATTTGTATGGTAGGGGTACCATGCCAGGAAAGTGAGTGGTCATGTATTTGTATGGTAGGGGTACCATTCCAGGAAAGTGAGTGGTCATGTATTTGTATGGTAGGGGTACCATGCCAGGAAAGTGAGTGGTCATGTATTTGTATGGTAGGGGTACCATGCCAGGAAAGTGAGTGGTCATGTATTTGTATGGTAGGGGTACCATGCCAGGAAAGTGAGTGGTCATGTATTTGAATGGTAGGGGTACCAAGCCAGGAAAGTGAGTGGTCATGTATTTGTATGGTAGGGTTACCATGCCAGGAAAGTGAGTGTTCATGTATTTGTATGGTAGGGGTACCATGCCAGGAAAGTGAGTGGTCATGTATTTGTATGGTAGGGGTACCATGCCAGGAAAGTGAGTGGTCATGTATTTGTATGGTAGGGGTACCATGCCATGAAAGTGAGTGGTCATGTATTTGTATGGTAGGGGTATCATGCCAGGAAAGTCAGTGGTCCTGTATTTGTATGGTAGGGGTACCATGCCAGGAAATTGAGTGGTCATGTATTTGTATGGTAGGGGTACCATGCCAGGAAAGTGAGTGGTCATGTATTTGTATGGTAGGGGTACCATGACAGGAAAGTGAGTGGTCATGTATTTGTATGGTAGGGGTACCATGCCAGGAAAGTGAGTGGTCATGTATTTGTATGGTAGGGGTACCATGCCAGGAAAGTGAGTGGTCATGTATTTGTATGGTAGGGGTACCAAGCCAGGAAAGTGAGTGGTCATGTATTTGTATGGTAGGGGTATCATGCCAGGAAAGTCAGTGGTCATGTATTTGTATGGTAGGGGTACCACGCCAGGAAAGTGAGTGGTCATGTGTTTGTATGGTAGGGGTACCATGCCAGGAAAGTGAGTGGTCATGTATTTGTATGGTAGGGGTACCATGTCAGGAAAGTGAGTGGTCATGTATTTGTATGGTAGGGGTACCATGCAAGGAAAGTGAGTGGTCATGTATTTGTATGGTAGGGGTACCATGTCAGGAAAGTGAGTGGTCATGTATTTGTATGGTAGGGGTACCATGCCAGGAAAGTGAGTGGTCATGTATTTGTATGGTAGGGGTACCATGCCAGGAAAGTGAGTGGTCATGTATTTGTATTGTAGGGGTACCATGCCAGGAAAGTGACTGGTCATGTATTTGTATGGTAGGGGTACCATGCCAGGAAAGTGAGTGGTCATGTATTTGTATGGTAGGGGTACCATGCCAGGAAAGTGAGTGGTCATGTATTTGTATGGTAGGGGTACCATGCCAGGAAAGTGAGTGGTCATGTATTTGTATGGTAGGGTTACCATGCCAGGGAAGTGAGTGGTCATGTATTTGTATGGTAGGGGTACCATGCCAGGAAAGTGAGTGTTCATGTATTTGTATGGTAGGGGTACCATGCCAGGAAAGTGAGTGGTCATGTATTTGTATGGTAGGGGTACCATGCCAGGAAAGTGAGTGGTCATGTATTTGTATGGTAGGGGTACCATGCCAGGAAAGTGAGTGGTCATGTATTTGTATGGTAGGGGTATCATGCCAGGAAAGTCAGTGGTCCTGTATTTGTATGGTAGGGGTACCATGCCAGGAAAGTGAGTGGTCATGTATTTGTATGGTAGGGGTACCATGCCAGGAAAGTGAGTGGTCATGTATTTGTATGGTAGGGGTACCATGCCAGGAAAGTGAGTGGTCATGTATTTGTATGGTAGGGGTACCATGCCAGGAAAGTGAGTGGTCATGTATTTGTATGGTAGGGTTACCATGCCAGGAAAGTGAGTGGTCATGTATTTGTATGGTAGGGATACCATGCCAGGAAAGTGAGTGGTCATGTATTTGCATGGTAGGGGTACCATGCCAGGAAAGTGACTGGTCATGTATTTGTATGGTAGGGGTACCATGCCAGGAAAGTGAGTGGTCATGTATTTGTATGGTAGGGGTATCATGCCAGGAAAGTGAGTGGTCATGTATTTGTATGGTAGGGGTACCATGCCAGGAAAGTGAGTGGTCATGTATTTGTATGGTAGGGGTACCATGCCAGGAAAGTGAGTGGTCATGTATTTGTATGTTAGGGGTACCATGCCAGGAAAGTGAGTGGTCATGTATTTGTATGGTAGGGGTATCATGCCAGGAAAGTGAGTGGTCATGTATTTGTATGGTAGGGGTACCAAGCCAGGAAAGTGAGTTGTCATGTATTTGTATGGTAGGGGTACCATGCCAGGAAAGTGAGTGGTCATGTATTTGTATGGTAGGGGTACCATGCCAGGAAAGTGAGTGGTCATGTATTTGTATGGTAGGGGTACCATGCCAGGAAAGTGAGTGGTCATGTATTTGTATGGTAGGGTTACCATGCCAGGGAAGTGAGTGGTCATGTATTTGTATGGTAGGGGTACCATGCCAGGAAAGTGAGTGTTCATGTATTTGTATGGTAGGGGTACCATGCCAGGAAAGTGAGTGGTCATGTATTTGTATGGTAGGGGTACCATGCCAGGAAAGTGAGTGGTCATGTATTTGTATGGTAGGGGTACCATGCCAGGAAAGTGAGTGGTCATGTATTTGTATGGTAGGGGTACCATGCCAGGAAAGTGAGTGGTCATGTATTTGTATGGTAGGGGTACCATGCCAGGAAAGTGAGTGGTCATGTATTTGTATGGTAGGGGTACCATGCCAGGAAAGTGAGTGGTCATGTATTTGTATGGTAGGGTTACCATGCCAGGAAAGTGAGTGGTCATGTATTTGTATGGTAGGGATACCATGCCAGGAAAGTGAGTGGTCATGTATTTGCATGGTAGGGGTACCATGCCAGGAAAGTGACTGGTCATGTATTTGTATGGTAGGGGTACCATGCCAGGAAAGTGAGTGGTCATGTATTTGTATGGTAGGGGTATCATGCCAGGAAAGTGAGTGGTCATGTATTTGTATGGTAGGGGTACCATGCCAGGAAAGTGAGTGGTCATGTATTTGTATGGTAGGGGTACCATGCCAGGAAAGTGAGTGGTCATGTATTTGTATGTTAGGGGTACCATGCCAGGAAAGTGAGTGGTCATGTATTTGTATGGTAGGGGTATCATGCCAGGAAAGTGAGTGGTCATGTATTTGTATGGTAGGGGTACCAAGCCAGGAAAGTGAGTTGTCATGTATTTGTATGGTAGGGGTACCATGCCAGGAAAGTGAGTGGTCATGTATTTGTATGGTAGGGGTACCATGCCAGGAAAGTGAGTGGTCATGTATTTGTATGGTAGGGGTACCATGCCAGGAAAGTGAGTGGTCATGTATTTGTATGGTAGGGTTACCATGCCAGGGAAGTGAGTGGTCATGTATTTGTATGGTAGGGGTACCATGCCAGGAAAGTGAGTGTTCATGTATTTGTATGGTAGGGGTACCATGCCAGGAAAGTGAGTGGTCATGTATTTGTATGGTAGGGGTACCATGCCAGGAAAGTGAGTGGTCATGTATTTGTATGGTAGGGGTACCATGCCAGGAAAGTGAGTGGTCATGTATTTGTATGGTAGGGGTATCATGCCAGGAAAGTCAGTGGTCCTGTATTTGTATGGTAGGGGTACCATGCCAGGAAAGTGAGTGGTCATGTATTTGTATGGTAGGGGTACCATGCCAGGAAAGTGAGTGGTCATGTATTTGTATGGTAGGGGTACCATGCCAGGAAAGTGAGTGGTCATGTATTTGTATGGTAGGGGTACCATGCCAGGAAAGTGAGTGGTCATGTATTTGTATGGTAGGGTTACCATGCCAGGAAAGTGAGTGGTCATGTATTTGTATGGTAGGGATACCATGCCAGGAAAGTGAGTGGTCATGCATTTGCATGGTAGAGGTACCATGCCAGGAAAGTGACTGGTCATGTATTTGTATGGTAGGGGTACCATGCCAGGAAAGTGAGTGGTCATGTATTTGTATGGTAGGGGTATCATGCCAGGAAAGTGAGTGGTCATGTATTTGTATGGTAGGGGTACCATGCCAGGAAAGTGAGTGGTCATGTATTTGTATGGTAGGGGTACCATGCCAGGAAAGTGAGTGGTCATGTATTTGTATGTTAGGGGTACCATGCCAGGAAAGTGAGTGGTCATGTATTTGTATGGTAGGGGTATCATGCCAGGAAAGTGAGTGGTCATGTATTTGTATGGTAGGGGTACCAAGCCAGGAAAGTGAGTTGTCATGTATTTGTATGGTAGGGGTACCATGCCAGGAAAGTGAGTGGTCATGTATTTGTATGGTAGGGGTACCATGCCAGGAAAGTGAGTGGTCATGTATTTGTATGGTAGGGGTACCATGCCAGGAAAGTGAGTGGTCATGTATTTGTATGGTAGGGGTACCATGCCAGGAAAGTGAGTGGTCATGTATTTGTATGGTAGGGGTACCATGCCAGGAAAGTGAGTGGTCATGTATTTGTATGGTAGGGGTACCATTCCAGGAAAGTGAGTGGTCATGTATTTGTATGGTAGGGGTACCATGCCAGGAAAGTGAGTGGTCATGTATTTGTATGGTAGGGGTACCATGCCAGGAAAGTGAGTGGTCATGTATTTGTATGGTAGGGGTACCATGCCAGGAAAGTGAGTGGTCATGTATTTGAATGGTAGGGGTACCAAGCCAGGAAAGTGAGTGGTCATGTATTTGTATGGTAGGGTTACCATGCCAGGGAAGTGAGTGGTCATGTATTTGTATGGTAGGGGTACCATGCCAGGAAAGTGAGTGTTCATGTATTTGTATGGTAGGGGTACCATGCCAGGAAAGTGAGTGGTCATGTATTTGTATGGTAGGGGTACCATGCCAGGAAAGTGAGTGGTCATGTATTTGTATGGTAGGGGTACCATGCCAGGAAAGTGAGTGGTCATGTATTTGTATGGTAGGGGTATCATGCCAGGAAAGTCAGTGGTCCTGTATTTGTATGGTAGGGGTACCATGCCAGGAAAGTGAGTGGTCATGTATTTGTATGGTAGGGGTACCATGCCAGGAAAGTGAGTGGTCATGTATTTGTATGGTAGGGGTACCATGACAGGAAAGTGAGTGGTCATGTATTTGTATGGTAGGGGTACCATGCCAGGAAAGTGAGTGGTCATGTATTTGTATGGTAGGGGTACCATGCCAGGAAAGTGAGTGGTCATGTATTTGTATGGTAGGGGTACCAAGCCAGGAAAGTGAGTGGTCATGTATTTGTATGGTAGGGGTATCATGCCAGGAAAGTCAGTGGTCATGTATTTGTATGGTAGGGGTACCACGCCAGGAAAGTGAGTGGTCATGTGTTTGTATGGTAGGGGTACCATGCCAGGAAAGTGAGTGGTCATGTATTTGTATGGTAGGGGTACCATGTCAGGAAAGTGAGTGGTCATGTATTTGTATGGTAGGGGTACCATGCCAGGAAAGTGAGTGGTCATGTATTTGTATGGTAGGGGTACCATGCCAGGAAAGTGAGTGGTCAGGTATTTGTATGGTAGGGGTACCATGCCAGGAAAGTGAGTGGTCATGTATTTGTATGGTAGGGGTACCATGCCAGGAAAGTGAGTGGTCATGTATTTGTATGTTAGGGGTACCATGCCAGGAAAGTGAGTGGTCATGTATTTGTATGGTAGGGGTACCATGCCAGGAAAGTGAGTGGTCATGTATTTGTATGGTAGGGGTACCATGCCAGGAAAGTGAGTGGTCATGTATTTGTATGGTAGGGGTACCAAGCCAGGAAAGTGAGTGGTCATGTATTTGTATGGTAGGGGTACCATGCCAGGAAAGTGAGTGGTCATGTATTTGTATGGTAGGGGTACCATGCCAGGAAAGTGAGTGGTCATGAATTTGTATGGTAGGGGTACCATGCCAGGAAAGTGAGTGGTCATGTATTTGTATGGTAGGGGTACCATGCCAGGAAAGTGAGTGGTCATGTATTTGTATGGTAGGGTTACCATGCCAGGAAAGTGAGTGGTCATGTATTTGTATGGTAGGGATACCATGCCAGGAAAGTCAGTGGTCATCTATTTGCATGGTAGGGGTACCATGCCAGGAAAGTGAGTGGTCATGTATTTGTATGGTAGGGGTACCATGCCAGGAAAGTGAGTGGTCATGTATTTGTATGGTAGGGGTATCATGCCAGGAAAGTGAGTGGTCATGTATTTGTATGGTAGGGGTACCATGCCAGGAAAGTGAGTGGTCATGTATTTGTATGGTAGGGGTACCATGCCAGGAAAGTGAGTGGTCATGTATTTGTATGGTAGGGGTACTATGCCAGGAAAGTGAGTGGTCATGTATTTGTATGGTAGGGGTACCATGCCAGGAAAGTGAGTGGTCATGTATTTGTATGGTAGGGGTACCATGCCAGGAAAGTGAGTGGTCATGTATTTGTATGGTAGGGGTACCATGCCAGGAAAGTGAGTGGTCATGTATTTGTATGGTAGGGGTATCATGCCAGGAAAGTCAGTGGTCCTGTATTTGTATGGTAGGGGTACCATGCCAGGAAAGTGAGTGGTCATGTATTTGTATGGTAGGGGTACCATGCCAGGAAAGTGAGTGGTCATGTATTTGTATGGTAGGGGTACCATGACAGGAAAGTGAGTGGTCATGTATTTGTATGGTAGGGGTACCATGCCAGGAAAGTGAGTGGTCATGTATTTGTATGGTAGGGGTACCATGCCAGGAAAGTGAGTGGTCATGTATTTGTATGGTAGGGGTACCAAGCCAGGAAAGTGAGTGGTCATTTATTTGTATGGTAGGGGTACCATGCCAGGAAAGTGAGTGGTCATGTATTTGTATGGTAGGGGTACCACGCCAGGAAAGTGAGTGGTCATGTATTTGTATGGTAGGGGTACCATGACAGGAAAGTGAGTGGTCATGTATTTGTATGGTAGGGGTACCATGCCAGGAAAGTGAGTGGTCATGTATTTGTATGGTAGGGGTACCATGCCTGGAAAGTGAGTGGTCATGTATTTGTATGGTAGGGGTACCATGCCAGGAAAGTGAGTGGTCATGTATTTGTATGGTAGGGGTACCAAGCCAGGAAAGTGAGTGGTCATGTATTTGTATGGTAGGGGTACCATGCCAGGAAAGTGAGTGGTCATGTATTTGTATGGTAGGGGTACCATGCCAGGAAAGTGAGTGGTCATGTATTTGTATGGTAGGGGTACCATGCCAGGAAAGTGAGTGGTCATGTATTTGTATGGTAGGGGTACCATGCCAGGAAAGTGAGTGGTCATGTATTTGTATGGTAGGGGTACCATGCCAGGAAAGTGAGTGGTCATGTATTTGTATGGTAGGGGTACCAAGCCAGGAAAGTGAGTGGTCATGTATTTGTATGGAAGCAGTACCATGCCAGGAAAGTGAGTGGTCATGTATTTGTATGGTAGGGGTACCATACCAGGAAAGTGAGTGGTCATGTATTTGTATGGTAGGGTACCATGCCAGGAAAGTGAGTGGTCATGTATTTGTATGGTAGGGGTACCACGCCAGGAAAGTGAGTGGTCATGTATTTGTATGGTAGGGATACCATGCCAGGAAAGTGAGTGGTGATGTATTTGTATGGTAGGGGTACCATGCCAGGAAAGTGAGTGGTCATGTATTTGTATGGTAGGGGTACCATGCCAGGAAAGTGAGTGGTCATGTATTTGTATGGTAGGGGTACCATGCCAGGAAAGTGAGTGGTCATGTATTTGTATGGTAGGGGTACCAAGCCAGGAAAGTGAGTGGTCATGTATTTGTATGGTAGGGGTACCATGCCAGGAAAGTGAGTGGTCATGTATTTGTATGGTAGGGGTACCAAGCCAGGAAAGTGAGTGGTCATGTATTTGTATGGTAGGGGTACCATGCAAGGAAAGTGAGTGGTCATGTATTTGTATGGTAGGGGTACCATGCCAGGAAAGTGAGTGGTCATGTATTTGTATGGTAGGGGTACCATGCCAGGAAAGTGAGTGGTCATGTATTTGTATGGTAGGGGTACCATGCCAGGAAAGTGAGTGGTCATATATTTGTATGGTAGGGGTACCATTCCAGGAAAGTGAGTGGTCATGTATTTGTATGGCAGGGGTACCATGCCAGGAAAGTGAGTGGTCATGTATTTGTATGGTAGGGGTACCATGCCTGGAAAGTGAGTGGTCATGTATTTGTATGGTAGGGGTACCATGCCAGGAAAGTGAGTGGTCATGTATTTGTATGGTAGGGGTACCAAGCCAGGAAAGTGAGTGGTCATGTATTTGTATGGTAGTGGTACCATGCCAGGAAAGTGAGTGGTCATGTATTTGTATGGTAGGGGTACCAAGCCAGGAAAGTGAGTGGTCATGTATTTGTATGGAAGCAGTACCATGCCAGGAAAGTGAGTGGTCATGTATTTGTATGGTAGGGGTACCATGCCAGGAAAGTGAGTGGTCATGTATTTGTATGGTAGAGTACCATGCCAGGAAAGTGAGTGGTCATGTATTTGTATGGTAGGGGTACCATGCCAGGAAAGTGAGTGGTCATGTATTTGTATGGTAGGGGTACCAAGCCAGGAAAGTGAGTGGTCATGTATTTGTATGGTAGGGGTACCATGCCACGAAAGTGAGTGGTCATGTATTTGTATGGTAGGGGTACCATGCCAGGAAAGTGAGTGGTCATGTATTTGTATGGTAGGGGTACCATGCCAGGAAAGTGAGTGGTCATGTATTTGTATGGTAGGGGTACCATGCCAGGAAAGTGAGTGGTCATGTATTTGTATGGTAGGGGTACCATGCCAGGAAAGTGAGTGGTCATGTATTTGTATGGTAGGGGTACCAAGCCAGGAAAGTGAGTGGTCATGTATTTGTATGGAAGCAGTACCATGCCAGGAAAGTGAGTGGTCATGTATTTGTATGGTAGGGGTACCATGCCAGGAAAGTGAGTGGTCATGTATTTGTATGGTAGGGGTACCATGCCAGCAAAGTGAGTGTTCATGTATTTGTATGGTAGGGGTACCATGCCAGGAAAGTGAGTGGTCATGTATTTGTATGGCAGGGGTACCATGCCAGGAAAGTGAGTGGTCATGTATTTGTATGGTAGGGGTACCATGCCTGGAAAGTGAGTGGTCATGTATTTGTATGGTAGGGGTACCATGCCAGGAAAGTGAGTGGTCATGTATTTGTATGGTAGGGGTACCAAGCCAGGAAAGTGAGTGGTCATGTATTTGTATGGTAGGGGTACCATGCCAGGAAAGTGAGTGGTCATGTATTTGTATGGTAGGGGTACCATGCCAGGAAAGTGAGTGGTCATGTATTTGTATGGTAGGGGTACCATGCCAGGAAAGTGAGTGGTCATGTATTTGTATGGTAGGGGTACCATGCCAGGAAAGTGAGTGGTCATGTATTTGTATGGTAGGGGTACCATGCCAGGAAAGTGAGTGGTCATGTATTTGTATGGTAGGGGTACCAAGCCAGGAAAGTGAGTGGTCATGTATTTGTATGGAAGCAGTACCATGCCAGGAAAGTGAGTGGTCATGTATTTGTATGGTAGGGGTACCATGCCAGGAAAGTGAGTGGTCATGTATTTGTATGGTAGGGTACCATGCCAGGAAAGTGAGTGGTCATGTATTTGTATGGTAGGGGTACCATGCCAGGAAAGTGAGTGGTCATGTATTTGTATGGTAGGGGTACCATGCCAGGAAAGTGAGTGGTCATGTATTTGTATGGTAGGGGTACCATGCCAGGAAAGTGAGTGGTCATGTATTTGTATGGTAGGGGTACCATGCCAGGAAAGTGAGTGGTCATGTATTTGTATGGTAGGGGTACCATGCCAGGAAAGTGAGTGGTCATGTATTTGTATGGTAGGGGTACCATGCCAGGAAAGTGAGTGGTCATGTATTTGTATGGCAGGGGTACCATGCCAGGAAAGTGAGTGGTCATGTATTTGTATGGTAGGGGTACCATGCCTGGAAAGTGAGTGGTCATGTATTTGTATGGTAGGGGTACCATGCCAGGAAAGTGAGTGGTCATGTATTTGTATGGTAGGGGTACCAAGCCAGGAAAGTGAGTGGTCATGTATTTGTATGGTAGGGGTACCATGCCAGGAAAGTGAGTGGTCATGTATTTGTATGGTAGGGGTACCATGCCAGGAAAGTGAGTGGTCATGTATTTGTATGGTAGGGGTACCATGCCAGGAAAGTGAGTGGTCATGTATTTGTATGGTAGGGGTACCATGCCAGGAAAGTGAGTGGTCATGTATTTGTATGGTAGGGGTACCATGCCAGGAAAGTGAGTGGTCATGTATTTGTATGGTAGGGGTACCAAGCCAGGAAAGTGAGTGGTCATGTATTTGTATGGAAGCAGTACCATGCCAGGAAAGTGAGTGGTCATGTATTTGTATGGTAGGGTTACCATGCCAGGAAAGTGAGTGGTCATGTATTTGTATGGTAGGGTACCATGCCAGGAAAGTGAGTGGTCATGTATTTGTATGGTAGGGGTACCATGCCAGGAAAGTGAGTGGTCATGTATTTGTATGGTAGGGGTACCATGCCAGGAAAGTGAGTGGTCATGTATTTGTATGGTAGGGGTACCATGCCAGGAAAGTGAGTGGTCATGTATTTGTATGGTAGGGGTACCATGCCAGGAAAGTGAGTGGTCATGTATTTGTATGGTAGGGGTACCATGCCAGGAAAGTGAGTGGTCATGTATTTGTATGGTAGGGGTACCAAGCCAGGAAAGTGAGTGGTCATGTATTTGTATGGAAGCAGTACCATGCCAGGAAAGTGAGTGGTCATGTATTTGTATGGTAGGGGTACCATGCCAGGAAAGTGAGTGGTCATGTATTTGTATGGTAGGGTACCATGCCAGGAAAGTGAGTGGTCATGTATTTGTATGGTAGGGGTACCACGCCAGGAAAGTGAGTGGTCATGTATTTGTATGGTAGGGATACCATGCCAGGAAAGTGAGTGGTCATGTATTTGTATGGTAGGGGTACCATGCCAGGAAAGTGAGTGGTCATGTATTTGTATGGTAGGGGTACCATGCCAGGAAAGTGAGTGGTCATGTATTTGTATGGTAGGGGTACCATGCCAGGAAAGTGAGTGGTCATGTATTTGTATGGTAGGGGTACCAAGCCAGGAAAGTGAGTGGTCATGTATTTGTATGGAAGCAGTACCATGCCAGGAAAGTGAGTGGTCATGTATTTGTATGGTAGGGGTACCAAGCCAGGAAAGTGAGTGGTCATGTATTTGTATGGTAGGGGTACCATGCCAGGAAAGTGAGTGGTCATGTATTTGTATAGTAGGGGTACCATGCCAGGAAAGTGAGTGGTCATGTATTTGTATGGTAGGGGTACCAAGCCAGGAAAGTGAGTGGTCATGTATTTGTATGGTAGGGGTACCATGCCAGGAAAGTGAGTGGTCATGTATTTGTATGGTAGGGGTACCAAGCCAGGAAAGTGAGTGGTCATGTATTTGTATGGTAGGGGTACCATGCCAGGAAAGTGAGTGGTAATGTATTTGTATGGTAGGGGTACCATGCCAGGAAAGTGAGAAATATTATTACCCTTTATTTATTCAGTCTAAGCCAGAGGAGGTTGGTAGAGAACTACCTCATATTCACTATTATTACCCTTTATTTATACAGTGTAAGACAGAGTAGGTTGGTAGAGAACTACCTCATATTCACTATTATTACCCTTTATTTATACAGTGTAAGACAGAGGAGGTTGGTAGAGAACTACCTCATATTCACTATTATTACCCTTTATTTATACAGTGTAAGCTAGAGGAGGTTGGTAGAGAACTACCTCATATTCACTATTATTACCCTTTCTTTATTCAGTGTAAGACAGAGGAGGTTGGTAGAGAACTACCTATTATTCACTATTATTACCTTTTATTTATTCAGTGTAAGACAGAGGAGGTTGGTAGAGAACTACCTCATATTCACTATTATTACCCTTTATTTATACAGTGTAAGCCAGAGGAGGTTGGTAGAGAACTACCTCATATTCACTATTATTACCCTTTATTTATTCAGTGTAAGCCAGAGGAGGTTGGTAGAGAACTACCTCATATTCACTATTATTACCCTTTATTTATACAGTGTAAGCCAGAGGAGGTTGGTAGAGAACTACCTCATATTCACTATTATTACCCTTTATTTATTCAGTGTAAGCTAGATGAGGTTGGTAGAGAACTACCTCATATTCACTATTATTACCCTTTATTTATTCAGTGTAAGACAGAGGAGGTTGGTAGAGAACTACCTCATATTCACTATTGCTACCCTTTATTTATTCAGTGTAAGACAGAGGAGGTTGGTAGAAAACTACCTCATATTCACTATTATTACCCTTTATTTATTCAGTGTAAGCCAGAGGAGGTTGGTAGAGAACTATCTCATATTCACTATTATTACCCTTTATTTATTCAGTGTAAGACAGAGTAGTTTGGTAGAGAACTACCTCATATTCACTATTATTACCCTTTATTTATTCAGTGTAAGACAGAGTAGGTTGGTAGAGAACTACCTCATATTCACTATTATTACCCTTTATTTATTCAGTGTAAGCTAGAGGAGGTTGGTAGAGAACTACCTCATATTCACTATTATTACCCTTTATCTATACAGTGTAAGACAGAGGAGGTTGGTAGAGAACTACCTCATATTCACTATTATTACCCTTTATTTATACAGTGTAAGCCAGAGGAGGTTGGTAGAGAACCACCTCATATTCACTATTATTACCCTTTATTTATTCAGTGTAAGACAGAGGAGATTGGTAGAGAACTATCTCATATTCATTATTATTACCCTTTATTTATACAGTGTAAGCCAGAGGAGGTTGGTAGAGAACTACCTCATATTCACTATTATTACCCTTTATTTATACAGTGTAAGACAGGGGAGGTTGGTAGAGAACTATCTCATATTCATTATTATTACCCTTTATTTATCCAGTGTAAGACAGAGGAGGTTGGTAGAGAACTACCTCATATTCACTATTATTACCCTTTATTTATACAGTGTAAGATAGGGGAGGTTGGTAGAGAACTATCTCATATTCATTATTATTACCCTTTATTTATACAGTGTAAGACAGAGGAGGTTGGTAGAGAACTACCTCATATTCACTATTATTACCCTTTATTTATACAGTGTAAGATAGAGGAGGTTGGTAGAGAACTATCTCATATTCATTATTATTACCCTTTATTTATACAGTGTAAGACAGAGGAGGTTGGTAGAGAACTACCTCATATTCACTATTATTACCCTTTATTTATTCAGTGTAAGACAGAGGAGACTGGTAGAGAACTACCTCATATTCACTATTATTACCCTTTATTTATTCAGTGTAAGCTAGAGGAGGTTGGTAGAGAACTACCTCATATTCACTATTATTACCCTTTATTTATTCAGTGTAAGCCAGAGGAGGTTGGTAGAGAACTACCTCATATTCACTATTATTACCCTTTATTTATTCAGTGTAAGACAGAGGAGGTTGGTAGAGAACTACCTCATATTCACTATTATTACCCTTTATTTATTCAGTGTAAGCTAGAGGAGGTTGGTAGAGAACTACCTCATATTCACTATTATTACCCTTTATTTATTCAGTGCAAGACAGAGGAGGTTGGTAGAGAACTACCTCATATTCACTATTATTTCCCTTTATTTATACAGTGTAAGACAGAGGAGGTTGGTAGAGAACTACCTCATATTCACTATTATTACCCTTTATTTATTCAGTATAAGCTAGAGGAGGTTGGTAGAGAACTACCTCATATTCACTATTATTACCCTTTATTTATTCAGTGTAAGCTAGAGGAGGTTGGTAGAGAACTACCTCATATTCACTATTATTACCCTTTATTTATTCAGTGTAAGCTAGAGGAGGTTGGTAGAGAACTACCTCATATTCACTATTATTACCCTTTATTTATTCAGTGTAAGCTAGAGGAGGTTGGTAGAGAACTACCTCATATTCACTATTATTACCCTTTATTTATTCAGTGTAAGCCAGAGGAGGTTGGTAGAGAACTACCTCATATTCACTATTATTACCCTTTATTTATTCAGTGTAAGCCAGAGGAGGTTGGTAGAGAACTACCTCATATTCACTATTATTACCCTTTATTTATACAGTGTAAGATAGGGGAGGTTGGTAGAGAACTATCTCATATTCATTATTATTACCCTTTATTTATACAGTGTAAGACAGAGGAGGTTGGTAGAGAACTACCTCATATTCACTATTATTACCCTTTATTTATACAGTGTAAGATAGAGGAGGTTGGTAGAGAACTATCTCATATTCATTATTATTACCCTTTATTTATACAGTGTAAGACAGAGGAGGTTGGTAGAGAACTACCTCATATTCACTATTATTACCCTTTATTTATTCAGTGTAAGACAGAGGAGACTGGTAGAGAACTACCTCATATTCACTATTATTACCCTTTATTTATTCAGTGTAAGCTAGAGGAGGTTGGTAGAGAACTACCTCATATTCACTATTATTACCCTTTATTTATTCAGTGTAAGCCAGAGGAGGTTGGTAGAGAACTACCTCATATTCAATATTATTACCCTTTATTTATTCAATGTAAGACAGAGGAGGATGGTAGAGAACTACCTCATATTCACTATTATTACCCTTTATTTATTCAGTGTAAGCTAGAGGAGGTTGGTAGAGAACTATCTCATATTCACTATTATTACCCTTTATTTATTCAGTGTAAGACAGAGGAGGTTGGTAGAGAACTACCTCATATTCACTATTATTACCCTTTATTTATTCAGTGTAAGCTAGAGGAGGTTGGTAGAGAACTACCTCATATTCACTATTATTACCCTTTATTTATTCAGTGTAAGCTAGAGGAGGTTGGTAGAGAACTACCTCATATTCACTATTATTACCCTTTATTTATTCAGTGTAAGCTAGAGGAGGTTGGTAGAGAACTACCTAATATTCACTATTATTACCCTTTATTTATTCAGTGTAAGCTAGAGGAGGTTGGTAGAGAACTACCTCATATTCACTATTATTACCCTTTATTTATTCAGTGTAAGCCAGAGGAGGTTGGTAGAGAACTACCTCATATTCACTATTATTACCCTTTATTTATTCAGTGTAAGCCAGAGGAGGTTGGTAGAGAACTACCTCATATTCACTATTATTACCCTTTATTTATACAGTGTAAGCCAGAGGAGGTTGGTAGAGAACTACCTCATATTCACTATTATTACCCTTTATTTATACAGTGTAAGCTAGAGGAGGTTGGTAGAGAACTACCTCATATTCACTATTATTACCCTTTCTTTATTCAGTGTAAGACAGAGGAGGTTGGTAGAGAACTACCTCATATTCACTATTATTACCCTTTATTTATACAGTGTAAGCCAGAGGAGGTTGGTAGAGAACTACCTCATATTCACTATTATTACCCTTTATTTATACAGTGTAAGCCAGAGGAGGTTGGTAGAGAACTACCTCATATTCACTATTATTACCCTTTATTTATACAGTGTAAGCCAGAGGAGGTTGGTAGAGAACTACCTCATATTCACTATTATTACCCTTTATTTATTCAGTGTAAGCCAGAGGAGGTTGGTAGAGAACTACCTCAAGGTTTGATTCTAGGACACGGATATAACATAACAAAAGTAGCAGAAATAAATGTTGATAAGAAACATCAGGGAGCAATAGGGGCCAGCAAACTACTTATGGTTAGAATGGCTAATCCATGGGGTTTAAAGGAATGGAATGGACCATGGTCGGACGGGTTAGTATATTTATCTGTTGTTTAGGAAAATGTTTGCCTGTATCCTGCAAATTTAATGTATTTGCAGATGCAGCTATCTTGTTTAAGATTAATATTAATTTGACCTTGAAAATTAATATATTAAAAATTGTGACGCATATTTTACTGACTTTTGAATACCTAAATTTCAACATCTAATTTATCAAAAAGTGTTTTTATTTTGTCAACCGAATGTTTTATGCACAAATGTTTTATTTCTAAGGGTCTTGTTGCTGAGGAAATGAATTAAAAAACAAATTATTTACACCAGATGTAGCTGAAATACTGCTAAAGTTGTCATCAATCAATCAATCAATCAATCAATCATTTTGTCAACCTATTGTATTATACACAGATGTTCTATTTCTAAGGGTCTTGTAGCTGAGGAAATGAATTCAAAAGACAATTATTTACGCCACGATGTAGCTGAAATACTGCTAATGTTGGCATTAGACACCAATCAATCAATCAATCAATTATTGTGTCAACCTATTGATTTATACACAAATGTCTTATTTCTAATGTGTTGTAGTTGAGGAAATTAATGTTCACACCACGATGTAGCTGAAATACTGCTAATGTTGGCATTAGACACCAATCAATCAATCAATCAATCAATCAATCAATCAATCAATCAATCAATCAATCAATTATTGTGTCAACCTATTGATTTATACACAAATGTCTTATTTCTAATGTGTTGTAGTTGAGGAAATTAATGTTCACACCACGATGTAGCTGAAATACTGCTAATGTTGACGTTAAACACCAATCATTCAATCAATCAATCATCAAATAATCATTTTATCAATATTAATATGGTCATTGTATTATTTTTCTAGAGCAGCTGAGTGGAACAAGATTGGTCAAACAGAATGGACAAAACTTGGATTAAAGTTTCAGCAGGAAGGAGAATTCTGGTTAGTGTAATATGATATTATCAACTAAACAATATAGCTGACTATAGTAATATCAATAATTCCCTATATTTTTTATATTGCAAAGTTGAGTAGTATGTATATTCCTGAATGACTAAAGTTGTGAGTTCGAATACCGCTCATGGTGAGGTGTACTCGATACAACAATACGTGATGAAGTTTGTCAGTGACTTGCGGCAGGTCGGTGGTTTCCTCCATCAACAAAACTGACCTCCACGATATAGCTGAAACATTGTTGAAAGTGGCGTTAAACACCATAACCCCTTAAGCCCCTATTCCTGAATGCAAATGTCAGATGACTTGTCAAGAGCATTTATTACTATAGTAACATAAATACTATTTTCATTGGAACAGATTGAACCACTTTGAATGTTAACAAATTTTCAAATTTCTTTTATTTTATAGGATGGCATTTGAGGATTTCGTTAGTTATTTAACGAATGTCAATATATGTCACTTTGTGAATACATCAATAATAAGTCTGAAGAAGTCCTGGAACGAGAGTATAATGCATGCCGAATGGTCATTTCAAGGTCGTAATGGTGGATGTGATTATGATTCACCGACTTTCCTTAGCAATCCTCAGGTATATTTTTCTACCAATACATTATTTTTTTATTGAAATTCTCCGTCGAAATATAAAGATACAAACAAGGGTGCTAAATTTGGATGACTATTCGTCTCTACCGCCACCCTTAGTGATCTACCGCCACCCTTAGTGACATACAGATATTCTATAAAAGACTCGTCGTTGTAGAAATGGTTGTGCAAACAATGTGTATATCACACACAAACACACACACACGCACACGCACACACATTCATATACCGGTATACCTTGAGCGACAAGGTAACCCTTTGACTATTGAAGCTATATATAGCGGATGTTACCGAGTGGTCTAGGTCGCTGGACATAAGGTTAAGTGATTGGTGCTGCAGTGTAGCAATGGTGTGAGTTCAAATCCCGTTCAGGGAGAACAAAAAAGTCTCAGCTCAAAAATCTTATATTTGTGTGCTAAGAAATATCATACGATTATTGTTCTCTTGCTGCTTCTTCCAAAAAGAAGAATATAAATATATATGAGGCAAAATCCATCTGACAAACATGGGGTAACAATCATAATTGAAGATACGTTTTTATCGTATTTGTTTATCAAACAGTTATTAATACCATCTATTATATGTTTCAGTATGTATTTGATGTAATTCAAGACGAAGATACAATACTGATATCATTGGAACAACACGACATCCAACCAGGTCGACAACATTTTGGTAGAACATTGAACACAATCGGTTATAGAGTTATGAAGGTATATTATATATATATAATATATGTATATTGTCAGAAAATATGCAATTGTTTGTATGAGCCATAAAACAGGTAGAAAAGTGAGACTTTGGCAAATAAATTTTACTTTTACAAACAATGTATGTATATTGTGTTTATCCTGCAATGTCATCAAGGCAAAAAACAACTGTCACATTTGACTAAAAAGAGGTCATTCTAATCGTTTCCAAGGGAAGCCTCCTCCCTTATATTCTTACCGTTTTTTATCGTTCGCTTTACATATATAAGATACCAGAAAAACTATTAGATCCATGACTAAGTGAGATTCGCGTTGCACGATCATTAGTTTTCTGTGTAGTGTTTTGTAGATCGTTGTTTGTTCTTTTTCGTTTGTGTTCTTCTTCAATTTACGGATTCTGATTACAACTTTGGTAACTTCAAGCTCTTCTAACAGTTCTACGGCCAAGATCCGCCACGACATGTTAATGAAAAGACAATGTATGATTTTTACACAATAGGTAAATTATCATTATTATTTTTAACTAATGATGTGAGTTTTTAAAGAATATTGTAAATACTTTATTTCCGTCTTTCATAGTTCTATTTAGAATGGATCTTTTATTTGTTTTTTTATTAATGTTTTATAATCTCTCACAGTTTGTTGCCAGTTTCTCTGGATTGTCTGTGATTGTCCCTTTGGTTTTCTCTCTATGTTGCCAGTTTCTCTGGATTGTCTGTGATTGCCTCTTTGGTTTTCTCTCTATGTTGCCAGTTTCTCTGGATTGTCTGTGGTTGCCCCTTTGATTTTCTCTCAATGTTGTCAGTTTCTATGGATTGTCTGTGATTGCCCCTTTGGTTTTCTCTCTATGTTGCCAGCTTCCCTGGATTGTCCGTGATTGCCCCTTTGATTTTCTCTCTATGTTGCCAGTTTCTGTGGATTGTCTGTGATTGCCCCTTTGATTTTCTCTCTATGTTGCCAGTTTCTGTGGATTGTCTGTGATTGCCCCTTTGGTTTTCTCTCTATGTTGCCAGTTTCTGTGGATTGTCTGTGATTGCCCCTCTGGTTTTCTCTCTATGTTGCCAGTTTCTCTGGATTGTCTGATTGCACCTTTGGTTTTCTCTCTATGTTGCCAGTTTCTCTGGATTGTCTGTGATTGCCCCTTTGGTTTTCTCTCTATGTTGCCAGTTTCTCTGGATTGTCTGTGATTGCCCCTTTGATTTTATCACTTTCTTGCCAGTTTCTGTGGATTGTCTGTGATTGCCCCTTTGGTTTTCTCTCTATGTTGCCAGTTTCTGTGGATTGTCTGTGATTGCCCCTTTGGTTTTCTCTCTATGTTGCCAGTTTCTGTGGATTGTCTGTGATTGCCCCTTTGGTTTTCTCTCTATGTTGCCAGTTACTCTGGATTGTCTGTGATTGCCCCTTTGGTTTTCTCTCTATGTTGCCAGTTTCTGCGGATTGTCTGTGATTGCCCCTTTGGTTTTCTCTCTATGTTGCCAGTTTCTGTGGATTGTCTGTGATTGCCCCTTTGGTTTTCTTTCTATGTTGCCAGTTTATCTGGATTGTCTGTGATTGCCCCTTTGGTTTTCTCTCTATGTTGCCAGTTTCTCTGGATTGTCTGTGATTGCCCCTTTGGTTTTCTCTCTATGTTGCCAGTTTCTGTTGATTGTCTGTGATTGCCCCTTTGGTTTTCTCTCTATGTTGCCAGTTTCTCTGGATTGTCTCTGATTGCCCCTTTGGTTTTCTCTCTATGTTGCCAGTTTCTGTGGATTGTCTGTGATTGCCCCTTTGGTTTTCTCTCTATGTTGCTAGTTTCTGTGGATTGTCTGTGATTGCCCCTTTGGTTTTCTCTCTATGTTGCCAGTTTCTGTGGATTGTCTGTGATTGCCCCTTTGGTTTTCTCTCTATGTTGCCAGTTTCTGTGGATTGTCTGTGATTGTCCCTTTGGTTTTCTCTCTATGTTGCCAGTTTCTGTGGATTGTCTGTGATTGCCCCTTTGGTTTTCTCTCTATGTTGCCAGTTTCTGTGGATTGTCGGTGATTGCCCCTTTGGTTTTCTCTCTATGTTGCCAGTTTCTCTGGATTGTCTGTGATTGCCCCTTTGATTTTCTCTCTATATTGCCAGTTTCTGTTGGTTGTCTGTGATTGCCCCTTTGGTTTTCTCTCTATGTTGCCAGTTTCTGTGGATTGTTTGTGATTGCCCCTTTGGTTTTCTCTATGTTGCCAGTTTCTGTGGATTGTCTGTGATTGCCCCTTTGGTTTTCTCTCTATGTTGCCAGTTTCTGTGGATTGTCTGTGATTGCCCCTTTGGTTTTCTCTCTATGTTGCCAGTTTCTGTGGATTGTCTGTGATTGCCCCTTTGGTTTTCTCTCTATGTTGCCAGTTTCTGTGGATTGTCTGTGATTGCCCCTTTGGTTTTCTCTCTATGTTGCCAGTTTCTGTGGATTGTCTGTGATTGCCCCTTTGGTTTTCTCTCTATGTTGCCAGTTTCTGTGGATTGTCTGTGATTGCCCCTTTGGTTTTCTCTCTATGTTGCCAGTTTATGTGGATTGTCTGTGATTGCCCCTTTGGTTTTCTCTCTATGTTGCCAGTTTCTGTGGATTGTCTGTGATTGCCCCTTTGGTGTTCTCTCTATGTTGCCAGTTACTCTGGATTGTCTGTTATTGCCCCTTTGATTTTCTCTCTATATTGCCAGTTTCTGTTGATTGTCTGTGATTGCCCCTTTGGTTTTCTCTCTATGTTGCCAGTTTCTCTGGATTGTCTGTGATTGCCCCTTTGGTTTTGTCTCTATGTTGCCAGTTTCTCTGGATTGTCTGTGATTGCCCCTTTGGTTTTCTCTCTATGTTGCCAGTTTCTGTGGATTGTCTGTGATTGCCTCTTTGGTTTTCTCTCTATGTTGCCAGTTTCTGTGGATAGTCTGTGATTGCCCCTTTGGTGTTCTCTCTATGTTGCCAGTTTCTCTGGATTGTCTGTGATTGCCCCTTTGATTTTCTCTCTATATTGCCAGTTTCTGTTGATTGTCTGTGATAGCTCCTTTGGTTTTCTCTCTATGTTGCCAGTTTCTCTGGATTGCCTGTGATTGCCCCTTTGGTTTTCTCTCTATGTTGCCAGTTTCTGTGGATTGTCTGTGATTGCCCCTTTGGTTTTCTCTCTATGTTGCCAGTTTCTCTGGATTGTCTGTGATTGCCCCTTTGGTTTTGTCTCTATGTTGCCAGTTTCTCTGGATTGTCTGTGATTGCCCCTTTGGTTTTCTCTCTATGTTGCCAGTTTCTGTGGATTGTCTGTGATTGCCTCTTTGGTTTTCTCTCTATGTTGCCAGTTTCTGTGGATAGTCTGTGATTGCCCCTTTGGTGTTCTCTCTATGTTGCCAGTTTCTCTGGATTGTCTGTGATTGCCCCTTTGATTTTCTCTCTATATTGCCAGTTTCTGTTGATTGTCTGTGATTGCCCCTTTGGTTTTCTCTCTATGTTGCCAGTTTCTCTGGATTGCCTGTGATTGCCCCTTTGGTTTTCTCTCTATGTTGCCAGTTTCTGTGGATTGTCTGTGATTGCCCCTTTGGTTTTCTCTCTATGTTGCCAGTTTCTGTGGATTGTCTGTGATTGCCCCTAACCTTTATTTTCTATTTAGAGTGGCTCTTCGTTTTATTTATTAACGTTGATATAGTCTCTCGTAGTTTTTTGTTAGAGTGCCTCTTTTAGTTTGTTGTTGTTGTTGATAATAATAATGTACATGTACTATAAGAGGTGAAACTTTAATAAAATATTTGCTTTATCTTGTAACAGGTTGAGGAAAATAGAATATACAGAATGCATATACCTGGAGAACACATATTATCTTCAGACATGGTTAATGGAAGGAGTTTATTCGGAACCTGCAAATTGTTTAAAGGGCGATATGTTGTTATACCATGCACAGCGAAACAGGGGGAACATGGACCTTTCATGTTGCGATTGTATACCAGTAGTAAAGCAAACGGCAGGTATGTCTTCCTATTTTGCCATGAATATTCATAGTTCGAATATAATAGGTCAAAATGATCAAAGTTATAAAAAAAAATTGAAAAACGAATTGGCAATCGAGAATGCATGGACTCCATTGGGTACAAGACGCAAAACGAAGGCAATAAAAAAACACAAAAATATGAGAAACAAAAGCCCTTAAAAACTAGGGGTGAATCCATGTACAGACAAAAGGTAAGCAGTTCCTAGTACTGATGAGACATCTGCCATCCTACTCTTAGAGAATTTCAGTAACGGTAGACGGGAAGAGAACCCTTAGACTGGGGTAGAGGACCCTTAGACTGGGGTAGAGAACCCTTACACTGAGGTAGAGGACCCTTAGACTGGGGTAAAGGAACCTTAGACTGCAGTAGAGGACCCTTAGACTGCGGTAGAGAACCCTTAGACCGAGGTAGAGAACCCTTAGACTGGGGTAGAGGACCCTTAGACTGGGGTAGAGAACCCCTAGACTGGGGTAGAGGACCCTTAGACTGAGGTAGAGAACCCTTAGACTGGGGTAGAGGACCCTTAGACTGGGGTATAGAACCCCTAGACTGGGGTAGAGGACCCTTAAACTGGGGTAGAGAACCCTTAGACTGGGGTAGAGAACCCTTAGACTGAGGTAGAGAACCCTTAGACTGGGGTAGACAACCCTTAGACTGGGGTAGAGAACCCTTAGACTGGGGTAGAGGACCCTTAGACTGGGGTAGAGAACCCTTAGACTGGGGTGGAGGACCCTCCGACTGGGGTAGAGAAACCTTAGACTGAGGTAGAGAACCCTTAGACTGAGATAGAGAACCCTTAGACTGGGGTAGAGAACCTTTAGACTGAGATAGATAACCCTTAGACTGGGGTAGAGAACCCTTAGACTGGGGTAGAGAACCCTTAGACTGAGGTAGAGAACCCTTAGGCTGAGATAGAGAACCCTTAGACTGGGGTAGAGAACCTTTAGACTGAGATAGATAACCCTTAGACTGGGGTAGAGGACCCTTAGACTGGGGTAGAGAACCCTTAGACTGAGATAGAGAACCCTTAGACTGGGGTATAGAACCCTTAGACTGGGGTAGAGAACCCCTAGACTGGGGTAGAGAACCCTTAGACTGGGGTATAGAACCCTTAGACTGGGGTAGAGAGCCCCTAGACTGGGGTAGAGAACCCTTAGACTGAGATAGAGAACCCTTAGAATGGGGTATAGAACCCTTAGACTGAGATAGAGAACCCTTAGACTGGGGTAGAGAACCCTTAGACTGGGGTAGAGAACCCTTAGACTGGGGTAGAGAACCCCTAGACTGGGGTAGAGAACCCTTAGACTGGGGTAGAGAACCCTTAGACTGGGGTAGAGAACCCTTAGACTGGGGTATAGAACCCTTAGACTGGGGTAGAGAACCCTTAGACTGGGGTAGAGGACCCTTAGACTGGGGGAGAGAACCCTTAGACTGGTGTAGAGGACCCTTAGACTGGGGTAGAGAACCATTAGACTGGGGTAGAGAACCCTTAGACTGGGGTAAACGATCCTTAAACTGGGGTAGAGAACCCCTAGACTGGGGTAGAGGACCCTTAAACTGGGGTAGAGAACCCTTAGACTGGGGTAGATAACCCTTAGACTGAGGTAGAGAACCCTTAGACTGAGGTAGAGAACCCTTAGACTGACGTAGAGGACCCTTAGACTGGGGTAGAGGACCCTTAGACTGAGGTAGAGAACTCTTAGACTGTGGTAGAGAACCCTTAGACTGGGGTAGAGGACCCTTAGACTGGGGTAGAGGACCCTTAGACTGAGGTAGAGAACCCTTAGATTGGGGTAGAGAACCCTTAGACTGGGGTAGAGAACCCTTAGATTGGGGTAGAGAACCCTTAGACTAGGGTAGAGGACCCTTAGACTGAGGTAGAGAACCCTTAGACTGGGGTAGAGGACCCTTAGACTCAGGTAGAGGACCCTTAGACTCAGGTAGAGGACCCTTAGACTGGGGTAGAGAACCCTTAGACTGGGGTAGAGGACACTTAGACAGGGGTAGAGGACCCTTAAACTGGGGTAGATAACCCTTAGACTGGGGTAGAGGACCCTTAGACTGGGGTAGAGGACCCTCAGACTGGGGTAGAGAACCCTTAGACTGGGGTAGAGAACCCTTACACTGGGGTAGAGGACCCTTAAACTGTGGTAGAGGACCCTTAAACTGGGGTAGAGAACCCTTAGACTGGGGGTAGAGAAACCATAGACTGGGGTAGAGAACCCTTAGACTGGGGTAGAGAACCCTTAGACTGGGGTAGACGACCCTTAGACTGGGGTAGAGAACCCATATACTGGGGTAGAGGACCCTTAAACTGGGGTAGAGGACCCTTAGACTGGGGTAGAGGACCCTTAGACTGAGGTAGAGGACCCTTAGACTGGGGTAGAGAACCCTTAGACTGAGGTAGAGAACCCTTAGACTGGGGTAGAGGACCCTTAGACTGAGGTAGAGGACCCTTAGACTGGGGTAGAGGACCCTTAGACTGAGGTAGAGAACCCTTAGACTGGGGTAGAGGACCCTTAGACTCAGGTAGAGGACCCTTAGACTGGGGTAGAGAACCCTTAGACTGTGGTAGAGGACACTTAGACTGGGATAGAGGACCCTTAAACTGGGGTAGATAACCCTTAGACTGGGGTAGAGGACCCTTAGACTGGGGTAGAGGACCCTCAGACTGGGGTAGAGAACCCTTAGACTGGGGTAGAGAACCCTTAGACTGGGGTAGAGGACCCTTAAACTGTGGTAGAGGACCCTTAGACTGGGGTAGAGTACCCTTACACTGGGGGTAGATAACCCATAGACTGGGGTAGAGAACCCTTAGACTGGGGTAGAGGACCCTTAAACTGCGGTAGAGGACTCTTAAACTGGGGTAGAGAACCCTTAGACTGGGGGTAGAGAAACCATAGACTGAGGTAGAGAACCCTTAGACTGGGGTAGAGAACCCTTAGACTGGGGTAGACGACCCTTAAACTGGGGTAGAGAACCCATATACTGGGGTAGAGGACCCTTAAACTGAGGTAGAGAACCCCTAGACTGGGGTAGAGGACCCTTAAACTGGGGTAGACAACCCTTAGACTGGGGTAGAGGACCCTTAGACTGAGGTAGAGAACTCTTAGACTGTGGTAGAGAACCCTTAGACTGGGGTAGAGGACCCTTAGACTGGGATAGAGGACCCTTAGACTGAGGTAGAGAACCCTTAGAGTGGGGTAGAGAACCCTTAGACTGGGGTAGAGGACCCTTAGACTGGGGTAAAGAACCCTTAGACTGAGGTAGAGAACCCTTAGACTGCTGTAGAGAACCCTTAGACTGGGGTAGAGGACCGTTAGATTGCGGTAGAGGACCCTTAGACTGAGGTAGAGAACCCTTAGACTGGGGTAGAGAACCCTTAGACTGGGGTAGAGAACCCTTAGACTGGGGTAGAGGACCGTTAGAATGGGGTAGAGAATCCTTAGACTGGGGTAGAGAACCCTTAAACTGAGGTAGAGAACCCTTAGACTGGGATAGAGGACCCTTAAACTGTGGTAGAGGACCCTTAGACTGAGGTAGAGGACCCTTAGACTGGGGTAGAGGACCCTTAGACTGAGGTAAAGAGCCCTTAGACTGGGGTAGAGAACCCTTAGACTGGGGTAGAGGACCCTTAGACTGAGGTAGAGGACCCTTAGACTGGGGTAGAGGATCCTTAGACTGAGGTAGAGGACCCTTAGACTGGGGTAGAGAACCCTTAGACTGAGGTAGAGAACCCTTAGACTGAGGTAGAGGACCCTTAGACTGAGGTAGAGGGCCCTTAGACTGGGGTAGAGGACCCTTAGACTGAGGTAGAGAACCCTTAGACTGGGGTAGAGGACCCTTAGACTCAGCTAGAGGACCCTTAGACTCAGGTAGAGGACCCTTAAACTCAGGTAGAGAACCCTTAGACTGGGGTAGAGGACACTTAGACTGGGGTAGAGGACCCTTAAACTGGGGTAGATAACCGTTAGACTGGGGTAGAGGACCCTTAAACTGGGGTAGATAACCCTTAGACTGGGGTAGAGGACCCTTAGACTGGGGTAGAGGACCCTCAGACTGGGGTAGAGAACCCTAAGACTGGGGTAGCGAACCCTTAGACTGGGGTAGAGGACCCTTAAACTGTGGTATAGGACCCTTAGACTGGGGTAGAGAACCCTTATACTGGGGGTAGATAACCCATAGACTGGGGTAGAGGACCCTTAGACTGGGGTAGAGGACCCTTAAACTGTGGTAGAGGACTCTTAAACTGGGGTAGAGAACCCTTAGACTGGGGGTAGAGAACCCATAGACTGGGGTAGAGAACCCTTAGACTGGGGTAGACCACCCTTAAACTGGGGTAGAGAACCCATATACTGGGGTAGAGGACCCTTAAACTGGGGTAGAGAACCCTTAGACTGGGGTAGATAACTCTTAGACTGAGGTAGAGAACCCTTAGACTGAGGTAGAGAACCCTTAGACTGAGGTAGATGACCCTTAGACTGGGGTAGAGGACCCTTAGACTGAGGTAGAGAACTCTTAGACTGTGGTAGAGAACCCTTAGACTGGGGTAAAAGACCCTTAGACTGTGGTAGAGGATCCTTAGACTGAGGTAGAGAACCCTTAAACTGGGTTAGAGAACCCTTAGACTGGGGTAGAGGACCGTTAGACTGGGGTAGAGGACCCTTAGACTGAGGTAGAGAACCCTTAGACTGGGGTAGAGAACCCTTAGACTGGGGTAGAGGACCCTTAGACTGGGGTAAAGAACCCTTAGACTGAGGTAGAGAACCCTTAGACTGCTGTAGAGAACCCTTAGACTGGGGTAGAGGACCGTTAGATTGCGGTAGAGGACCCTTAGACTGGGGTAGAGAACCCTTAGACTGAGATAGAGAACCCTTAGACTGGGGTATAGAACCCTTAGACTGGGTTAGAGAACCCCTAGACTGGGGTAGAGAACCCTTAGACTGGGGTATAGAACCCTTAGACTGGGGTAGAGAGCCCCTAGACTGGGGTAGAGAACCCTTAGACTGAGATAGAGAACCCTTAGAATGGGGTATAGAACCCTTAGACTGAGATAGAGAACCCTTAGACTGGGGTAGAGAACCCTTAGACTGGGGTAGAGAACCCTTAGACTGGGGTAGAGAACCCCTAGACTGGGGTAGAGAACCCTTAGACTGGGGTAGAGAACCCTTAGACTGGGGTAGAGAACCCTTAGACTGGGGTATAGAACCCTTAGACTGGGGTAGAGAACCCTTAGACTGGGGTAGAGGACCCTTAGACTGGGGGAGAGAACCCTTAGACTGGTGTAGAGGACCCTTAGACTGGGGTAGAGAACCATTAGACTGGGGTAGAGAACCCTTAGACTGGGGTAAACGATCCTTAAACTGGGGTAGAGAACCCCTAGACTGGGGTAGAGGACCCTTAAACTGGGGTAGAGAACCCTTAGACTGGGGTAGATAACCCTTAGACTGAGGTAGAGAACCCTTAGACTGAGGTAGAGAACCCTTAGACTGACGTAGAGGACCCTTAGACTGGGGTAGAGGACCCTTAGACTGAGGTAGAGAACTCTTAGACTGTGGTAGAGAACCCTTAGACTGGGGTAGAGGACCCTTAGACTGGGGTAGAGGACCCTTAGACTGAGGTAGAGAACCCTTAGATTGGGGTAGAGAACCCTTAGACTGGGGTAGAGAACCCTTAGATTGGGGTAGAGAACCCTTAGACTAGGGTAGAGGACCCTTAGACTGAGGTAGAGAACCCTTAGACTGGGGTAGAGGACCCTTAGACTCAGGTAGAGGACCCTTAGACTCAGGTAGAGGACCCTTAGACTGGGGTAGAGAACCCTTAGACTGGGGTAGAGGACACTTAGACAGGGGTAGAGGACCCTTAAACTGGGGTAGATAACCCTTAGACTGGGGTAGAGGACCCTTAGACTGGGGTAGAGGACCCTCAGACTGGGGTAGAGAACCCTTAGACTGGGGTAGAGAACCCTTACACTGGGGTAGAGGACCCTTAAACTGTGGTAGAGGACCCTTAAACTGGGGTAGAGAACCCTTAGACTGGGGGTAGAGAAACCATAGACTGGGGTAGAGAACCCTTAGACTGGGGTAGAGAACCCTTAGACTGGGGTAGACGACCCTTAGACTGGGGTAGAGAACCCATATACTGGGGTAGAGGACCCTTAAACTGGGGTAGAGGACCCTTAGACTGGGGTAGAGGACCCTTAGACTGAGGTAGAGGACCCTTAGACTGGGGTAGAGAACCCTTAGACTGAGGTAGAGAACCCTTAGACTGGGGTAGAGGACCCTTAGACTGAGGTAGAGGACCCTTAGACTGGGGTAGAGGACCCTTAGACTGAGGTAGAGAACCCTTAGACTGGGGTAGAGGACCCTTAGACTCAGGTAGAGGACCCTTAGACTGGGGTAGAGAACCCTTAGACTGTGGTAGAGGACACTTAGACTGGGATAGAGGACCCTTAAACTGGGGTAGATAACCCTTAGACTGGGGTAGAGGACCCTTAGACTGGGGTAGAGGACCCTCAGACTGGGGTAGAGAACCCTTAGACTGGGGTAGAGAACCCTTAGACTGGGGTAGAGGACCCTTAAACTGTGGTAGAGGACCCTTAGACTGGGGTAGAGAACCCTTACACTGGGGGTAGATAACCCATAGACTGGGGTAGAGAACCCTTAGACTGGGGTAGAGGACCCTTAAACTGCGGTAGAGGACTCTTAAACTGGGGTAGAGAACCCTTAGACTGGGGGTAGAGAAACCATAGACTGAGGTAGAGAACCCTTAGACTGGGGTAGAGAACCCTTAGACTGGGGTAGACGACCCTTAAACTGGGGTAGAGAACCCATATACTGGGGTAGAGGACCCTTAAACTGAGGTAGAGAACCCCTAGACTGGGGTAGAGGACCCTTAAACTGGGGTAGACAACCCTTAGACTGGGGTAGAGGACCCTTAGACTGAGGTAGAGAACTCTTAGACTGTGGTAGAGAACCCTTAGACTGGGGTAGAGGACCCTTAGACTGGGATAGAGGACCCTTAGACTGAGGTAGAGAACCCTTAGAGTGGGGTAGAGAACCCTTAGACTGGGGTAGAGGACCCTTAGACTGGGGTAAAGAACCCTTAGACTGAGGTAGAGAACCCTTAGACTGCTGTAGAGAACCCTTAGACTGGGGTAGAGGACCGTTAGATTGCGGTAGAGGACCCTTAGACTGAGGTAGAGAACCCTTAGACTGGGGTAGAGAACCCTTAGACTGGGGTAGAGAACCCTTAGACTGGGGTAGAGGACCGTTAGAATGGGTAGAGAATCCTTAGACTGGGGTAGAGAACCCTTAAACTGAGGTAGAGAACCCTTAGACTGGGATAGAGGACCCTTAAACTGTGGTAGAGGACCCTTAGACTGAGGTAGAGGACCCTTAGACTGGGGTAGAGGACCCTTAGACTGAGGTAAAGAGCCCTTAGACTGGGGTAGAGAACCCTTAGACTGGGGTAGAGGACCCTTAGACTGAGGTAGAGGACCCTTAGACTGGGGTAGAGGATCCTTAGACTGAGGTAGAGGACCCTTAGACTGGGGTAGAGAACCCTTAGACTGAGGTAGAGAACCCTTAGACTGAGGTAGAGGACCCTTAGACTGAGGTAGAGGGCCCTTAGACTGGGGTAGAGGACCCTTAGACTGAGGTAGAGAACCCTTAGACTGGGGTAGAGGACCCTTAGACTCAGCTAGAGGACCCTTAGACTCAGGTAGAGGACCCTTAAACTCAGGTAGAGAACCCTTAGACTGGGGTAGAGGACACTTAGACTGGGGTAGAGGACCCTTAAACTGGGGTAGATAACCGTTAGACTGGGGTAGAGGACCCTTAAACTGGGGTAGATAACCCTTAGACTGGGGTAGAGGACCCTTAGACTGGGGTAGAGGACCCTCAGACTGGGGTAGAGAACCCTAAGACTGGGGTAGCGAACCCTTAGACTGGGGTAGAGGACCCTTAAACTGTGGTATAGGACCCTTAGACTGGGGTAGAGAACCCTTATACTGGGGGTAGATAACCCAAAGACTGGGGTAGAGGACCCTTAGACTGGGGTAGAGGACCCTTAAACTGTGGTAGAGGACTCTTAAACTGGGGTAGAGAACCCTTAGACTGGGGGTAGAGAACCCATAGACTGGGGTAGAGAACCCTTAGACTGGGGTAGACGACCCTTAAACTGGGGTAGAGAACCCATATACTGGGGTAGAGGACCCTTAAACTGGGGTAGAGAACCCTTAGACTGGGGTAGATAACTCTTAGACTGAGGTAGAGAACCCTTAGACTGAGGTAGAGAACCCTTAGACTGAGGTAGATGACCCTTAGACTGGGGTAGAGGACCCTTAGACTGAGGTAGAGAACTCTTAGACTGTGGTAGAGAACCCTTAGACTGGGGTAAAAGACCCTTAGACTGTGGTAGAGGATCCTTAGACTGAGGTAGAGAACCCTTAAACTGGGTTAGAGAACCCTTAGACTGGGGTAGAGAACCCTTAGACTGCTGTAGAGAACCCTTAGACTGGGGTAGAGGACCGTTAGATTGCGGTAGAGGACCCTTAGACTGAGGTAGAGAACCCTTAGACTGGGGTAGAGAACCCTTAAACTGGGGTAGAGAACCCTTAGACTGGGGTAGAGGACCGTTAGAATGGGGTAGAGAATCCTTAGACTGGGGTAGAGAACCCTTAAACTGAGGTAGAGAACCCTTAGACTGGGATAGAGGACCCTTAAACTGTGGTAGAGGACCCTTAGACTGAGGTAGAGGACCCTTAGACTGGGGTAGAGGACCCTTAGACTGAGGTAAAGAGCCCTTAGACTGGGGTAGAGAACCCTTAGACTGGGGTAGAGGACCCTTAGACTGAGGTAGAGGACCCTTAGACTGGGGTAGAGGATCCTTAGACTGAGGTAGAGGACCCTTAGACTGGGGTAGAGAACCCTTAGACTGAGGTAGAGAACCCTTAGACTGAGGTAGAGGACCCTTAGACTGAGGTAGAGGGCCCTTAGACTGGGGTAGAGGACCCTTAGACTGAGGTAGAGAACCCTTAGACTGGGGTAGAGGACCCTTAGACTCAGCTAGAGGACCCTTAGACTCAGGTAGAGGACCCTTAAACTCAGGTAGAGAACCCTTAGACTGGGGTAGAGGACACTTAGACTGGGGTAGAGGACCCTTAAACTGGGGTAGATAACCGTTAGACTGGGGTAGAGGACACTTAAACTGGGGTAGATAACCCTTAGACTGGGGTAGAGGACCCTTAGACTGGGATAGAGGACCCTCAGACTGGGGTAGAGAACCCTAAGACTGGGGTAGCGAACCCTTAGACTGGGGTAGAGGACCCTTAAACTGTGGTATAGGACCCTTAGACTGGGGTAGAGAACCCTTATACTGGGGGTAGATAACCCATAGACTGGGGTAGAGGACCCTTAGACTGGGGTAGAGGACACTTAAACTGTGGTAGAGGACTCTTAAACTGGGGTAGAGAACCCTTAGACTGGGGGTAGAGAACCCATAGACTGGGGTAGAGAACCCTTAGACTGGGGTAGACGACCCTTAAACTGGGGTAGAGAACCCATATACTGGGGTAGAGGACCCTTAAACTGGGGTAGAGAACCCTTAGACTGGGGTAGATAACTCTTAGACTGAGGTAGAGAACCCTTAGACTGAGATAGAGAACCCTTAGAATGAGGTAGATGACCCTTAGACTGGGGTAGAGGACCCTTAGACTGAGGTAGAGAACTCTTAGACTGTGGTAGAGAACCCTTAGACTGGGGTAAAAGACCCTTAGACTGTGGTAGAGGATCCTTAGACTGAGGTAGAGAACCCTTAAACTGGGTTAGAGAACCCTTAGACTGGGGTAGAGGACCGTTAGACTGGGGTAGAGGACCCTTAGACTGAGGTAGAGAACCCTTAGACTGGGGTAGAGAACCCTTAGACTGGGGTAGAGGACCCTTAGACTGGGGTAAAGAACCCTTAGACTGAGGTAGAGAACCATTAGACTGCTGTAGAGAACCCTTAGACTGGGGTAGAGGACCGTTAGATTGCGGTAGAGGACCCTTAGACTGAGGTAGAGAACCCTTAGACTGGGGTAGAGAACCCTTAGACTGGGGTAGAGAACCCTTAGACTGGGGTAGAGGACCGTTAGAATGGGGTAGAGAATCCTTAGACTGGGGTAGAGAACCCTTAAACTGAGGTAGAGAACCCTTAGACTGGGATAGAGGACCCTTAAACTGTGGTAGAGGACCCTTAGACTGAGGTAGAGGACCCTTAGACTGGGGTAGAGGACCCTTAGACTGAGGTAAAGAGCCCTTAGACTGGGGTAGAGAACCCTTAGACTGGGGTAGAGGACCCTTAGACTGAGGTAGAGGACCCTTAGACTGGGGTAGAGGATCCTTAGACTGAGGTAGAGGACCCTTAGACTGGGGTAGAGAACCCTTAGACTGAGGTAGAGAACCCTTAGACTGAGGTAGAGGATCCTTAGACTGAGGTAGAGGGCCCTTAGACTGGGGTAGAGGACCCTTAGACTGAGGTAGAGAACCCTTAGACTGGGGTAGAGGACCCTTAGACTCAGCTAGAGGACCCTTAGACTCAGGTAGAGGACCCTTAAACTCAGGTAGAGAACCCTTAGACTGGGGTAGAGGACACTTAGACTGGGGTAGAGGACCCTTAAACTGGGGTAGATAACCGTTAGACTGGGGTAGAGGACACTTAAACTGGGGTAGATAACCCTTAGACTGGGGTAGAGGACCCTTAGACTGGGGTAGAGGACCCTCAGACTGGGGTAGAGAACCCTAAGACTGGGGTAGCGAACCCTTAGACTGGGGTAGAGGACCCTTAAACTGTGGTATAGGACCCTTAGACTGGGGTAGAGAACCCTTATACTGGGGGTAGATAACCCATAGACTGGGGTAGAGGACCCTTAGACTGGGGTAGAGGACACTTAAACTGTGGTAGAGGACTCTTAAACTGGGGTAGAGAACCCTTAGACTGGGGGTAGAGAACCCATAGACTGGGGTAGAGAACCCTTAGACTGGGGTAGACGACCCTTAAACTGGGGTAGAGAACCCATATACTGGGGTAGAGGACCCTTAAACTGGGGTAGAGAACCCTTAGACTGGGGTAGATAACTCTTAGACTGAGGTAGAGAACCCTTAGACTGAGATAGAGAACCCTTAGAATGAGGTAGATGACCCTTAGACTGGGGTAGAGGACCCTTAGACTGAGATAGAGAACCCTTAGAATGAGGTAGATGACCCTTAGACTGGGGTAGAGGACCCTTAGACTGAGGTAGAGAACTCTTAGACTGTGGTAGAGAACCCTTAGACTGGGGTAAAAGACCCTTAGACTGTGGTAGAGGATCCTTAGACTGAGGTAGAGAACCCTTAAACTGGGTTAGAGAACCCTTAGACTGGGGTAGAGGACCGTTAGACTGGGGTAGAGGACCCTTAGACTGAGGTAGAGAACCCTTAGACTGGGGTAGAGAACCCTTAGACTGGGGTAGAGGACCCTTAGACTGGGGTAAAGAACCCTTAGACTGAGGTAGAGAACCATTAGACTGCTGTAGAGAACCCTTAGACTGGGGTAGAGGACCGTTAGATTGCGGTAGAGGACCCTTAGACTGAGGTAGAGAACCCTTAGACTGGGGTAGAGAACCCTTAGACTGGGGTAGAGAACCCTTAGACTGGGGTAGAGGACCGTTAGAATGGGGTAGAGAATCCTTAGACTGGGGTAGAGAACCCTTAAACTGAGGTAGAGAACCCTTAGACTGGGATAGAGGACCCTTAAACTGTGGTAGAGGACCCTTAGACTGAGGTAGAGGACCCTTAGACTGGGGTAGAGGACCCTTAGACTGAGGTAAAGAGCCCTTAGACTGGGGTAGAGAACCCTTAGACTGGGGTAGAGGACCCTTAGACTGAGGTAGAGGACCCTTAGACTGGGGTAGAGGATCCTTAGACTGAGGTAGAGGACCCTTAGACTGGGGTAGAGAACCCTTAGACTGAGGTAGAGAACCCTTAGACTGAGGTAGAGGACCCTTAGACTGAGGTAGAGGGCCCTTAGACTGGGGTAGAGGACCCTTAGACTGAGGTAGAGAACCCTTAGACTGGGGTAGAGGACCCTTAGACTCAGCTAGAGGACCCTTAGACTCAGGTAGAGGACCCTTAAACTCAGGTAGAGAACCCTTAGACTGGGGTAGAGGACACTTAGACTGGGGTAGAGGACCCTTAAACTGGGGTAGATAACCGTTAGACTGGGGTAGAGGACACTTAAACTGGGGTAGATAACCCTTAGACTGGGGTAGAGGACCCTTAGACTGGGGTAGAGGACCCTCAGACTGGGGTAGAGAACCCTAAGACTGGGGTAGCGAACCCTTAGACTGGGGTAGAGGACCCTTAAACTGTGGTATAGGACCCTTAGACTGGGGTAGAGAACCCTTATACTGGGGGTAGATAACCCATAGACTGGGGTAGAGGACCCTTAGACTGGGGTAGAGGACACTTAAACTGTGGTAGAGGACTCTTAAACTGGGGTAGAGAACCCTTAGACTGGGGGTAGAGAACCCATAGACTGGGGTAGAGAACCCTTAGACTGGGGTAGACGACCCTTAAACTGGGGTAGAGAACCCATATACTGGGGTAGAGGACCCTTAAACTGGGGTAGAGAACCCTTAGACTGGGGTAGATAACTCTTAGACTGAGGTAGAGAACCCTTAGACTGAGATAGAGAACACTTAGAATGAGGTAGATGACCCTTAGACTGGGGTAGAGGACCCTTAGACTGAGGTAGAGAACTCTTAGACTGTGGTAGAGAACCCTTAGACTGGGGTAAAAGACCCTTAGACTGTGGTAGAGGATCCTTAGACTGAGGTAGAGAACCCTTAAACTGGGTTAGAGAACCCTTAGACTGGGGTAGAGGACCGTTAGACTGGGGTAGAGGACCCTTAGACTGAGGTAGAGAACCCTTAGACTGGGGTAGAGAACCCTTAGACTGGGGTAGAGGACCCTTAGACTGGGGTAAAGAACCCTTAGACTGAGGTAGAGAACCCTTAGACTGCTGTAGAGAACCCTTAGACTGGGGTAGAGGACCGTTAGATTGCGGTAGAGGACCCTTAGACTGAGGTAGAGAACCCTTAGACTGGGGTAGAGAACCCTTAGACTGGGGTAGAGAACCCTTAGACTGGGGTAGAGGACCGTTAGAATGGGGTAGAGAATCCTTAGACTGGGGTAGAGAACCCTTAAACTGAGGTAGAGAACCCTTAGACTGGGATAGAGGACCCTTAAACTGTGGTAGAGGACCCTTAGACTGAGGTAGAGGACCCTTAGACTGGGGTAGAGGACCCTTAGACTGAGGTAAAGAGCCCTTAGACTGGGGTAGAGAACCCTTAGACTGGGGTAGAGGACCCTTAGACTGAGGTAGAGGACCCTTAGACTGGGGTAGAGGATCCTTAGACTGAGGTAGAGGACCCTTAGACTGGGGTAGAGAACCCTTAGACTGAGGTAGAGAACCCTTAGACTGAGGTAGAGGACCCTTAGACTGAGGTAGAGGGCCCTTAGACTGGGGTAGAGGACCCTTAGACTGAGGTAGAGAACCCTTAGACTGGGGTAGAGGACCCTTAGACTCAGCTAGAGGACCCTTAGACTCAGGTAGAGGACCCTTAAACTCAGGTAGAGAACCCTTAGACTGGGGTAGAGGACACTTAGACTGGGGTAGAGGACCCTTAAACTGGGGTAGATAACCGTTAGACTGGGGTAGAGGACCCTTAAACTGGGGTAGATAACCCTTAGACTGGGGTAGAGGACCCTTAGACTGGGGTAGAGGACCCTCAGACTGGGGTAGAGAACCCTAAGACTGGGGTAGCGAACCCTTAGACTGGGGTAGAGGACCCTTAAACTGTGGTATAGGACCCTTAGACTGGGGTAGAGAACCCTTATACTGGGGGTAGATAACCCATAGACTGGGGTAGAGGACCCTTAGACTGGGGTAGAGGACACTTAAACTGTGGTAGAGGACTCTTAAACTGGGGTAGAGAACCCTTAGACTGGGGGTAGAGAACCCATAGACTGGGGTAGAGAACCCTTAGACTGGGGTAGACGACCCTTAAACTGGGGTAGAGAACCCATATACTGGGGTAGAGGACCCTTAAACTGGGGTAGAGAACCCTTAGACTGGGGTAGATAACTCTTAGACTGAGGTAGAGAACCCTTAGACTGAGGTAGAGAACCCTTAGACTGAGGTAGATGACCCTTAGACTGGGGTAGAGGACCCTTAGACTGAGGTAGAGAACTCTTAGACTGTGGTAGAGAACCCTTAGACTGGGGTAAAAGACCCTTAGACTGTGGTAGAGGATCCTTAGACTGAGGTAGAGAACCCTTAAACTGGGTTAGAGAACCCTTAGACTGGGGTAGAGGACCCTTAGACTGGGGTAAAGTACCCTTATCCTGAGGTAGAGAACCCTTAGACTGGTGTAGAGGACCGTTAGACTGGGGTAGAGGACCCTTAGACTGAGGTAGAGAACCCTTAGACTGGGGTAGAGAACCCTTAGACTGGGGTAGAGGACCCTTAGACAGGGGTAAAGAACCCTTAGACTGAGGTAGAGGACCCTTAGACTGGGGTAGAGAATCCTTAGATTGAGGTAGAGAACCCTTAAACTGAGGTAGAGAACCCTTGGACTGGGGTAGAGGACCCTTAAACTGTGGTAGAGGACCCTTAGACTGAGGTAGAGGACCCTTAGACTGGGGTAGAGGACCCTTAGACTGAGGTAGAGAACCCTTAGACTGGGGTAGAGAACCCTTAGACTGGGGTAGAGGACCCTTAGACTGAGGTAGAGGACCCCTAGACTGAGGTAGAGGACCCTTAGACTGGGGTAGAGAACCCTTAGACTGAGGTAGAGAACCCTTAGACTGGGGTAGAGGACCCTTAGACTGAGGTAGAGGACCCTTAGACTGGGGTAGAGGACCCTTAGACTGAGGTAGAGAACCCTTAGACTGGGGTAGAGGACCATTAGACTCAGGTAGAGAACCCTTAGACTCAGGTAGAGGACCCTTAGACTGGGGTAGAGAACCCTTAGACTGGGGGTAGAGGACACTTAGACTGGGGTAGAGGACCCTTAAACTGGGGTAGATAACCCTTAGACTGGGGTAGAGGACCCTTAGACTGGGGTAGAGGACCGTCAGACTGGGGTAGAGAACCCTTAGACCTGGGTAGAGAACCCTTAGACTGGGGTAGAGGACCCTTAAACTGTGGTAGAGGACCCTTAGACTGGGTTAGTGAACCCTTAGACTGGGGGTAGAGAACCCATAGACTGGAGTAGAGAACCCTTAGACTGGGGTAGAGGACCCTTAAACTGTGGTAGAGGACCCTTAAACTGGGTTGGATAACCCTTAGACTGGGGAAGATGACCCTTCGACAGGAGTAGAGGACCCTGAGACTTGGGTCGATAAACCTTAGACTGGGGTAGAGGACCCTTAGACTGGGGGTAGAGGACCCTTAAACTGGGGTAGATAACCCTTAGACTGGGGTAGAGGACCCTTAGACTGGGGTAGAGGACCCATAGACTGGGGTAGAGAACCCTTAGACTGGGGTAGAGAACCCTTAGACTGGGGTAGAGGACCCTTAAACTGTGGTAGAGGACCCTTAGACTGGGGTAGAGAACCCTTAGACTGGGGTAGAGAACCCATAGACTGGGGTAGAGAACCCTTAGACTGGGGTATAGGACCCTTAAACTGTGGTAGAGGACCCTTAAACTGGGTTGGATAACCCTTAGACTGGGGAAGATGAGCCTTCGACTGGAGTAGAGGACCCTTAGACTGGGGTAGAGAACCCTTAGACTGGGGTAGAGGACCCTTAAACTGTGGTAGAGGACCCTTAAACTGGGGTAGACAACCCTTAGACTGGGGTAGAGGACCCTTAGAATGGGGTAGAGGACCCTTAGACTGGGGTAGAGATCCCTTAGACTGGGGTAGAGAACCCTTAGACTGGGGTAGAGGACCCCTAGACTGGGGTAGAGAACCCTTAGACTGGGGTAGAGAACCCCTAGACTGAGATAGAGGACCCTTAGACTGGGTTAGATAACCCTTAGACTGGGGTAGAGGACCCTTAGACTAGGGTAGAGGACCCTTAGACTGGGGTAGATGTCCCTTAGACTGGGGTAGAGGACCCTTAGACTGAGGTAGAGAACCCTTAGACTGGGGTAGAGGACCCTTAAACTTGGGTAGAGGACCCTTAAAATGGGGTAGAGAACCCTTAGACTGGGATAGAGAGCCCTTACACTTGGGTAGAGGACCCTTAGACTGAGGTAGAGAACCCTTAGACTGGGGTAGAGGACCCTTAAACTTGGGTAGAGGACCCTTAAAATGGGGTAGAGAACCCTTAGACTGGGATAGAGAGCCCTTAGACTGGGGTAGAGGACCCTTAGACTGGGGTAGAGGACACTTACACTTGGGTAGAGGACCCTTAGACTGAGGTAGAGAATCCTTAGACTGGGGTAGAGAACCCTTAGACTGGGGTAGAGGACCCTTAGACTGGGGTAGAGGACCCTTAAACTGGGGTAGAGGACCCTTAGACTGGGGTAGAGGACACTTAGACTGGGGTAGAGAACCCTTAGACTGAGGTAGAGGACCTTTAGACTGGGGTAGAGGACACTTAGACTGAGGTAGAGGACCCTTAGACTGAGGTAGTGGACCCTTAGACTGTGGTAGAGGACCCTTAGACTGAGGTAGAGGACCCTTAGACTGGGGTAGAGAACCCTTAGACTGGGGTAGAGGACCCTTAGACTGGGGTAGAGAACCCTTAGACTGGGGTAGAGGACACTTACACTGGGGTAGAGAACTCCTAGACTGCGGTAGAGAACCCCTAGACTGAGGTAGAGAACCATTAGACTGTGGTAGAGGACCCTTAGACTGGGTTAGTGAACCCTTAGACTGGGGGTAGAGAACCCATAGACTGGAGTAGAGAACCCTTAGACTGGGGTAGAGGACCCTTAAACTGTGGTAGAGGACCCTTAAACTGGGTTGGATAACCCTTAGACTGGGGAAGATGACCCTTCGACAGGAGTAGAGGACCCTGAGACTTGGGTCGATAAACCTTAGACTGGGGTAGAGGACCCTTAGACTGGGGGTAGAGGACCCTTAAACTGGGGTAGATAACCCTTAGACTGGGGTAGAGGACCCTTAGACTGGGGTAGAGGACCCATAGACTGGGGTAGAGAACCCTTAGACTGGGGTAGAGAACCCTTAGACTGGGGTAGAGGACCCTTAAACTGTGGTAGAGGACCCTTAGACTGGGGTAGAGAACCCTTAGACTGGGGTAGAGAACCCATAGACTGGGGTAGAGAACCCTTAGACTGGGGTATAGGATCCTTAAACTGTGGTAGAGGACCCTTAAACTGGGTTGGATAACCCTTAGACTGGGGAAGATGAGCCTTCGACTGGAGTAGAGGACCCTTAGACTGGGGTAGAGAACCCTTAGACTGGGGTAGAGGACCCTTAAACTGTGGTAGAGGACCCTTAAACTGGGGTAGACAACCCTTAGACTGGGGTAGAGGACCCTTAGAATGGGGTAGAGGACCCTTAGACTGGGGTAGAGATCCCTTAGACTGGGGTAGAGAACCCTTAGACTGGGGTAGAGGACCCCTAGACTGGGGTAGAGAACCCTTAGACTGGGGTAGAGAACCCCTAGACTGAGATAGAGGACCCTTAGACTGGGTTAGATAACCCTTAGACTGGGGTAGAGGACCCTTAGACTAGGGTAGAGGACCCTTAGACTGGGGTAGATGACCCTTAGACTGGGGTAGAGGACCCTTAGACTGAGGTAGAGAACCCTTAGACTGGGGTAGAGGACCCTTAAACTTGGGTAGAGGACCCTTAAAATGGGGTAGAGAACCCTTAGACTGGGATAGAGAGCCCTTAGACTTGGGTAGAGGACCCTTAGACTGGGGTAGAGGACACTTACACTTGGGTAGAGGACCCTTAGACTGGGGTAGAGAATCCTTAGACTGGGGTAGAGAACCCTTAGACTGGGGTAGAGGACCCTTAGACTGGGGTAGAGGACCCTTAAACTGGGGTAGAGGACCCTTAGACTGGGGTAGAGGACACTTAGACTGGGGTAGAGAACCCTTAGACTGAGGTAGAGGACCTTTAGACTGGGGTAGAGGACACTTAGACTGAGGTAGAGGACCCTTAGACTGAGGTAGTGGACCCTTAGACTGTGGTAGAGGACCCTTAGACTGAGGTAGAGGACCCTTAGACTGGGGTAGAGAACCCTTAGACTGGGGTAGAGGACCCTTAGACTGGGGTAGAGAACCCTTAGACTGGGGTAGAGGACACTTACACTGGGGTAGAGAACTCCTAGACTGCGGTAGAGAACCCCTAGACTGAGGTAGAGAACCATTAGACTGGGGTAGAGGACCCTTAGACTGGGGTAGAGGACCCTTAGACTGAGGTAGACAACTCTTAGACTGGGGTAGAGAACCCTTAGACTGGGGTAACGGACCCTTAGGCTGGGGTAGAGAACCCTTAGACTGGGGTAGAGAACCCTTAGACCGAGGTAGAGAACCCTTAGACTGGGGTAGAGGACCCTTAGACTGGGGTAGAGAACCCTTAGACTGCGGTAGAGAACCCTTAGACTGGGGTAGAGAACCCTTAGACTGGGGTAGAGAACCCTTAGACTGGGGTAGAGAACCCTTAGACTGGGGTAGAGAACCCTTAGACTGCGGTAGAGAACCCCTTGACTGGGGTAGAGGACCCTTATACTGCGGTAGAGGACCCTTAGATTGGGGTAGATGACCCTTAGACTGGGGTGGAGTACCATTAAACCGGGATAGAGTACCATTGGACTGGGGTAGAGTATCATTAGACTGGGGTAGAGTACCATTAGACTGGGGTAGAGTACCATTAGACTGGGATGGAGTACCATTAGACTGATGTAGAGTACCATTAGACTGGGGTGGAGTACCATTAGACTGGGGTAGAGTACCATTAGACTGAGGTAGAGTACCGTTAGACTGGGGTAGAGTACCATTAGACTGGGGTAGAATACCATTAGACTGGGATAGAGTACCATTAGACTGGGGTGGAGTACCATTAGACTGTGGTAGAGTACCATTAGACGGGTAGAATACCATTAGACTGGGGTAGAATACCAGTAGACTGGGGTAGAATACCAGTAGACTGGGGTAGAGTACCATTAGACTGGGGTAGAGTACCATTAGACTGGGGTAGAGTACCATTAGACTGGGGTGGAGTACCATTAGACTGGGGTAGAGTACCATTAGACTGGGGTGGAGTACCATTAGACTGGGGTAGAGTACCATTAGACTGGGGTGGAATACCATTAGACTGGGGTGGAATACCATTAGACTGGGGTGGAGTACCATTAGACTGGGGTAGAGTACCATTATACTGGGGTGGAGTACCATTAGACTGGGGTAGAGTACCATTAGACTGGGGTGGAATACCATTAGACTGGGGTGGAGTACCATTAGACTGGAGTAGAGTACCATTAGACTGGGGTAGAGTACCATTAGACTGGGGTAGAGTACCATTAGACTGGGGTAGAGTACCATTAGACTGGGATAGAGGACCTTTAGACTGGGATAGAGGACCTTTAGACTGGGGTAGAGTACCATTAGACTGGGGTGGAGTACCATTAGACTAGGGTAGAGTACCATTAGTCTGGGGTGGAGTACTATTAGACTGGGGTAGAGTACCATTAGACTGGGGTGGAGTACCATTAGACTGGGGTAGAGTACCATTAGACTGGGGTAGAGTACCATTAGACTGGGGTAGAGTACCATTAGACTGAGGTAGAGTACCATTAGACTGGGGTAGAGTACCATTAGACTGGGGTAGAGTATCATTAGACTGGGGTGGAGTACCATTAGACTGGGGTAGAGGACCTTTAGTATTAATAGTAATAATATCTATATCAAACTATAACATACATATTATATTTACTTCATGCTGCTTTAGTGGATGGTAAGTTGTATATCATTTTATTCATTATCTGTCAACTGTTCTCTTTGCATGGCTTTATCTCTCATTAGTCTTTTAATCTCTAGAACTCTCTGGGTTGGCAGCAAAAGATGATATACATAATTGTATTTCTGAATTATTACATAAATATATATATAAATCTACAAATGTAAGAAAAAAGCAATGGTTGTTAAGCTTTCTGTGGGAATCTCAGAGTTTGTATTGCTTTAGTATAAAAACGTAAATATATAATTTAGCGCGTATGATGCATTTCTTTTTCTTGAATATGACCTTCATTGGGTGCCCTCATATAATATTACCTTCATTGGCTACCCTCATAGAATATTACCTTCATTGGCTACCCTCATATAATATTACCTTCATTGGCTACCCTCATAGAATATTACCTTCATTGGCTACCCTCATATAATATTACCTTCATTGGCTACCCTCATAGAATATTACTTTCATTGGCTACCCTCATATAATATTACCTTCATTGGCTACCCTCATAGAATATTACCTTCATTGGCTACCCTCATAGAATATTACATTCATTGGCTACCCTCATAGAATATTACCTTCATTGGCTACCCTCATAGAATATTACCTTCATTGGCTACCTTCATAGAATAGTACCTTCATTGGCTACCCTCATAGAATATTACCTTCATTGGCTGCCCTCATAGAATATTACCTTCATTGGCTGCCCTCATAGAATATTACCTTCATTGGCTGCCCTCATAGAATATTACCTTCATTGGCTGCCCTCATAGAATATTACCTTCATTGGCTACCTTCATAGAATATTACCTTCATTGGCTACCCTCATAGAATATTACCTTCATTGGCTGCCCTCATAGAATATTACCTTCATTGGCTGCCCTCATAGAATATTACCTTCATTGGCTACCCTCATAGAATATTACCTTCATTGGCTACCCTCATAGAATATTACCTTCATTGGCTGCCCTCATAGAATATTATCTTCATTGGCTGCCCTCATAGAATATTACCTTCATTGGCTGCCCTCATAGAATATTACCTTCATTGGCTACCATCATAGAATATTACCTTCATTGGCTACCCTCATAGAATATTACCTTCATTGGCTACCCTCATAGAATATTACCTTCATTGGCTGCCCTCATAGAATATTACCTTCATTGGCTGCCCTCATAGAATATTACCTTCATTGGCAACCCTCATAGAATATTACCTTCATTGGCTGCCCTCATAGAATATTACCTTCATTGGCTACCCTCATAGAATATTACCTTCATTGGCTGCCCTCATAGAATATTATCTTCATTGGCTGCCCTCATAGAATATTACCTTCATTGGCTACCCTCATAGAATATTACCTTCATTGGCTACCCTCATAGAATATTACCTTCATTGGCTACCCTCATAGAATATTACCTTCATTGGCTACCTTCATAGAATATTACCTTCATTGGCTACCTTCATAGAATATTACCTTCATTGGCTACCCTCATAGAATATTACCTTCATTGGCTGCCCTCATAGAATATTACCTTCATTGGCTGCCCTCATAGAACATTACCTTCATTGGCTGCCCTCATATAATATTGCCTTCATTGGCTACCCTCATAGAATATTACCTTCATTGGCTGCCCTCATAGAATATTACCTTCATTGGCTACCTTCATAGAATATTACCATCATTGGCTACCTTCATAAAATATTACCTTCATTGGCTACCCTCATAGAATATTACTTTCATTGGCTGCCCTCATAGAATATTACCTTCATTGGCTACCCTCATAGAATATTACCTTCATTGGCTACCCTCATATAATATTACCTTCATTGGCTACCTTCATTGGCTACCCTCATAGAATATGACCTTCATTGGCTACCCTCATAGAATATTACCTTCATTGGCTACCCTCATAGAATATTACCTTCATTGGCTACCCTCATATAATATTACCTTCATTGGCTACCTTCATTGGCTACCCTCATAGAATATGACCTTCATTGGCTACTCTCATAGAATATTACCTTCATTGGCTGCCCTCATAGAATATTGCCATCATTGGCTGCCCTCATAAAATATTAACTTCATTGGCTACCCTCATAGAATATTACCTTCATTGGCTACCCTCATAGAATATTACCTTCATTGGCTACCCTCATAGAATATTACCTTCATTGGCTGCCCTCATAGAATATTACCTTCATTGGCTACCCTCATAGAATATTACCTTCATTGGCTGCCCTCATAGAATATTACCATCATTGGCTACCCTCATAGAATATTACCTTCATTGGCTGCCCTCATAGAATATTACCTTCATTGGCTACCCTCATAGAATATTACCTTCATTGGCTGCCCTCATAGAATATTACCTTCATTGGCTACCCTCATAGAATATTACCTTCATTGGCTACCCTCATAGAATATTACCTTCATTGGCTACCCTCATAGAATATTACCTTCATTGGCTACCCTCATAGAATATTACCATCATTGGCTACCCTCATAGAATATTGCCTTCATTGGCTACCCTCATATAATATTACCTTTATTGGCAACCTTCATTGGCTACCCTCATAGAATATTACCTTCATTGGCTACCCTCATAGAATATTACCTTCATTGGCTACCCTCATATAATATTACCTTCATTGGCTACCTTCATTGGCTACCCTCATAGAATATTACCTTCATTGGCTACCCTCATAGAATATTACCTTCATTGGCTACCCTCATAGAATATTACCTTCATTGGCTACCCTCATAGAATATTACCTTCATTGGCTGCCCTCATAGAATATTACCATCATTGGCTACCTTCATACAATATTGCCATCATTGGCTACCCTCATAGAATATTACCTTCATTGGCTACCCTCATAGAATATTACCTTCATTGGCTGCCCTCATAGAATATTACCTTCATTGGCTACCCTCATAGAATATTACCTTCATTGGCTGTCCTCATAGAATATTGCCATCATTGGCTACCCTCATAGAATATTACCTTCATTGGCTACCCTCATAGAATATTACCTTCATTGGCTGCCCTCATAGAATATTACCTTCATTGGCTGCCCTCATAGAATATTACCTTCATTGGCTGCCCTCATAGAATATTGCCATCATTGGCTACCCTCATAGAATATTACCTTCATTGGCTACCCTCATATAATATTACCTTCATTGGCAACCTTCATTGGCTACCCTCATAGAATATTACCTTCATTGGCTACCCTCATAGAATATTACCTTAATTGGCTACCCTCATAGAATATTACCTTCATTGGCTACCCTCATATAATATTACCTTCATTGGCTACCTTCATTGGCTACCCTCATAGAATATTACCTTCATTGGCTGCCCTCATAGAATATTGCCATCATTGGCTGACCTCATAAAATATTACCTTCATTGGCTACCCTCATAGAATATTACCTTCATTGGCTACCCTCATAGAATATTACCTTCATTGGCTACCCTCATAGAATATTACCTTCATTGGCTGCCCTCATAGAATATTACCTTCATTGGCTGCCCTCATAGAATATTACCTTCATTGGCAACCCTCATAGAATATTACCTTCATTGGCTGCCCTCATAGAATATTACCTTCATTGGCTACCCTCATAGAATATTACCTTCGTTGGCTGCCCTCATAGAATATTATCTTCATTGGCTGCCCTCATAGAATATTACCTTCATTGGCTACCCTCATAGAATATTACCTTCATTGGCTACCCTCATAAAATATTACCTTCATTGGCTACCCTCATAGAATATTACCTTCATTGGCTACCTTCATAGAATATTACCTTCATTGGCTACCCTCTTAGAATATTACCTTCATTGGCTACCCTCATAGAATATTACCTTCATTGGCTGTCCTCATAGAATATTACCTTCATTGGCTGCCCTCATAGAATATTACCTTCATTGGCTACCCTCAAAGAATATTGCCTCCATTGGCTGCCCTCATAGAATATTACCTTCATTGGCTGCCCTCATAGAATATTGCCTTCATTGGCTACCCTAATAGAATATTACCTTCATTGGCTGCCCTCATAGAATATTACCTTCATTGGCTACCTTCATAGAATATTACCATCATTGGCTACCTTCATAAAATATTACCTTCATTGGCTACCCTCATAGAATATTACTTTCATTGGCTGCCCTCATAGAATATTACCTTCATTGGCTACCCTCATAGAATATTACCTTCATTGGCTGCCCTCATAGAATATTACCATCATTGGCTACCCTCATAGAATATTACCTTCATTGGCTACCCTCATATAATATTACCTTCATTGGCAACCTTCATTGGCTACCCTCATAGAATATTACCTTCATTGGCTACTCTCATAGAATATTACCTTCATTGGCTACCCTCATAGAATATTACCTTCATTGGCTACCTTCATATAATATTACCTTCATTGGCTACCTTCATTGGCTACCCTCATAGAATATTACCTTCATTGGCTGCCCTCATAGAATATTGCCATCATTGGCTGCCCTCATAAAATATTACCTTCATTGGCTACCCTCATAGAATATTACCTTCATTGGCTACCCTCATAGAATATTACCTTCATTGGCTGCTCTCATAGAATATTACCTTCATTGGCTACCCTCATATAATATTACCTTCATTGGCAACCTTCATTGGCTACCCTCATAGAATATTACCTTCATTGGCTACCCTCATAGAATATTACCTTCATTGGCTACCCTCATAGAATATTACCTTCATTGGCTGCCCTCATAGAATATTACCTTCATTGGCTACCTTCATTGGCTACCCTCATAGAATATTACCTTCATTGGCTGCCCTCATAGAATATTGCCATCATTGGCTGCCCTCATAAAATATTACCTTCATTGGCTACCCTCATAGAATATTACCTTCATTGACTACCCTCATAGAATATTACCTTCATTGGCTACCCTCATAGAATATTACCTTCATTGGCTACCTTCATTGGCTACCCTCATAGAATATTACCTTCATTGGCTACCTTCATTGGCTGCCCTCATATAATATTACCTTCATTGGCTACCTTCATTGGCTACCCTCATAGAATATTACCTTCATTGGCTGCCCTCATAGAATATTGCCATCATTGGCTGCCCTCATAAAATATTACCTTCATTGGCTACCCTCATAGAATATTACCTTCATTGACTACCCTCATAGAATATTACCTTCATTGGCTACCCTCATAGAATATTAACTTCATTGGCTACCCTCATAGAATATTACCTTCATTGGCTGCCCTCATAGAATATTGCCATCATTGGCTACCCTCATAGAATATTACCATCATTGGCTACCCTCATAGAATATTACCTTCATTGGCTACCCTCATAGAATATTACCTTCATTGGCTACCCTCATATAATATTACCTTCATTGGCTACCCTCATAGAATATTACCTTCATTGGCTACCTTCATAGAATATTACCTTCATTGGCTACCCTCATAGAATATTACCATCATTGGCTACCCTCATAGAATATTACCTTCATTGGCTACCCTCATAGAATATTACCTTCATTGGCTACCCTCATACAATATTACCTTCATTGGCTACCCTCATAGAATATTACCTTCATTGGCTACCCTAATAGAATATTACCTTCATTGGCTACCCTCATACAATATTACCTTCATTGGCTACCCTCATACAATATTACCTTCATTGGCTACCCTCATAGAATATTACCTTCATTGGCTACCCTCATAGAATATTACCTTCATTGGCTACCCTCATAGAATATTACCTTCATTGGCTGCCCTCATAGAATATTACCTTCATTGGCTACCCTCATAGAATATTACCTTCATTGGCTGCCCTCATAGAATATTACCATCATTGGCTACCCTCATAGAATATTACCTTCATTGGCTGCCCTCATAGAATATTACCTTCATTGGCTACCCTCATAGAATATTACCTTCATTGGCTGCCCTCATAGAATATTACCTTCATTGGCTACCCTCATAGAATATTACCTTCATTGGCTACCCTCATAGAATATTACCTTCATTGGCTACCCTCATAGAATATTACCTTCATTGGCTACCCTCATAGAATATTACCATCATTGGCTACCCTCATAGAATATTGCCTTCATTGGCTACCCTCATATAATATTACCTTTATTGGCAACCTTCATTGGCTACCCTCATAGAATATTACCTTCATTGGCTACCCTCATAGAATATTACCTTCATTGGCTACCCTCATATAATATTACCTTCATTGGCTACCTTCATTGGCTACCCTCATAGAATATTACCTTCATTGGCTACCCTCATAGAATATTACCTTCATTGGCTACCCTCATAGAATATTACCTTCATTGGCTACCCTCATAGAATATTACCTTCATTGGCTGCCCTCATAGAATATTACCATCATTGGCTACCTTCATACAATATTGCCATCATTGGCTACCCTCATAGAATATTACCTTCATTGGCTACCCTCATAGAATATTACCTTCATTGGCTGCCCTCATAGAATATTACCTTCATTGGCTACCCTCATAGAATATTACCTTCATTGGCTGCCCTCATAGAATATTGCCATCATTGGCTACCCTCATAGAATATTACCTTCATTGGCTACCCTCATAGAATATTACCTTCATTGGCTGCCCTCATAGAATATTACCTTCATTGGCTGCCCTCATAGAATATTACCTTCATTGGCTGCCCTCATAGAATATTGCCATCATTGGCTACCCTCATAGAATATTACCTTCATTGGCTACCCTCATATAATATTACCTTCATTGGCAACCTTCATTGGCTACCCTCATAGAATATTACCTTCATTGGCTACCCTCATAGAATATTACCTTAATTGGCTACCCTCATAGAATATTACCTTCATTGGCTACCCTCATATAATATTACCTTCATTGGCTACCTTCATTGGCTACCCTCATAGAATATTACCTTCATTGGCTGCCCTCATAGAATATTGCCATCATTGGCTGACCTCATAAAATATTACCTTCATTGGCTACCCTCATAGAATATTACCTTCATTGGCTACCCTCATAGAATATTACCTTCATTGGCTACCCTCATAGAATATTACCTTCATTGGCTGCCCTCATAGAATATTACCTTCATTGGCTGCCCTCATAGAATATTACCTTCATTGGCAACCCTCATAGAATATTACCTTCATTGGCTGCCCTCATAGAATATTACCTTCATTGGCTACCCTCATAGAATATTACCTTCGTTGGCTGCCCTCATAGAATATTATCTTCATTGGCTGCCCTCATAGAATATTACCTTCATTGGCTACCCTCATAGAATATTACCTTCATTGGCTACCCTCATAAAATATTACCTTCATTGGCTACCCTCATAGAATATTACCTTCATTGGCTACCTTCATAGAATATTACCTTCATTGGCTACCCTCTTAGAATATTACCTTCATTGGCTACCCTCATAGAATATTACCTTCATTGGCTGTCCTCATAGAATATTACCTTCATTGGCTGCCCTCATAGAATATTACCTTCATTGGCTACCCTCATAGAATATTGCCTCCATTGGCTGCCCTCATAGAATATTACCTTCATTGGCTGCCCTCATAGAATATTGCCTTCATTGGCTACCCTAATAGAATATTACCTTCATTGGCTGCCCTCATAGAATATTACCTTCATTGGCTACCTTCATAGAATATTACCATCATTGGCTACCTTCATAAAATATTACCTTCATTGGCTACCCTCATAGAATATTACTTTCATTGGCTGCCCTCATAGAATATTACCTTCATTGGCTACCCTCATAGAATATTACCTTCATTGGCTGCCCTCATAGAATATTACCATCATTGGCTACCCTCATAGAATATTACCTTCATTGGCTACCCTCATATAATATTACCTTCATTGGCAACCTTCATTGGCTACCCTCATAGAATATTACCTTCATTGGCTACTCTCATAGAATATTACCTTCATTGGCTACCCTCATAGAATATTACCTTCATTGGCTACCTTCATATAATATTACCTTCATTGGCTACCTTCATTGGCTACCCTCATAGAATATTACCTTCATTGGCTGCCCTCATAGAATATTGCCATCATTGGCTGCCCTCATAAAATATTACCTTCATTGGCTACCCTCATAGAATATTACCTTCATTGGCTACCCTCATAGAATATTACCTTCATTGGCTGCTCTCATAGAATATTACCTTCATTGGCTACCCTCATATAATATTACCTTCATTGGCAACCTTCATTGGCTACCCTCATAGAATATTACCTTCATTGTCTACCCTCATAGAATATTACCTTCATTGGCTACCCTCATAGAATATTACCTTCATTGGCTGCCCTCATAGAATATTACCTTCATTGGCTACCTTCATTGGCTACCCTCATAGAATATTACCTTCATTGGCTGCCCTCATAGAATATTGCCATCATTGGCTGCCCTCATAAAATATTACCTTCATTAACTACCCTCATAGAATATTACCTTCATTGACTACCCTCATAGAATATTACCTTCATTGGCTACCCTCATAGAATATTACCTTCATTGGCTACCTTCATTGGCTACCCTCATAGAATATTACCTTCATTGGCTACCTTCATTGGCTGCCCTCATATAATATTACCTTCATTGGCTACCTTCATTGGCTACCCTCATAGAATATTACCTTCATTGGCTGCCCTCATAGAATATTGCCATCATTGGCTGCCCTCATAAAATATTACCTTCATTGGCTACCCTCATAGAATATTACCTTCATTGACTACCCTCATAGAATATTACCTTCATTGGCTACCCTCATAGAATATTAACTTCATTGGCTACCCTCATAGAATATTACCTTCATTGGCTGCCCTCATAGAATATTGCCATCATTGGCTACCCTCATAGAATATTACCATCATTGGCTACCCTCATAGAATATTACCTTCATTGGCTACCCTCATAGAATATTACCTTCATTGGCTACCCTCATATAATATTACCTTCATTGGCTACCCTCATAGAATATTACCTTCATTGGCTACCTTCATAGAATATTACCTTCATTGGCTACCCTCATAGAATATTACCATCATTGGCTACCCTCATAGAATATTACCTTCATTGGCTACCCTCATAGAATATTACCTTCATTGGCTACCTTCATAGAATATTACCTTCATTGGCTACCTTCATAGAATATTACCTTCATTGGCTGCCCTCATAGAATATTACCTTCATTGGCTACCCTCATAGAATATTACCATCATTGGCTACCCTAATAGAATATTAACTTCATTGGCTACCTTCATTGAATAGTACCATCATTGGCTACCCTCATAGAATATTACCTTCATTGGCTACCCTCATAGAATATTACCATCATTGGCTACCCTCATAGAATATTACCATCATTGGCTACCCTCATAGAATATTACCTTCATTGGCTGCCCTCATAGAATATTACCTTCATTGGCTACCCTCATAGAATATTACCTTCATTGGCTACCCTCATAGAATATTACCATCATTGGCTACCCTCATAGACATAGAATATTACCTTCAATGGCTACCTTCATAGAATATTACCTTCATTGGCTGCCCTCATAGAATATTACCATCATTGGCTACCCTCATAGAATATTACCTTCATTGGCTACACTAATAGAATATTACCTTCATTGGCTACCTTCATAGAATATTACCATCATTGGCTACCCTCATAGAATATTACCTTCATTGGCTGCCTTCATAGAATATTACCATCATTGGCTACCCTCATAGAATATTACCTTCATTGGCTGCCCTCATAGAATATTACCTTCATTGGCTACCCTCATAGAATATTACCATCATTGGCTGCCCTCATAGAATATTACCTTCATTGGCTGCCCTCATAGAATATTACCATCATTGGCTGCCCTCATAGAATATTACCTTCATTGGCTACCCTCATAGAATATTACCTTCATTGGCTACCCTCATAGAATATTACCTTCATTGGCTACCCTCATAGAATATTACCTTCATTGGCTGCCCTCATAGAATATTACCTTCATTGGCTACCCTCATAGAATATTACCTTCATTGGCTACCCTCATAGAATATTACCTTCATTGGTTACCTTCATAGAATATCACCATCATTGGCTACCTTCATAGAATATTACCTTCATTGGCTACCCTCATAGAATATTACCATCATTGGCTACCTTCATAGAATATTACCTTCATTGGCTACCTTCATAGAATATTACCTTCATTGGCTACCCTCATAGAATATTACCATCATTGGCTACCTTCATAGAATATTACCTTCATTGGCTACCTTCATAGAATATTACCTTCATTGGCTACCCTCATAGAATATTACCATCATTGGCTACCTTCATAGAATATTACCTTTATTGGCTGCCCTCATAGAATATTACCTTCATTGGCTGCCCTCATAGAATATTACCATCATTGGCTACCCTCATATAATATTACCTTCATTGGTTACCCTCATAGAATATTACCTTCATTGGCTACCCTCATAGAATATTACCTTCATTGGCTACCTTCATAGAATATTACCTTCATTGGCTACCCTCATAGAATATTACCTTCATTGGCTACCCTCGTATAATATTACCTTCATTGGCAACCTTCATAGAATATTACCTTCATTGGCTACCTTCATAGAATATTACCTTCATTGGCTACCCTCATAGAATATTACCTTCATTGGCTACCCTCATAGAATATTACCATCATTGGCTACCTTCATAGAATATTACCTTCATTGGCTACCCTCATAGAATATTACCTTCATTGGCTACCTTCATAGAATATTACCTTCATTGGCTACCCTCATAGAATATTACCTTCATTGGCTACCCTCATAGAATATTACCATCATTGGCTACCCTAATAGAATATTACCTTCATTGGCTACCCTCGTATAATATTACCTTCATTGGCAACCTTCATAGAATATTACCTTCATTGGCTACCTTCATAGAATATTACCTTCATTGGCTACCCTCATAGAATATTACCTTCATTGGCTACCCTCATAGAATATTACCATCATTGGCTACCTTCATAGAATATTACCTTCATTGGCTACCCTCGTATAATATTACCTTCATTGGCTACCCTCGTATAATATTACCATCATTGGCTACCCTCATATAATATTACCTTCATCGGCTACCTTCATAGAATATTACCATCATTGGCTACCTTCATAGAATATTACCATCATTGGCTACCCTCATAGAATATTACCTTCATTGGCTACCTTCATAGAATATTACCTTCATTGGCTACCTTCATAGAATATTACCATCATTGGCTACCCTCATATAATATTACCTTCATTGGCTACCCTCATAGAATATTACCATCATTGGCTACCCTCATAGAATATTACCTTCATTGGTTACCCTCATAGAATATTACCTTCATTGGCTACCCTCATAGAATATTACCATCATTGGCTACCCTAATAGAATATTACCTTCATTGGCTACCCTCATATAATATTACCTTCATTGGCTGCCCTCATATAATATTACCTTCATTGGTTACCCTCATAGAATATTACCATCATTGGCTACCCTAATAGAATATTACCTTCATTGGCTACCCTCATACAATATTACCATCATTGGCTACCCTAATAGAATATTACCTTCATTGGCTACCCTCATATAATATTACCATCATTGGCTACCCTAATAGAATATTACCTTCATTGGCTACCGTCATAGAATATTACCTTCATTGGCTGCCCTCATATAATATTACCTTCATTGGTTACCCTCATAGAATATTACTTTCATTGGCTACCTTCATAGAATATTACCTTCATTGGTTACCCTCATAGAATATTACCTTCATTGGCTACCTTCATATAATATTACCTTCATTGGTTACCCTCATACAATATTACCTTCATTGGTTACCCTCATAGAATATTACCTTCATTGGCTACCTTCATAGAATATTACCTTCATTGGCTACCCTCATAGAATATTACCTTCATTGGCTACCCTCATAGAATATTACCATCATTGGCTACCCTAATAGAATATTACCTTCATTGGCTACCCTCGTATAATATTACCTTCATTGGCTACCTTCATAGAATATTACCTTCATTGGCTACCCTCATAGAATATTACCTTCATTGGCTACCCTCATAGAATATTACCTTCATTGGCTACCTTCATTGGCTACCCTCATAGAATATTACCATCATTGGCTACCCTAATAGAATATTACCTTCATTGGCTACCCTCGTATAATATTACCTTCATTGGCAACCTTCATAGAATATTACCTTCATTGGCTACCTTCATAGAATATTACCTTCATTGGCTGCCCTCATAGAATATTACCTTCATTGGCTACCCTCATAGAATATTACCATCATTGGCTACCTTCATAGAATATTACCTTCATAGAATATTACCTTCATTGGCTACCCTCATAGACTATTACCTTCATTGGCTACCTTCATAGAATATTACCTTCATTGGTTACCCTCATAGAATATTACCTTCATTGGCTACCCTCATAGAATATTACCATCATTGGCTACCCTAATAGAATATTACCTTCATTGGCTACCCTCATATAATATTACCTTCATTGGCAACCTTCATAGAATATTACCTTCATTGGCTACCTTCATAGAATATTACCTTCATTGGCTGCCCTCATAGAATATTACCATCATTGGCTATCCTAATAGAATATTACCTTCATTGGCTACCTTCATAGAATATTACCATCATTGGCTACCCTCATAGAATATTACCTTCATTGGCTACCCTCATAGAATATTACCATCATTGGCTACCCTCATAGAATATTACCTTCATTGGCCGCCCTCATAGAATATTACCTTCATTGGCTACCCTCATAGAATATTACCTTCATTGGCTACCCTCATAGAATATTACCTTCATTGGCTACCCTCATAGAATATTACCATCATTGGCTACCCTAATAGAATATTACCTTCATTGGGTACCTTCATAGAATATTACCTTCATTGGCTGCCCTCATAGAATATTACCATCATTGGCTACCCTCATAGAATATTACCTTCATTGGCTACCCTAATAGAATATTACCTTCATTGGCTACCTGCATAGAATATTACCTTCATTGGCTACCCTCATAGAATATTACCTTCATTGGCTACCCTCATAGAATATTACCTTCATTGGCTACCCTCATAGAATATTACCTTTATTGGCTACCCTCATAGAATATTACCTTCATTGGCTACCCTCATAGAATATTACCATCATTGGCTACCCTCATAGAATATTACCTTCATTGGCTACCCTCATAGAATATTACCTTCATTGGCTGCCCTCATAGAATATTACCTTCATTGGCTACCCTCATAGAATATTACCATCATTGGCTACCCTCATAGAATATTACCTTCATTGGCTGCCTTCATAGAATATTACCATCATTGGCTACCCTCATAGAATATTACCTTCATTGGCTGCCCTCATAGAATATTACCTTCATTGGCTACCCTCATAGAATATTACCATCATTGGCTGCCCTCATAGAATATTACCTTCATTGGCTGCCCTCATAGAATATTACCTTCATTGGCTGCCCTCATAGAATATTACCATCATTGGCTGCCCTCATAGAATATTACCTTCACTGGCTACCCTCATAGAATATTACCTTCATTGGCTACCCTCATAGAATATTACCTTCATTGGCTACCCTCATAGAATATTACCTTCATTGGCTGCCCTCATAGAATATTACCTTCATTGGCTACCCTCATAGAATATTACCTTCATTGGCTACCTTCATAGAATATTACCTTCATTGGCTACCCTCATAGAATATTACCTTCATTGGTTACCTTCATAGAATATCACCATCATTGGCTACCCTCATAGAATATTACCTTCATTGGCTACCCTCATAGAATATTACCTTCATTGGCTACCCTCATAGAATATTACCTTCATTGGCTACCTTCATAGAATATTACCTTCATTGGCTACCCTCATAGAATATTACCTTCATTGGCTACCCTCATAGAATATTACCTTCATTGGCTACCCTCATAGAATATTACCATCATTGGCTACCCTCATAGAATATTACCTTCATTGGCTACCCTCATAGAATATTACCTTCATTGGCTACCTTCATAGAATATTACCTTCATTGGCTACCCTCATACAATATTACCTTCATTGGCTACCCTCATACAATATTACCATCATTGGCTACCCTCATACAATATTACCTTCATTGGCTACCCTCATACAATATTACCTTCATTGGCTGCCCTCATAGAATATTACCTTCATTGGCTACCCTCATAGAATATTACCATCATTGGCTACCCTCATAGAATATTACCTTCATTGGCTACCCTCATAGAATATTACCTTCATTGGCTACCTTCATAGAATATTACCTTCATTGGCTACCCTCATAGAATATTACCTTCATTGGCTACCCTCATACAATATTACCTTCATTGGCTACCCTCGTACAATATTACCATCATTGGCTACCCTCATACAATATTACCTTCATTGGCTACCCTCATACAATATTACCTTCATTGGCTACCCTCATACAATATTACCTTCATTGGCTACCCTCATACAATATTACCTTCATTGGCTACCCTCATAGAATATTACCTTCATTGGCTACCCTAATAGAATATTACCTTCATTGGCTACCCTCATACAATATTACCTTCATTGGCTACCCTCATACAATATTACCTTCATTGGCTACCCTCATACAATATTACCTTCATTGGCTACCCTCATAGAATATTACCTTCATTGGCTACCCTAATAGAATATTACCTTCATTGGCTACCCTCATAGAATATTACCTTCATTGGCTACCCTAATAGAATATTACCTTCATTGGCTACCCTCATAGAATATTACCTTCATTGGCTACCCTCACAGTTAAATAATTCAAAATTGTTAGGAGCAAGAAAACCAATGCACCCGAAAAACTGACATTGATAAAGGTTACTTATGAACATACAGTCTGTATTAAGATTTTAATAATGATAGTAGATGAAATTGATAGTAATGAATAATTTCTGAATCATTATGTATATCATCGCTGCAGACTATCGGCTAAGTAACTACAATCAGACTTACACATCGATGTCATATAAAAGGGGTGGTGATTTCCAACGGCTAACAATGATGGAGGGTTCTTGCATGAAAAGGGCAATGCTGTAAGCACTATTTATGAATTCAGTAAACCATTTGCACAATTCCGACTTGATTCTAATATTATATAGTTTTACAAGTTTTGAATATTTTAGTTGCTATAAATTAATAAAATTATCCTCCGAATTTTTTTAGAAGGTTCAAATATTCGCAAATTCTTTCTCCTTTCCGTTGCACTTGTTAGAGCGGAAACCATTTTATCATTCGTAAGGTAAATAACTCCTATGATTGCGTATAACTTTAGAATCAAGTCAGGAATGTGCATAAGGTCTACTACACATTATATTTTCAGGCTGCCTGAAATCTTACAAATGTCAATACACAAATTGCAATGTTTATTATTGTGAAGATGAAGTTCTCTCGGGGAGGCAGTATTAAACTAATGATGTATAATTTGTAAATTACGTAGTTTTGCAGAAAAAAATACCAATGCAATCTGTAAATGGAATAAGGGTTTTCAGATCTACATTCAACACTCTCATTCATATCTGAGGGACTACATTTTTCGGTGGAAGAAATTGAAGTACCCGAATTTGTTTACGGACATTTTTAATCACGGACGAACCTTATCAAATAAAGCTGTATATCACACCTCATTGCATCATGTCATAAATGATTAAACAATTAAGTAAATTCGAATTCACTAATTGTCCGTAACACTACTAGTAAATACACAATATATGGACGAAGTAGAGGCTACAGAGCTATCCCTTACTTCACTAACCATACAAAGCAGTAGAGGCTACAGAGTTATCCCTTACTTCACTAACCATACAAAGCAGTAGAGGCTACAGAGCTATCCCTTACTTCACTAACCATACAAAGCAGTAGAGGCTACAGAGCTATCCCTTACTTCACCAACCATACAAAGCAGTAGAGGCTACAGAGCTATCCCTTACTTCACCAACCATACAAAGCAGTAGAGGCTACCGAGCTATCCCTTACTTCACTAACCATACAAAGCAGTAGAGGCTACAGAACTATCCCTTACTTCATTAACCATACAAAGCAGTAGAGGCTACAGAGCTATCCCTTACTTCACTAACCATACAAAGCAGTAGAGGCTACAGAGCTATCCCTTACTTCACTAACCATACAAAGCAGTAGAGGCTACAGAGCTATCCCTTACTTCACTAACCATACAAAGCAGTAGAGGCTACAGAGCTATCCCTTACTTCACTAACCATACAAAGCAGTAGAGGCTACCGAGCTATCCCTTACTTCACTAACCATACGAAGCAGTAGAGGCTACAGAGCTATCCCTTACTTCACTAACCATACAAAGCAGTAGAGGCTACAGAGCTATCCCTTACTTCACTAACCATACAAAGCAGTAGAGGCTACAGAGATATCCCTTACTTCACTAACCATACAAAGCAGTAGAGGCTACAGAGCTATCCCTTACTTCACTAACCATACAAAGCAGTAGAGGCTACAGAGCTATCCCTTACTTCACTAACCATACAAAGCAGTAGAGGCTACCGAGCTATCCCTTACTTCACTAACCATACGAAGCAGTAGAGGCTACAGAGCTATCCCTTACTTCACTAACCATACAAAGCAGTAGAGGCTACAGAGCTATCCCTTACTTCACCAACCATACAAAGCAGTAGAGGCTACAGAGCTATCCCTTACTTCACTAACCATACAAAGCAGTAGAGGCTACAGAGCTATCCCTTACTTCACTAACCATACAAAGCAGTAGAGGCTACAGAGCTATCCCTTACTTCACTAACCATACAAAGCAGTAGAGGCTACAGAGCTATCCCTTACTTCACTAACCATACAAAGCAGTAGAGGCTACAGAGCTATCCCTTACTTCACTAACCATACAAAGCAGTAGAGGCTACAGAGCTATCCCTTACTTCACTAACCATACAAAGCAGTAGAGGCTACAGAGCTATCCCTTACTTCACCAACCATACAAAGCAGTAGAGGCTACAGAGCTATCCCTTACTTCACCAACCATACAAAGCAGTAGAGGCTACCGAGCTATCCCTTACTTCACTAACCATACAAAGCAGTAGAGGCTACAGAGCTATCCCTTACTTCACTAACCATACAAAGCAGTAGAGGCTACAGAGCTATCCCTTACTTCATTAACCATACAAAGCAGTAGAGGCTACAGAGCTATCCCTTACTTCACTAACCATACAAAGCAGTAGAGGCTACAGAGCTATCCCTTACTTCACTAACCATACAAAGCAGTAGAGGCTACAGAGCTATCCCTTACTTCACTAACCATACAAAGCAGTAGAGGCTACAGAGCTATCCCTTACTTCACTAACCATACAAAGCAGTAGAGGCTACCGAGCTATCCCTTACTTCACTAACCATACGAAGCAGTAGAGGCTACAGAGCTATCCCTTACTTCACTAACCATACAAAGCAGTAGAGGCTACAGAGCTATCCCTTACTTCACCAACCATACAAAGCAGTAGAGGCTACAGAGCTATCCCTTACTTCACTAACCATACAAAGCAGTAGAGGCTACAGAGCTATCCCTTACTTCACTAACCATACAAAGCAGTAGAGGCTACAGAGCTATCCCTTACTTCACTAACCATACAAAGCAGTAGAGGCTACAGAGCTATCCCTTACTTCACTAACCATACAAAGCAGTAGAGGCTACAGAGCTATCCCTTACTTCACTAACCATACAAAGCAGTAGAGGCTACAGAGCTATCCCTTACTTCACCAACCATACAAAGCAGTAGAGGCTACAGAGCTATCCCTTACTTCACTAACCATACAAAGCAGTAGAGGCTACAGAGCTATCCCTTACTTCACTAACCATACAAAGCAGTAGAGGCTACAGAGCTATCCCTTACTTCACTAACCATACAAAGCAGTAGAGGCTACAGAGCTATCCCTTACTTCACCAACCATACAAAGCAGTAGAAGCTACAGAGCTATCCCTTACTTCACTAACCATACAAAGCAGTAGAGGCTACAGAGCTATCCCTTACTTCACTACCCATACAAAGCAGTAGAGGCTACAGAGCTATCCATTACTTCACTAACCATACAAAGCAGTAGAGGCTACAGAGCTATCCCTTACTTCACTAACCATACAAAGCAGTAGAGGCTACAGAGCTATCCCTTACTTCACCAACCATACAAAGCAGTAGAGGCTACAGAGCTATCCCTTACTTCACTAACCATACAAAGCAGTAGAGGCTACAGAGCTATCCCTTACTTCACTAACCATACAAAGCAGTAGAGGCTACAGAGCTATCCCTTACTTCACTAACCATACAAAGCAGTAGAGGCTACAGAGCTATCCCTTACTTCACTAACCATACAAAGCAGTAGAGGCTACAGAGCTATCCCTTACTTCACTAACCATACAAAGCAGTAGAGGCTACAGAGCTATCCCTTACTTCACTAACCATACAAAGCAGTAGAGGCTACAGAGCTATCCCTTACTTCACCAACCATACAAAGCAGTAGAGGCTACAGAGCTATCCCTTACTTCACTAACAATACAAAGCAGGAGAGGCTACAGAGCTATCCCTTACTTCACTAACCATACAAAGCAGTAGAGGCTACAGAGCTATCCCTTACTTCACTAACCATACAAAGCAGTAGAGGCTACAGAGCTATCCCTTACTTCACTAACCATACAAAGCAGTAGAGGCTACAGAGCTATCCCTTACTTCACCAACCATACAAAGCAGTAGAGGCTACAGAGCTATCCCTTACTTCACTAACCATACAAAGCAGTAGAGGCTACAGAGCTATCCCTTACTTCACCAACCATACAAAGCAGTAGAGGCTACAGAGCTATCCCTTACTTCACCAACCATACAAAGCAGTAGAGGCTACAGAGCTATCCCTTACTTCACTAACCATACAAAGCAGTAGAGGCTACAGAGCTATCCCTTACTTCACCAACCATACAAAGCAGTAGAGGCTACAGAGCTATCCCTTACTTCACTAACCATACAAAGCAGTAGAGGCTACAGAGCTATCCCTTACTTCACCAACCATACAAAGCAGTAGAGGCTACAGAGCTATCCCTTACTTCACTAACCATACAAAGCAGTAGAGGCTACAGAGCTATCCCTTACTTCACCAACCATACAAAGCAGTAGAGGCTACAGAGCTATCCCTTACTTCACTAACCATACAAAGCAGTAGAGGCTACAGAGCTATCCCTTACTTCACTAACCATACAAAGCAGTAGAGGCTACAGAGCTATCCCTTACTTCACTAACCATACAAAGCAGTAGAGGCTACAGAGCTATCCCTTACTTCACTAACCATACAAAGCAGTAGAGGCTACAGAGCTATCCCTTACTTCACTAACCATACAAAGCAGTAGAGGCTACAGAGCTATCCCTTACTTCACTAACCATACAAAGCAGTAGAGGCTACAGAGCTATCCCTTACTTCACCAACCATACAAAGCAGTAGAGGCTACAGAGCTATCCCTTACTTCACCAACCATACAAAGCAGTAGAGGCTACAGAGCTATCCCTTACTTCACTAACCATACAAAGCAGTAGAGGCTACAGAGCTATCCCTTACTTCACCAATCATACAAAGCAGTAGAGGCTACAGAGCTATCCCTTACTTCACCAACCATACAAAGCAGTAGAGGCTACAGAGCTATCCCTTACTTCACCAACCATACAAAGCAGTAGAGGCTACAGAGCTATCCCTTACTTCACTAACCATACAAAGCAGTAGAGGCTACAGAGCTATCCCTTACTTCACTAACCATACAAAGCAGTAGAGGCTACAGAGCTATCCCTTATTTCACTAACCATACAAAGCAGTAGAGGCTACAGAGCTATCCCTTACTTCACCAACCATACAAAGCAGTAGAGGCTACAGAGCTATCCCTTACTTCACTAACCATACAAAGCAGTAGAGGCTACAGAGCTATCCCTTACTTCACTAACCATACAAAGCAGTAGAGGCTACAGAGCTATCCCTTACTTCACTAACCATACAAAGCAGTAGAGGCTACAGAGCTATCCCTTACTTCACTAACCATACAAAGCAGTAGAGGCTACCGAGCTATCCCTTACTTCACTAACCATACAAAGCAGTAGAGGCTACAGAGCTATCCCTTACTTCACTAACCATACAAAGCAGTAGAGGCTACAGAGCTATCCCTTACTTCACTAACCATACAAAGCAGTAGAGGCTACAGAGCTATCCCTTACTTCACCAACCATACAAAGCAGTAGAGGCTACAGAGCTATCCCTTACTTCACTAACCATACAAAGCAGTAGAGGCTACAGAGCTATCCCTTACTTCACTAACCATACAAAGCAGTAGAGGCTACAGAGCTATCCCTTACTTCACTAACCATACAAAGCAGTAGAGGCTACCGAGCTATCCCTTACTTCACTAACCATACAAAGCAGTAGAGGCTACCGAGCTATCCCTTACTTCACTAACCATACAAAGCAGTAGAGGCTACAGAGCTATCCTTTACTTCACTAACCATACAAAGCAGTAGAGGCTACAGAGCTATCCCTTACTTCACTAACCATACAAAGCAGTAGAGGCTACAGAGCTATTCCTTACTTCACTAACCATACAAAGCAGTAGAGGCTACAGAGCTATCCCTTACTTCACTAACCATACAAAGCAGTAGAGGCTACAGAGCTATCCCTTACTTCACTAACCATACAAAGCAGTAGAGGCTACAGAGCTATCCCTTACTTCACTAACCATACAAAGCAGTAGAGGCTACAGACCTATCCCTTACTTCACTAACCATACAAAGCAGTAGAGGCTACCGAGCTATCCCTTACTTCACTAACCATACAAAGCAGTAGAGGCTACCGAGCTATCCCTTACTTCACTAACCATACAAAGCAGTAGAGGCTACAGAGCTATCCCTTACTTCACTAACCATACAAAGCAGTAGAGGCTACAGAGCTATCCCTTACTTCACTAACCATACAAAGCAGTAGAGGCTACAGAGCTATCCCTTACTTCACTAACCATACAAAGCAGTAGAGGCTACAGAGCTATCCCTTACTTCACTAACCATACAAAGCAGTAGAGGCTACAGAGCTATCCCTTACTTCACTAACCATACAAAGCAGTAGAGGCTACAGAGCTATCCCTTACTTCACCAACCATACAAAGCAGTAGAGGCTACAGAGCTATCCCTTACTTCACCAACCATACAAAGCAGTAGAGGCTACAGAGCTATCCCTTACTTCACTAACCATACAAAGCAGTAGAGGCTACAGAGCTATCCCTTACTTCACTAACCATACAAAGCAGTAGAGGCTACAGAGCTATCCCTTACTTCACTAACCATACAAAGCAGTAGAGGCTACAGAGCTATCCCTTACTTCACTAACCATACAAAGCAGTAGAGGCTACAGAGCTATCCCTTACTTCACTAACCATACAAAGCAGTAGAGGCTACAGAGCTATCCCTTACTTCACTAACCATACAAAGCAGTAGAGGTTACAGAGCTATCCCTTACTTCACCAACCATACAAAGCAGTAGAGGCTACAGAGCTATCCCTTACTTCACTAACCATACAAAGCAGTAGAGGCTACAGAGCTATCCCTTACTTCACTAACCATACAAAGCAGTAGAGGCTACAGAGCTATCCCTTACTTCACTAACCATACAAAGCAGTAGAGGCTACCGAGCTATCCCTTACTTCACTAACCATACAAAGCAGTAGAGGCTACCGAGCTATCCCTTACTTCACTAACCATACAAAGCAGTAGAGGCTACAGAGCTATCCTTTACTTCACTAACCATACAAAGCAGTAGAGGCTACAGAGCTATCCCTTACTTCACTAACCATACAAAGCAGTAGAGGCTACAGAGCTATTCCTTACTTCACTAACCATACAAAGCAGTAGAGGCTACAGAGCTATCCCTTACTTCACTAACCATACAAAGCAGTAGAGGCTACAGAGCTATCCCTTACTTCACTAACCATACAAAGCAGTAGAGGCTACAGAGCTATCCCTTACTTCACTAACCATACAAAGCAGTAGAGGCTACAGACCTATCCCTTACTTCACTAACCATACAAAGCAGTAGAGGCTACCGAGCTATCCCTTACTTCACTAACCATACAAAGCAGTAGAGGCTACCGAGCTATCCCTTACTTCACTAACCATACAAAGCAGTAGAGGCTACAGAGCTATCCCTTACTTCACTAACCATACAAAGCAGTAGAGGCTACAGAGCTATCCCTTACTTCACTAACCATACAAAGCAGTAGAGGCTACAGAGCTATCCCTTACTTCACTAACCATACAAAGCAGTAGAGGCTACAGAGCTATCCCTTACTTCACTAACCATACAAAGCAGTAGAGGCTACAGAGCTATCCCTTACTTCACTAACCATACAAAGCAGTAGAGGCTACAGAGCTATCCCTTACTTCACCAACCATACAAAGCAGTAGAGGCTACAGAGCTATCCCTTACTTCACCAACCATACAAAGCAGTAGAGGCTACAGAGCTATCCCTTACTTCACTAACCATACAAAGCAGTAGAGGCTACAGAGCTATCCCTTACTTCACTAACCATACAAAGCAGTAGAGGCTACAGAGCTATCCCTTACTTCACTAACCATACAAAGCAGTAGAGGCTACAGAGCTATCCCTTACTTCACTAACCATACAAAGCAGTAGAGGCTACAGAGCTATCCCTTACTTCACTAACCATACAAAGCAGTAGAGGCTACAGAGCTATCCCTTACTTCACTAACCATACAAAGCAGTAGAGGTTACAGAGCTATCCCTTACTTCACCAACCATACAAAGCAGTAGAGGCTACAGAGCTATCCCTTACTTCACTAACCATACAAAGCAGTAGAGGCTACAGAGCTATCCCTTACTTCACTAACCATACAAAGCAGTAGAGGCTACAGAGCTATCCCTTACTTCACTAATCATACAAAGCAGTAGAGGCTACAGAGCTATCCCTTACTTCACTAACCATACAAAGCAGTAGAGGCTACAGAGCTATCCCTTACTTCACTAACCATACAAAGCAGTAGAGGCTACAGAGCTATCCCTTACTTCACTAACCATACAAAGCAGTAGAGGCTACAGAGCTATCCCTTACTTCACTAACCATACAAAGCAGTAGAGGCTACAGAGCTATCCCTTACTTCACCAACCATACAAAGCAGTAGAGGCTACAGAGCTATCCCTTACTTCACTAACCATACAAAGCAGTAGAGGCTACAGAGCTATCCCTTACTTCACTAACCATACAAAGCAGTAGAGGCTACAGAGCTATCCCTTACTTCACTAACCATACAAAGCAGTAGAGGCTACAGAGCTATCCCTTACTTCACTAACCATACAAAGCAGTAGAGGCTACAGAGCTATCCCTTACTTCACTAACCATACAAAGCAGTAGAGGCTACAGAGCTATCCCTTACTTCACCAACCATACAAAGCAGTAGAGGCTACAGAGCTATCCCTTACTTCACTAACCATACAAAGCAGTAGAGGCTACAGAGCTATCCCTTACTTCACTAACCATACAAAGCAGTAGAGGCTACAGAGCTATCCCTTACTTCACTAACCATACAAAGCAGTAGAGGCTACAGAGCTATCCCTTACTTCACTAACCATACAAAGCAGTAGAGGCTACAGAGCTATCCCTTACTTCACCAACCATACAAAGCAGTAGAGGCTACAGAGCTATCCCTTACTTCACTAACCATACAAAGCAGTAGAGGCTACAGAGCTATCCCTTACTTCACTAACCATACAAAGCAGTAGAGGCTTCAGAGCTATCCCTTACTTCACTAACCATACAAAGCAGTAGAGGCTACAGAGCTATCCCTTACTTCACTAACCATACAAAGCAGTAGAGGCTACAGAGCTATCCCTTACTTCACCAACCATACAAAGCAGTAGAGGCTACAGAGCTATCCCTTACTTCACTAACCATACAAAGCAGTAGAGGCTACAGAGCTATCCCTTACTTCACTAACCATACAAAGCAGTAGAGGCTACAGAGCTATCCCTTACTTCACTAACCATACAAAGCAGTAGAGGCTACAGAGCTATCCCTTACTTCACTAACCATACAAAGCAGTAGAGGCTACAGAGCTATCCCTTACTTCACCAACCATACAAAGCAGTAGAGGCTACAGAGCTATCCCTTACTTCACCAACCATACAAAGCAGTAGAGGCTACAGAGCTATCCCTTACTTCACTAACCATACAAATAGTTTGCATGATAAAGAGTTAGCATTACGGTTATGGTGTTGAACGCTACATTCAGCAAAATTTCAGTTATATCATGGCGGTCAGTTTTATTGGTGGATGAAACCGCAGTACCCGGAGAAAAACATTCATCTGCCGCAAGTGATTGGCAAATCTTATCACATAGTGTTGTATCGAGTACAACAATGACAGTGATTCGAACTCACAACATCAGTGGTGACAGGCACTGATTGCATAGGTAGTTGTAAATCCAACTATCCTACGATCACGACCACGACAACCCCTTACATTATAAATGCATGTACGTAATTTGTAATTATTTTATCATAATGTAAATATACTTCACATGTATATACAAACGTGCATTATAGCGAGCACAGAGAGCTCTACAGCAACATGGGCATGCGCATTGAATACAAAATCTTCCTTATGATGAGATTGAAATCCTTTCGTCCGGAAATTGATAAAAATTGGTAGCCCCGGAGAGAATGCCAAAAATATAAAAAAAAGTCTCCAATAAATGATTTTAAAACTAAAATGATATCATGAACTTCTAAAAAATGCTATTTAAGTAACAAAAGACAATAAAAGGTGCTTACATTGTTAAATTAATCAGAATGACATCTCGCTATCAAAGTCATGACGTCATGTTATTCATAAACATAGGCCAAAGTCGTCAACAACATTTCGCGGAATTTTAATTAAAATCTTGTATTTTCATTCCAGAGTCAAAAAATTTCAAAACGACATCTATTTCATTTGCAACTGCGTCAATTCCGTAAATCGTGACGACATGTAAACAAACACAGCACTTTTTTCAAGCGTGTCCAGATTATTAGATAAAAACCTTTCTAGTTACGAATTAGTAAAAGATAATTATAGAATAAATTTGACTTAATTTTGAACTACAATATTTTCAGAAAATATCAAATTTATTTTTTGGACCATTTGCAGCCGATGTAGAAAAACTCGCCTTGGTGTGTTTTAGTTTTGTTTTATTTTCTGCAGAATTTACGCGGGTGGTCTAAATATTTACTCGGATCAATCAAAACTTTGATTAATACAACACTGGCGTACTGAAAGGACTTTATGTTAACATGGACTATCAGGTTATGGACAACAACTGTTCATTTTTTTATCACTGTGAATGACTCTTAAGACAATACGAATCTGGTCATTTTTTGACGTATGGACATTTCATGTCACGCCCAACTGCATTGCACTGTCGAACTCCAGATTTATATTGACATTTCGTTACTGTATATATGACTTACCAGTTTAAAAGAAATCCAAACACAATTCCTGTCTCCAAGATTATTTGTACATGTACCACAATATTCCTAAAGTTCTACAATAAATGCGTAAATAAAAACGAATCTGGCCACCATTCATCGTCATGTTAATATTTTTTTTATCACGTCATATTTTACGTTGCAACAAGTAAAGGTCAGCATTGAAATCGTATTTGGGTCACAACTGACACGCAAAGATGACAATGTCATCAATATTTTTTAATACGCATCTATAGTACACGTACAATAACTAGGAGGAGATCACAGGGACCTGCTCCCGGCCTTTCGTTATCAATAATTTTAACCCTAATATCAATGTGCGGTACTATAATATCACAAGGGATGACACCAGTTCATATTTATACTTAATTCCTACCTTTCGTACGGTTTAGTTGTGTTGAATAATGGTAATTCCAAATAAATATCACAAAAATCCTAAAGTATACTAAAAATCCAGCTTTTTAAAATTTTGCCAAAGGGGGTAGGGGAGAGGGCATGTGCCCCTTGCCACCGGCTCATATGTCTCTGATAAGAAAGGATAGTGGTGAACATTAACATATTTCATTTTGTGGTGAACATTAACATTTTTCATTTTGTGCTGAACATTAACATTTTTCATTTTCATACAATTTTTGCATTTATTATTTCTTTGGCTAAGTAACAAACATTTTCTAACCATGGTGTGCTTGCAAGGAACAAGGAACGCATGACTTTTTCCTTATTTCTGTTAGTGTTAATTATTTCTATCAGTACCCATTTGTTTATTCATCTTAAATTTTCCGTCAGTCTGATCCTACAAAATATTTGAATACTACCAATATCTGCCGACAATGGTTTAGAATAGTAAGACACAATGAATTTTATTTATTTAACTATTAATTATGCCGTTCATACTATATGTATATCTGTTATTATTTATTAAACTCAGTCTTTCTAAAATAAATGCTATAAAATTATTAACCAGCTTGTTGTTGAAACATTAAAAGGTAATAACATTAGACAAGAAGGAATATATGTCTGTATAATCTTGTCACAGATAATTTTAAAGAGTATGATTTCGATACTGAATATTGCCTTAATATATATATCACGCCTCTACTGTGCTTTTTCCAATACAAAAATATTGAATATTGATAAATATTTTGTATGTGAAAGCAGACATGTCTGATGAAAGCGGTACCTATATAATTCTTTTCAAATTAAAAACTATTTTGTTCACTTGGAGATAGCATAATATTGGCCCAAATACACATACTTTAAAATGTCGAAATGAACATTATCAGTATTAAAGTAACGTACGCAGTGCGGTCTTATGTATGAGCACAATGAACAGTTGCCCGGTGGTCCCAAAAGCAAATGAACTCCATGCTAATCTATGTATGTTGTATACGGCATAATTTTTAATTTTTAAACACTGATTTTGTTGGAAGTATCAATACAAGAAATATATGTTTAATTTTATCGACCATATATAATTTTATTTCTGTGAGTGTTTGTATAGATATGGGCCTCAGTGCACTGCTTTGACCGGGGCCTATATTGCTGACAAGACGGCCCTGACCGTACGTCATTCATCATTTACACTTCATGAATATATATCGGCTGTACATAGCATGGTATAGGCCAATATTGCTTATGTATGTTGGTTGCATTAATTGATATTTTCGTAATAAAACTCTTTTCTTATGACTTAAAAGACCATACTTTCATTTTACAGACACCGGCGTCTACTACCCCCTTTAGGCTTTATAATGGTTGATACCACCCGCGTACTAGTACTAGTTAGTCTTCAATGTTTGCACTGTCCCTAGTCCAACAATGAAAGATTCCATACTTTTTTCTCATACTTTTCTATTCTACTTCATTTAACTTTCCAATGGATGTCATAGGGGATATCATTTAATTTCAAATACTAATGTCCTCTCTATAGGCCATGCCTACTCATATTATGTTGTGATATTCAACTTTCACTCAAATATATACACACTGGCCAGACAGAAATGCTGTGCCATGCCTACTCCATATTACGTTCTCAAGTCGGCTGATGTATATACAAACGTGCGTTATACGTTCTCAAGTCGGCTGATGTGTATACAAACGTGCGTTATACGTTCTCAAGTCGGCTGATGTATATACAAACGTGCGTTATACGTTCTCAAGTCGGCTGATGTATATACAAACGTGCGTTATACGTTCTCAAGTCGGCTGATGTATATACAAACGTGCGTTATACGTTCTCAAGTCGGCTGATGTATATACAAACGTGCGTTATACGTTCTCAAGTCGGCTGATGTATATACAAACGTGCGTTATACGTTCTCAAGTCGGCTGATGTATATACAAACGTGCGTTATACGTTCTCAAGTCGGCTGATGTATATACAAACGTGCGTTATACGTTCTCAAGTCGGCTGATGTATATACAAACGTGCGTTATACGTTCTCAAGTCGGCTGATGTATATACAAACGTGCATTATACGTTCTCAAGTCGGCTGATGTATATACAAACGTGCGTTATACGTTCTCAAGTCGGCTGATGTATATACAAACGTGCGTTATACGTTCTCAAGTCGGCTGATGTATATACAAACGTGCATTATACGTTCTCAATTCAGCTGATGTATATACAAACGTGCGTTATACGTTCTCAAGTCGGCTGATGTATATACAAACGTGCGTTATACGTTCTCAAGTCAGCTGATATTTCTGAAGAAAAGAGACGTAGATATATAATGTTGTGCATACGACTCGTTTATGGAAAGCCAAATAATTAAAACTTTTTGGAGTAGGAATACCAAAGGGCATACACAGAGTATCCAAAATCGGTTAACGTCGCCTATGCCTGAGGGAGGAGAACCTTACTTTTAATAATAATAACATTTTTTAGGAACTTTAAATTTCAATAATAAATATACGTAATAAACTATGTCAGTGCCGAAACACATGTTATGATCCAGTATTTTGAGAAATGACTTGATTTATTGGTTTGTGTTAGCTCAATGTAATATCTAAAATTATCTGGTGCATTTGTATTTAATTTTAGAGAATATTAACACATTCTAGTGTAAAAACCTATTTGTATACCACTTGGGGTTTTTAATTAATTACCTGTTTCCTGTAGAATATGTTATCCATTGTACATCATATATTCCACGTAGGAGTTGACCGGGAGGTGGGAAGGGGGCAAGCTCTATACGAGGACCACACAGGTGGGGGCAAACATCAGGCCAGGTGTACAGAGACGTGGGAGTGTACCGGGAGGTGGGAACGGGGCATGCTCTATACGAGGACCGTACAGGTGGAGGCAAGCATCAAGCCAGGTGTACAGAGACGTAGGAGTGGACTGGGGGGTGGGAAGGGGCCAAGCTCTATACGAGGACCGTACAGGTGGAGGCAAGGTGTACAGAGACGTAGGAGTGGACCGGGAGGTGGGAAGGGGGCAAGCTCTATCCGAGGACCGTATAGGTGGATGCAAGCATCAGGCCAGGTGTACAGAGACGTAGGAGTGGACCGAGAGGTGGAAAGGGGCAAGCTCTATACGAGGACCACACAGGTGGATGCAAGCATCAGGCCAGGTGTACAGAGACGTGGGAGTGTACCGGGAGGTGGGAAGGGGGCAAGCTCTATACGAGGACCGTACAGGTGGAGGCAAGCATCAAGCCAGGTGTACAGAGACGTAGGAGTGGACTGGGGGGTGGGAAGGGGGCAAGCTCTATACGAGGACTGTACAGGTGGAGGCAAGCATCAGGCCAGGTGTACAGAGACGTAGGAGTGGACCGGGAGGTGGGAAGGGGGCAAGCTCTATCCGAGGATCGTATAGGTGGATGCAAGCATCAGGCCAGGTGTACAGAGACGTAGGAGTGGACCGAGAGGTGGAAAGGGGCAAGCTCTATACGAGGACCACACAGGTGGAGGCAAGCATCAGGCCAGGTATACAGAGACGTAGGAGTGGACCGGGAGGTGGGAAGGGGGCTAGCTCTATACGAGGACCGTACAGGTGGAGGCAAGCATCAGGCCAGGTGCACAGAGACGTAGGAGTGTACAGAGACGTAGGAGTGGACCGGGAGGTGGGAATGGGGCAAGCTCTACACGAGGACCGTACAGGTGGAGGCAAGCATCAGGCCAGGTGTACAGAGACGTAGGAGTGGACCCAGAGGTGGGAAGAGGGCAAGCTCTATAGGAGGACCACACAGGTGGAGGCAAGCATCAGGCCAGGTGTACAGAGACGCAGGAGTGGACCGGGAGGTGGGAAGGGGGCAAGCTCTATACCAGGACCACACAGGTGGAGGCAAGCATCAGGCCAGGTGTACAGAGACGTAGGAGTGGACCGGGAGGTGGGAAGAGGGCAAGCTCTATACGAGGACCGTACAGGTGGCGGCAAGCATCAGGCCAGGTGTACAGAGACGTAGGAGTGGACCGGGAGGTGGGAAGGGGGCAAGCTCTATACGAGGACTACACAGGTGGATGCAAGCATCAGGCCAGGTGTACAGAGACGTAGGTGTTGACCGGGAGGTGGGAAGGGGGCAAGCTCTATCCGAGGACCGTACAGGTGGAGGCAAGCATCAGGCCAGGTGTACAGAGACGTAGGAGTGGACCGAGAGGTGGGAAGGGCCAAGCTCTATACGAGGACCACACAGGTGGAGGCAAGCATCAGGCCAGGTGTACAGAGACGTAGGAGTGAACCGAGAGGTGGGAAGGGGGCTAGCTCTATACGAGGACCACACAGGTGGAGGCAAGCATCAGGCCAGGTGTACAGAGACGTAGGTGTGTACAGAGACTTAGGAGTGGACCGGGAGGTGGGAAGAGGGCAGGCTCTATACGAGGACCGTACAGGTGGAGGCAAGCATCAGGCCAGGTGTACAGAGACGTACGAGTGGACCGGGAGGTGGGAAGGGGGCAGGCTCTATACGAGGACCACACAGGTGGAGGCAAGCATCAGGCCAGGTGTACAGAGACGTAGGAGTGTACAGAGACGTAGGAGTGGACCGGGAGGTGGGAAGGGGGCAAGCTCTATACGAGGACCGTACAGGTGGAGGCAAGCATCAGACCAGGTGTACAGAGACGTACGAGTGGACCGGGAGGTGGGAAGGGGGCAGGCTCTATACGAGGATCACACAGGTGGAGGCAAGCATCAGGCCAGGTGTACAGAGACGTATGAGTGGACCGAGAGGTGGGAAGGGGACAAGCTCTATACGAGGACCACACAGGTGGAGGCAAGCATCAGGCCATGTGTACAGAGACGTAGGAGTGGACCGGGAGGTGGGAAGGGGGCAAGCTCTATACGAGGACCACACAGGTGGAGGCAAGCATCAGGCCAGGTGTACAGAGACGTAGGAGTGGACCGGGAGGTGGGAAGGGGGCAAGCTCTATACGAGGACCACACAGGTGGAGGCAAGCATCAAGCCAGGTGTACAGAGACGTAGGAGTGGACCGGGAGGTGGGAAGGGGGCAAGCTCTATACGAGGACCGTACAGGTGGAGGCAAGCATCAGTCCAGGTGTACAGAGACGTAGGAGTGGACCGAGAGGTGGGAAGGGGGCAAGCTCTATACGAGGACCACACAGGTGGAGGCAAGCATCAGGCCAGGTGTACAGAGACGTAGGAGTGGACCGGGAGGTGGGAAATGGGCAAGCTCTATACGAGGACCGTACAGGTGGAGGCAAGCATCAGGCCAGGTGTACATAGACGTAGGAGTGGACCGGGAGGTGGGAAGGGGGCAAGCTCTATACGAGGACCACACAGGTGGAGGCAAGCATCAGGCCAGGTGTACAGAGACGTAGGAGTGGACCGAGAGGTGGGAAGGGGCTAACTATATACGAGGACCACACAGGTGGAGGCAAGCATCATGCCAGGTGTACAGAGATGTAGGAGTGGACCGGGATGTGGGAAGGGGGCAAGCTCTATACGAGGACCACACAGGTGGAGGCAAGCATCAGGCCAGGTGTACAGAGACGTAGGAGTGGACCGGGAGGTGGGAAGTGGGCAAGCTCTATACGAGGACCGTACAAGTGGAGGCAAGCATCAGGTCAGGGGTGGATCAAAATGTGGGTGGGAAACTTTCAAAATCGACAAGCAAAAAAAATGTCATCTGGCTCCAACGCGTGCCTTATTACTTGTACCTCTTGATTAAATGAGAATATTTAGTCTCCATGTTGAAAACTCCACCTTTCCCAAATTTATGTCAACCAAGTGGGAGGCAGTAATATAATTGTGCCCCCCCCCTCCCACCCACCCACACACACACCTGTCTGCTATGTCTGTGCATTATATATTCTGACTACATGTGTATTCATTTGGCATTTAAATATTAATATTGAAAGCTTGTCAGTAGAATATTGTTTACTACCTCTAAGACCTTTTTTTCTTATTTTTACAGGGAGTTGACAAACGAGGGGCCTACTAAGACATGTCCTTGTTCAACACTTCCTGCCATGGTTACTACCCTGACAGTAGAGAGAGTATCCGAAATTACCAAACCTGCAGGGTCAAAGGTCAAGAGTAAGCATAATAGAAGAAGGGTCAATACATTTCAAATTTCAAAATTCGTTTTCATGTATAATATCACTTTATTAAGAAATGGTTTTTAGTACACAGCTAGGTATAGCGGACAAAATAACAGTCCATAGAAACAGCATACCACCTGTTAACCCTCAAACTGCTAAAAATAGAAATGTCGATGAAAGATGTGATAATATATATCCTATATTGTGACGTGCACAAAAATGTGGCAGGGTTTAACCGGATAGTTTGATTCCAAGCCATCCCATTGGATCAGTTGTGTCCATAGCTTGATTCCAAGCCATCCCATTGGATCAGTTGTGTCCATAGTTTGATTCCAAGCCATCCCATTGGATCAGTTGTGTCCATAGTTTGATTCCAAGCCTCCCATTAGATCAGTTGTGTCCATTGATTATTCAAATAATGTCTATGCATTCATATGCAACAAAAACTGATGTAAGTCATCATACATGGAATGATATAGCGCCTCGGATGTTTACTGATTTGATTCGAGCATAGTAGATCGTGGGTTCGAGCAGACCTAAAAATGTATAATTTGTCTCTGTTAAACACACATCATTAATGATTTAGAGAAAAGATTGATGGACGACTCTAAGTCAGTATATTGTATACAAGTAAAGTGCAATGTCTACCTGTGGACTGTTGATTCACTAATGCAGTACTAGGCGTGTATCTCTAGTATAAAAACCACTTATCATCGAATACAAATTAAAGGTACCTTGATCCTAACATGCAATGGATGATAAAATAGCCACACTGGTAAACACAAAAATCACTCACACATTTACTTAGAATTGGTTCGTTGCTGAATAGAATAGAAACAAAGATAATAAAATACTACACAGAAACTGGAGCAACACCAACCCCACAACAATCCAGGACCAACCCCACAACAATCCAGGACCAACCCCACAACAATCCAGGACCAACGTGTTAGACTTACTTAATAAAAGTAAAAAAGTTCTTTCTTCGAATATATCAATCAAATCACTACCATACGATGTTTGTATGAGAGATCATGTCTTATTTACGTTATTTGTGTTTGTTGGCGCATAGTGGTGTTCAACACATATTGTGTTGTGTTTTTGTTTTGTTTTTCTTCGTCTTGTGTACCCTATGTCGCCAGTTTCTCAGGATTGTCCATTGGTGCTTGCCCCTTCGGTATTCTCTAACGTTTATATAATTGAACAATTTTAAATTGAAACTTATTTGTTTTGTTTTGTCTTTGTATTTTTGGTTTGTTTTGTTTTATTAAATGCTGTTTGTTTTTGCAGCCCTTGATCCATATCTTGTTGTACGCTGTGAAGGTGAAAAGGTTTTGTCTCGTGTCATTAAAGAGGAACAAGGAGGGAAACGTGTAAATACAAGAGATGCGGAATTCGATTTTAAAGTAACATTTTATCGCAAAAAGCCAGAAGAACCAATTACCATAGAGGTAAGTTGTACCTAAAATTTGGGAAATAAACCAGACATAACAAACAAATACATTGTATATTGAAAATATAATAAATTGATAACATGTAATACGACAAATATAGCTTACAAGACTGAAAACTACAACAAAGGGAAACAACTCGGTTAAATCTTTTCGTATAATCAAGAAATATAATGAAGCGAAAACACAATGTTTTTTGTGGTTAAAGCGGTTCAGTAAGTAAGTAAGTAAGTAAATTGTTTATTATAGTGACATGTGTAAAAACATACATAATTACATAATATGATATTCACAATAATTACACCCGGCACAATGGACCTATAAGTCACCTTCAAAAAGTCAATTTAGCTATCACGATATATGCGCAGTATGAATAATGTATAATTGTCTGTCTTTTATAGCAGTTAATCTGGAGGAAATTTAAATTAATCATCTGGTTTCAAAAATATATTCAAATTACTGTTCATTAAAATCATACATTAAAGAAATGTAAATACATTGAAAATAAACTGTTAATTAAATATAGCTCGTCGTCGTTTTTGTCTGGTACAGTGTACGTGTGTCATCAGGTATCGCTCTTTTGGAACACATGAACTAAGTACTTGGCCATTTGTCTGGTACAGTGTACGTCATCAGGTATCGCTCTTTTGGAACGCATGAACTAAGTACTTGGCCATTTGTCTGGTACAGTGTACGTCATCAGGTATCGCTCTTTTGGAACACATGAACTAAGTACTTGGCCATTTGTCTGGTACAGTGTACGTGTGTCATCAGGTATCGCTCTTTTGGAACACATGAACTAAGTACTTGGCCATTTGTCTGGTACAGTGTACGTCATCAGGTATCGCTCTTTTGGAACACATGAACTAAGTACTTGGCCATTTGTCTGGTACAGTGTACGTCATCAGGTATCGCTCTTTTGGAACACATGAACTAAGTACTTGGCCATTTGTCTGGTACAGTGTACGTCATCAGGTATCGCTCTTTTGGAACACATGAACTAAGTACTTGGCCATTTGTCTGGTACAGTGTACGTCATCAGGTATCGCTCTTTTGGAACACATGAACTAAGTACTTGGCCATTTGTCTGGCACAGTGTACGTGTGTCATCAGGTATCGCTCTTTTGGAACACATGAACTAAGTACTTGGCCATTTGTCTGGTACAGTGTACGTCATCAGGTATCGCTCTTTTGGAACACATGAACTAAGTACTTGGCCATTTGTCTGGTACAGTGTACGTGTGTCATCAGGTATCGCTCTTTTGGAACACATGAACTAAGTACTTGGCCATTTGTCTGGTACAGTGTACGTCATCAGGTATCGCTCTTTTGGAACGCATGAACTAAGTACTTGGCCATTTGTCTGGTACAGTGTACGTCATCAGGTATCGCTCTTTTGGAACGCATGAACTAAGTACTTGGCCATTTGTCTGGTACAGTGTACGTCATCAGGTATCGCTCTTTTGGAACGCATGAACTAAGTACTTGGCCATTTGTCTGGTACAGTGTACGTCATCAGGTATCGCTCTTTTGGAACGCATGAACTAAGTACTTGGCCATTTGTCTGGTACAGTGTACGTCATCAGGTATCGCTCTTTTGGAACGCATGAACTAAGTACTTGGCCATTTGTCTGGTACAGTGTACGTCATCAGGTATCGCTCTTTTGGAACGCATGAACTAAGTACTTGGCCATTTGTCTGGTACAGTGTACGTCATCAGGTATCGCTCTTTTGGAACGCATGAACTAAGTACTTGGCCATTTGTCTGGTACAGTGTACGTCATCAGGTATCGCTCTTTTGGAACACATGAACTAAGTACTTGGCCATTTGTCTGGTACAGTGTACGTGTGTCATCAGGTATCGCTCTTTTGGAACACATGAACTAAGTACTTGGCCATTTGTCTGGTACAGTGTACGTCATCAGGTATCGCTCTTTTGGAACACATGAACTAAGTACTTGGCCATTTGTCTGGTACAGTGTACGTGTGTCATCAGGTATCGCTCTTTTGGAACACATGAATTAAGTACTTGGCCATTTGTCTGGTACAGTGTACGTCATCATGTATCGCTCTTTTGGAACACATGAACTAAGTACTTGGCCATTTGTCTGGTACAGTGTACGTCATCAGGTATCGCTCTTTTGGAACACATGAACTAAGTACTTGGCCATTTGTCTGGTACAGTGTACGTCATCAGGTATCGCTCTTTTGGAACACATGAACTAAGTACTTGGCCATTTGTCTGGTACAGTGTACGTCATCAGGTATCGCTCTTTTGGAACACATGAACTAAGTACTTGGCCATTTGTCTGGTACAGTGTACGTCATCAGGTATCGCTCTTTTGGAACACATGAACTAAGTACTTGGCCATTTGTCTGGCACAGTGTACGTGTGTCATCAGGTATCGCTCTTTTGGAACACATGAACTAAGTACTTGGCCATTTGTCTGGTACAGTGTACGTCATCAGGTATCGCTCTTTTGGAACACATGAACTAAGTACTTGGTCATTTGTCTGGTACAGTGTACGTGTGTCATCAGGTATCGCTCTTTTGGAACACATGAACTAAGTACTTGGCCATTTGTCTGGTACAGTGTACGTCATCAGGTATCGCTCTTTTGGAACGCATGAACTAAGTACTTGGCCATTTGTCTGGTACAGTGTACGTCATCAGGTATCGCTCTTTTGGAACGCATGAACTAAGTACTTGGCCATTTGTCTGGTACAGTGTACGTCATCAGGTATCGCTCTTTTGGAACGCATGAACTAAGTACTTGGCCATTTGTCTGGTACAGTGTACGTCATCAGGTATCGCTCTTTTGGAACGCATGAACTAAGTACTTGGCCATTTGTCTGGTACAGTGTACGTCATCAGGTATCGCTCTTTTGGAACGCATGAACTAAGTACTTGGCCATTTGTCTGGTACAGTGTACGTCATCAGGTATCGCTCTTTTGGAACGCATGAACTAAGTACTTGGCCATTTGTCTGGTACAGTGTACGTCATCAGGTATCGCTCTTTTGGAACGCATGAACTAAGTACTTGGCCATTTGTCTGGTACAGTGTACGTCATCAGGTATCGCTCTTTTGGAACACATGAACTAAGTACTTGGCCATTTGTCTGGTACAGTGTACGTGTGTCATCAGGTATCGCTCTTTTGGAACACATGAACTAAGTACTTGGCCATTTGTCTGGTACAGTGTACGTCATCAGGTATCGCTCTTTTGGAACACATGAACTAAGTACTTGGCCATTTGTCTGGTACAGTGTACGTGTGTCATCAGGTATCGCTCTTTTGGAACACATGAATTAAGTACTTGGCCATTTGTCTGGTACAGTGTACGTCATCATGTATCGCTCTTTTGGAACACATGAACTAAGTACTTGGCCATTTGTCTGGTACAGTGTACGTCATCAGGTATCGCTCTTTTGGAACACATGAACTAAGTACTTGGCCATTTGTCTGGTACAGTGTACGTCATCAGGTATCGCTCTTTTGGAACACATGAACTAAGTACTTGGCCATTTGTCTGGTACAGTGTACGTCATCAGGTATCGCTCTTTTGGAACACATGAACTAAGTACTTGGCCATTTGTCTGGTACAGTGTACGTCATCAGGTATCGCTCTTTTGGAACACATGAACTAAGTACTTGGCCATTTGTCTGGTACAGTGTACGTGTGTCATCAGGTATCGCTCTTTTGGAACACATGAACTAAGTACTTAGCCATTTGTCTGGTACAGTGTACGTCATCAGGTATCGCTCTTTTGGAACACATGAACTAAGTACTTGGCCATTTGTCTGGTACAGTGTACGTCATCAGGTATCGCTCTTTTGGAACACATGAACTAAGTACTTGGCCATTTGTCTGGTACAGTGTACGTCATCAGGTATCGCTCTTTTGGAACACATGAACTAAGTACTTGGCCATTTGTCTGGTACAGTGTACGTCATCAGGTATCGCTCTTTTGGAACACATGAACTAAGTACTTGGCCATTTGTCTGGTACAGTGTACGTGTGTCATCAGGTATCGCTCTTTTGGAACACATGAACTAAGTACTTGGCCATTTGTCTGGTACAGTGTACGTCATCAGGTATCGCTCTTTTGGAACGCATGAACTAAGTACTTGGCCATTTGTCTGGTACAGTGTACGTCATCAGGTATCGCTCTTTTGGAACACATGAACTAAGTACTTGGCCATTTGTCTGGTACAGTGTACGTCATCAGGTATCGCTCTTTTGGAACACATGAACTAAGTACTTGGCCATTTGTCTGGTACAGTGTACGTGTGTCATCAGGTATCGCTCTTTTGGAACACATGAACTAAGTACTTGGCCATTTGTCTGGTACAGTGTACGTCATCAGGTATCGCTCTTTTGGAACACATGAACTAAGTACTTGGCCATTTGTCTGGTACAGTGTACGTGTGTCATCAGGTATCGCTCTTTTGGAACACATGAACTAAGTACTTGGCCATTTGTCTGGTACAGTGTACGTCATCAGGTATCGCTCTTTTGGAACACATGAACTAAGTACTTGGCCATTTGTCTGGTACAGTGTACGTCATCAGGTATCGCTCTTTTGGAACACATGAACTAAGTACTTGGCCATTTGTCTGGTACAGTGTACGTCATCAGGTATCGCTCTTTTGGAACACATGAACTAAGTACTTGGCCATTTGTCTGGTACAGTGTACGTCATCAGGTATCGCTCTTTTGGAACACATGAACTAAGTACTTGGCCATTTGTCTGGTACAGTGTACGTGTGTCATCAGGTATCGCTCTTTTGGAACACATGAACTAAGTACTTGGCCATTTGTCTGGTACAGTGTACGTCATCAGGTATCGCTCTTTTGGAACACATGAACTAAGTACTTGGCCATTTGTCTGGTACAGTGTACGTGTGTCATCAGGTATCGCTCTTTTGGAACACATGAACTAAGTACTTGGCCATTTGTCTGGTACAGTGTACGTCATCAGGTATCGCTCTTTTGGAACACATGAACTAAGTACTTGGCCATTTGTCTGGTACAGTGTACGTCATCAGGTATCGCTCTTTTGGAACACATGAACTAAGTACTTGGCCATTTGTCTGGTACAGTGTACGTCATCAGGTATCGCTCTTTTGGAACACATGAACTAAGTACTTGGCCATTTGTCTGGTACAGTGTACGTCATCAGGTATCGCTCTTTTGGAACACATGAACTAAGTACTTGGCCATTTGTCTGGTACAGTGTACGTCATCAGGTATCGCTCTTTTGGAACACATGAACTAAGTACTTGGCCATTTGTCTGGTACAGTGTACGTCATCAGGTATCGCTCTTTTGGAACACATGAACTAAGTACTTGGCCATTTGTCTGGTACAGTGTACGTGTGTCATCAGGTATCGCTCTTTTGGAACACATGAACTAAGTACTTGGCCATTTGTCTGGTACAGTGTACGTCATCAGGTATCGCTCTTTTGGAACACATGAACTAAGTACTTGGCCATTTGTCTGGTACAGTGTACGTGTGTCATCAGGTATCGCTCTTTTGGAACACATGAACTAAGTACTTGGCCATTTGTCTGGTACAGTGTACGTCATCAGGTATCGCTCTTTTGGAACACATGAACTAAGTACTTGGCCATTTGTCTGGTACAGTGTACGTCATCAGGTATCGCTCTTTTGGAACACATGAACTAAGTACTTGGCCATTTGTCTGGTACAGTGTACGTCATCAGGTATCGCTCTTTTGGAACACATGAACTAAGTACTTGGCCATTTGTCTGGTACAGTGTACGTCATCAGGTATCGCTCTTTTGGAACACATGAACTAAGTACTTGGCCATTTGTCTGGTACAGTGTACGTCATCAGGTATCGCTCTTTTGGAACACATGAACTAAGTACTTGGCCATTTGTCTGGTACAGTGTACGTCATCAGGTATCGCTCTTTTGGAACACATGAACTAAGTACTTGGCCATTTGTCTGGTACAGTGTACGTCATCAGGTATCGCTCTTTTGGAACACATGAACTAAGTACTTGGCCATTTGTCTGGTACAGTGTACGTCATCAGGTATCGCTCTTTTGGAACACATGAACTAAGTACTTGGCCATTTGTCTGGTACAGTGTACGTGTGTCATCAGGTATCGCTCTTTTGGAACACATGAACTAAGTACTTGGCCATTTGTCTGGTACAGTGTACGTCATCAGGTATCGCTCTTTTGGAACGCATGAACTAAGTACTTGGCCATTTGTCTGGTACAGTGTACGTCATCAGGTATCGCTCTTTTGGAACACATGAACTAAGTACTTGGCCATTTGTCTGGTACAGTGTACGTCATCAGGTATCGCTCTTTTGGAACGCATGAACTAAGTACTTGGCCATTTGTCTGGTACAGTGTACGTCATCAGGTATCGCTCTTTTGGAACACATGAACTAAGTACTTGGCCATTTGTCTGGTACAGTGTACGTGTGTCATCAGGTATCGCTCTTTTGGAACACATGAACTAAGTACTTGGCCATTTGTCTGGTACAGTGTACGTCATCAGGTATCGCTCTTTTGGAACGCATGAACTAAGTACTTGGCCATTTGTCTGGTACAGTGTACGTGTGTCATCAGGTATCGCTCTTTTGGAACACATGAACTAAGTACTTGGCCATTTGTCTGGTACAGTGTACGTGTGTCATCAGGTATCGCTCTTTTGGAACACATGAACTAAGTACTTGGCCATTTGTCTGGTACAGTGTACGTCATCAGGTATCGCTCTTTTGGAACGCATGAACTAAGTACTTGGCCATTTGTCTGGTACAGTGTACGTCATCAGGTATCGCTCTTTTGGAACGCATGAACTAAGTACTTGGCCATTTGTCTGGTACAGTGTACGTGTGTCATCAGGTATCGCTCTTTTGGAACACATGAACTAAGTACTTGGCCATTTGTCTGGTACAGTGTACGTCATCAGGTATCGCTCTTTTGGAACACATGAACTAAGTACTTGGCCATTTGTCTGGTACAGTGTACGTGTGTCATCAGGTATCGCTCTTTTGGAACACATGAACTAAGTACTTGGCCATTTGTCTGGTACAGTGTACGTCATCAGGTATCGCTCTTTTGGAACGCATGAACTAAGTACTTGGCCATTTGTCTGGTACAGTGTACGTCATCAGGTATCGCTCTTTTGGAACGCATGAACTAAGTACTTGGCCATTTGTCTGGTACAGTGTACGTCATCAGGTATCGCTCTTTTGGAACACATGAACTAAGTACTTGGCCATTTGTCTGGTACAGTGTACGTCATCAGGTATCGCTCTTTTGGAACGCATGAACTAAGTACTTGGCCATTTGTCTGGTACAGTGTACGTGTGTCATCAGGTATCGCTCTTTTGGAACACATGAACTAAGTACTTGGCCATTTGTCTGGTACAGTGTACGTCATCAGGTATCGCTCTTTTGGAACACATGAACTAAGTACTTGGCCATTTGTCTGGTACAGTGTACGTCATCAGGTATCGCTCTTTTGGAACACATGAACTAAGTACTTGGCCATTTGTCTGGTACAGTGTACGTCATCAGGTGTCGCTCTTTTGGAACACATGAACTAAGTACTCGGCCATTTGTCTGGTACAGTGTACGTCATCAGGTATCGCTCTTTTGGAACGCATGAACTAAGTACTTGGCCATTTGTCTGGTACAGTGTACGTCATCAGGTATCGCTCTTTTGGAACGCATGAACTAAGTACTTGGCCATTTGTCTGGTACAGTGTACGTCATCAGGTATCGCTCTTTTGGAACACATGAACTAAGTACTTGGCCATTTGTCTGGTACAGTGTACGTCATCAGGTATCGCTCTTTTGGAACGCATGAACTAAGTACTTGGCCATTTGTCTGGTACAGTGTACGTCATCAGGTATCGCTCTTTTGGAACGCATGAACTAAGTACTTGGCCATTTGTCTGGTACAGTGTACGTCATCAGGTATCGCTCTTTTGGAACGCATGAACTAAGTACTTGGCCATTTGTCTGGTACAGTGTACGTGTGTCATCAGGTATCGCTCTTTTTCTTGATTGTCCAAATTTACAGAAGAGTTCGATGTCAAAAGATCACCAAAAATGAATGTTCTGATTTCACTATAGAATGTACAGTCCAATAGAAAATGGGATTCGTTTTCAATTTCTTGAGCACTACAAAACCTGCAAGGTTTGTCGTCCGGTCGTTTACCAATGTATCGCCTTGTCTCTATTCTAATTGGTAATATACCACATCTAAATTGTGCCAGATATGATCGCTCATTTTATCTCCCCTTCGAATGAAGGGAGACATATTGTTTTAGTCTGATTTTTTCTTCTGCTTCTTCTTCCGCTTCTTCTGCTTCTTCTCATCGAAGCTTGTCCGGGCCATAACTTTTTTGTCTTTCCAGATAGATCAATTATATTTGGTATGTGGGTGCATGACCATAAGGCGGTGTGCCGCGGACCGTAATGACCTTGACCTTTGACCTCAATGTCAAATAATTGTTTTTTAAATAGTATCACTTGTTAAGGAGAGACATAAGTCTTAGGTTTCTAATACAGTTCTTCCAATTTTTTTTCCTAGATTCAATTTTATGCAATGTTTTTGTTCAAATTCTGTTTTAAATGTTACATAGTTCCTTAACTTCGACACATTTTTCACATCATCCTTCCATAAACGACAATAATAGTTTATGACATGACTTTCGACAGTATGTACATGTAGGCTGATAACAGTCTTCCTTTCAAAATATTGTGAGCACATCCTTTAAATCACGACACCAATTATTTGATTTGATTTGATTTAATTTTTATGCTTAATGCCACTTTCAGCAATATTTCAGCTATATCATAGCGACCAGTTTTAGTTGTGGAAGAAGCCGGAGTTCTCGGAGAGAACCACCGACCATGGGCAAGCAACTGGTAAACTTTATCACTTGCGGCTGCGAGTCGAGTGCACCCTTTTTGTAATTTACAAAGCCAGGCGCGAAGCCACGCCGTATTGGTGATAGGCTTGTATGAGTTGTTAGGTAATCCAACTACCTAACTATTGAGCCAACCGGGCCCTCCAATTATTTGAACATCTCATGTAGTCCATATTGAATAATATAAGTCTGTCAGTATTTATTAATTAGTAAAAAGGATATGCATTTAAACGACCAAGATAGTATAACAAGATAGTATAACAAGATAGTATAACAAGATAGTATAACAAGATAGTATAACAAGATAGTATAACAAGAAAGTATAACAAGATAGTATAACAAGATAGTATAACAAGATAGTATAACAAGATAGTATAACAAGATAGTATAACAAGATAGTATAACAAGATAGTATAACAAGATAGTATAACAAGATAGTATAACAATATAGTATAACAAGATAGTATAACAAGATAGTATAACAAGATAGGATACCAAGATAGTATAACAAGATAGTATACCAAGATAGTATACCAAGATAGTATAACAAGATAGTATAACAAGATAGGATAACAAGATAGGATAACAAGATAGTATAACAAGATAGTATAACAAGATAGTATAACAAGATAGTATAACAAGAAAGTATAACAAGATAGTATAACAAGATAGTATAACAAGATAGTATAACAAGATAGTATAACAAGATAGTATAACAAGATAGTATAACAAGATAGTATAACAAGATAGTATAACAAGAAAGTATAACAAGATAGTATAACAAGATAGTATAACAAGATAGTATAACAAGATAGTATAACAAGAAAGTTTTGTAGATCGCTGTTTGTTTTTTGTCCTTTTTCTATTTGTCTTCTTTGATTTACGGTTCCTGATTACACGTTTTATATCTTTAAACTCTTCTTTGATTTACGGTTCCTGATTACACGTTTTATATCTTTAAACTCTTCTTTGATTTACGGTTCCTGATTACACGTTTTATATCTTTAAACTCTTCTTTGATTTACGGTTCCTGATTACACGTTTTATATCTTTAAACTCTTCTTTGATTTACGGTTCCTGATTACACGTTTTATATCTTTAAACTCTTCTTTGATTTACGGTTCCTGATTACACGTTTTATATCTTTAAACTCTTCTTTGATTTACGGTTCCTGATTACACGTTTTATATCTTTAAACTCTTCTTTGATTTACGGTTCCTGATTACACGTTTTATATCTTTAAACTCTTCTTTGATTTACGGTTCCTGATTACACGTTTTATATCTTTAAACTCTTCTTTGATTTACGGTTCCTGATTACACGTTTTATATCTTTAAACTCTTCTTTGATTTACGGTTCCTGATTACACGTTTTATATCTTTAAACTCTTCTTTGATTTACGGTTCCTGATTACACGTTTTATATCTTTAAACTCTTCTTTGATTTACGGTTCCTGATTACACGTTTTATATCTTTAAACTCTTCTTTGATTTACGGTTCCTGATTACACGTTTTATATCTTTAAACTCTTCTTTGATTTACGGTTCCTGATTACACGTTTTATATCTTTAAACTCTTCTTTGATTTACGGTTCCTGATTACACGTTTTATATCTTTAAACTCTTCTTTGATTTACGGTTCCTGATTACACGTTTTATATCTTTAAACTCTTCTTTGATTTACGGTTCCTGATTACACGTTTTATATCTTTAAACTCTTCTTTGATTTACGGTTCCTGATTACACGTTTTATATCTTTAAACTCTTCTTTGATTTACGGTTCCTGATTACACGTTTTATATCTTTAAGCTCTTCTTTGATTTACGGTTCCTGATTACACGTTTTATATCTTTAAACTCTTCTTTGATTTACGGTTCCTGATTACACGTTTTATATCTTTAAACTCTTCTTTGATTTACGGTTCCTGATTACACGTTTTATATCTTTAAACTCTTCTTTGATTTACGGTTCCTGATTACACGTTTTATATCTTTAAACTCTTCTTTGATTTACGGTTCCTGATTACACGTTTTATATCTTTAAACTCTTCTTTGATTTACGGTTCCTGATTACACGTTTTATATCTTTAAACTCTTCTTTGATTTACGGTTCCTGATTACACGTTTTATATCTTTAAACTCTTCTTTGATTTACGGTTCCTGATTACACGTTTTATATCTTTAAACTCTTCTTTGATTTACGGTTCCTGATTACACGTTTTATATCTTTAAACTCTTCTTTGATTTACGGTTCTTGATTACACGTTTTATATCTTTAAACTCTTCTTTGATTTACGGTTCCTGATTACACGTTTTATATCTTTAAACTCTTCTTTGATTTACGGTTCCTGATTACACGTTTTATATCTTTAAACTCTTCTTTGATTTACGGTTCCTGATTACACGTTTTATATCTTTAAACTCTTCTTTGATTTACGGTTCCTGATTACACGTTTTATATCTTTAAACTCTTCTTTGATTTACGGTTCCTGATTACACGTTTTATATCTTTAAACTCTTCTTTGATTTACGGTTCCTGATTACACGTTTTATATCTTTAAACTCTTCTTTGATTTACGGTTCCTGATTACACGTTTTATATCTTTAAACTCTTCTTTGATTTACGGTTCCTGATTACACGTTTTATATCTTTAAACTCTTCTTTGATTTACGGTTCCTGATTACACGTTTTATATCTTTAAACTCTTCTTTGATTTACGGTTCCTGATTACACGTTTTATATCTTTAAACTCTTCTTTGATTTACGGTTCCTGATTACACGTTTTATATCTTTAAACTCTTCTTTGATTTACGGTTCCTGATTACACGTTTTATATCTTTAAACTCTTCTTTGAATTACGGTTCCTGATTACACGTTTTATATCTTTAAACTCTTCTTTGATTTACGGTTCCTGATTACACGTTTTATATCTTTAAACTCTTCTTTGATTTACGGTTCCTGATTACACGTTTTATATCTTTAAACTCTTCTTTGATTTACGGTTCCTGATTACACGTTTTATATCTTTAAACTCTTCTTTGATTTACGGTTCCTGATTACACGTTTTATATCTTTAAACTCTTCTTTGATTTACGGTTCCTGATTACACGTTTTATATCTTTAAACTCTTCTTTGATTTACGGTTCCTGATTACACGTTTTATATCTTTAAACTCTTCTTTGATTTACGGTTCCTGATTACACGTTTTATATCTTTAAACTCTTCTTTGATTTACGGTTCCTGATTACACGTTTTATATCTTTAAACTCTTCTTTGATTTACGGTTCCTGATTACACGTTTTATATCTTTAAACTCTTCTTTGATTTACGGTTCCTGATTACACGTTTTATATCTTTAAACTCTTCTTTGATTTACGGTTCCTGATTACACGTTTTATATCTTTAAGCTCTTCTTTGATTTACGGTTCCTGATTACACGTTTTATATCTTTAAGCTCTTCTTTGATTTACGGTTCCTGATTACACGTTTTATATCTTTAAGCTCTTCTTTGATTTACGGTTCCTGATTACACGTTTTATATCTTTAAACTCTTCTTTGATTTACGGTTCCTGATTACACGTTTTATATCTTTAAACTCTTCTTTGATTTACGGTTCCTGATTACACGATTTATATCTTTAAACTCTTCTTTGATTTACGGTTCCTGATTACACGTTTTATATCTTTAAACTCTTCTTTGATTTACGGTTCCTGATTACACGTTTTATATCTTTAAACTCTTCTTTGATTTACGGTTCCTGATTACACGTTTTATATCTTTAAACTCTTCTTTGATTTACGGTTCCTGATTACACGTTTTATATCTTTAAACTCTTCTTTGATTTACGGTTCCTGATTACACGTTTTATATCTTTAAACTCTTCTTTGATTTACGGTTCCTGATTACACGTTTTATATCTTTAAACTCTTCTTTGATTTACGGTTCCTGATTACACGTTTTATATCTTTAAACTCTTCTTTGATTTACGGTTCCTGATTACACGTTTTATATCTTTAAACTCTTCTTTGATTTACGGTTCCTGATTACACGTTTTATATCTTTAAGCTCTTCTTTGATTTACGGTTCCTGATTACACGTTTTATATCTTTAAGCTCTTCTTTGATTTACGGTTCCTGATTACACGTTTTATATCTTTAAGCTCTTCTTTGATTTACGGTTCCTGATTACACGTTTTATATCTTTAAACTCTTCTTTGATTTACGGTTCCTGATTACACGTTTTATATCTTTAAACTCTTCTTTGATTTACGGTTCCTGATTACACGATTTATATCTTTAAACTCTTCTTTGATTTACGGTTCCTGATTACACGTTTTATATCTTTAAACTCTTCTTTGATTTACGGTTCCTGATTACACGTTTTATATCTTTAAACTCTTCTTTGATTTACGGTTCCTGATTACACGTTTTATATCTTTAAACTTGAACAGTAGTGATGGTCAACTATTCCACCAATATCAAAAATAAACAATACCTCTCATTTTAGCTCACTTAACCACGACATATGACGTTGGAAATCCGGGTCTTGGCATCGGACAGGCTTAACAATGTGGCGGGTTAAACCGGTCAATGGCATCTCTGTTCCTCTTATTGTTTAGGTTATTTAAAGCTACACCAAACTACCCGGTAGTATCATTCTTCTACATTATATTCCATTGTTAATTTGTTTTCAGATTTTTAACAGCAACACGGTGATAGATGATTTTTGTTCTGAGGCCAGAGTTTCTGAACATGGGGGTGAGGATGGTAAGGAAGAGAAATGTCTAGTGTACGGTAGGAAGAAAGAGAAAGACATTGAAAGATCAGGATTTGTACACATCTTTGTTAGGTCAAGTCATGACTTACAATTCTTATAGAAAGTATTTGTTTTCTGTTATAAATCCTATCAAGCCATGGCATGGTTACATTTGTATTACTGAAATCAGAGCGTACAATCCTTTATTCTTTGCTGTTCTGAACATGGCTACATTTGTATAACAGGCATCAGGACATATAATTCATTCTTCTGCTCTGTTCTGACCATTGTTCCATTATTTAACAGACATCATGTGACGTCTCTCGAAAATCTCGGTGTTTCCACGTCATTTTGTAATAATTTTATCTATTTGTCAAAATGACTTTTCTGTGTTGGAGATCACACAATTTCTACCTCTAAGATGAGTAAGATATCATTTTGTTATTCTTTTTAATATTAATTGATCTTGGTATATAGACACATCTACAAAGCAGATCTGTGATAGTATTGTTATGTTATTAATACATTTTTAATATTAGTTGATCTTGGTATATAGACACATCTACAAAGCAGATCTGTGATAGTATTGTTATGTTATTAATACATTTTTTATATACCTTTGCTCATTTGAGGACTTTTTTTATTTTTATTTAAAAGCATTGATCTATATTTATTTTGTATACGTGTATTTTCTAATATATATTTCCATCAAATTTATATTTTTCTGTGCATGGCATCATGCTCTACTGCAAATTGACAAATTTCAATTAAACAGTAAGCAAAACAATGCTTCTATTTTTAATTCTAAAAAATGGTGTCGATTTTCGAGTCACGTGACCTTCATTGTTGCTGAAATATATGGGGTCATACGATGGAAGACTTCCCATTTTTTCATCACGAACTGTTTCATTACTTTTCTTTTTTGTGACACATACTGTCATGTATATTTTCCTAAATGTCAAAAATTATGTCATAGATAATTTTCTGTCATATTTGAAATCTAATTATTGATGAATCGTACCAAAGAAGTACCGAATGACTGAAAACGGCGATGACGTCATTGGTGGAAATTGTTAAATTTCAAGCTGGCTGAGACAACTCGAAAAAAATGTATTTTTTATATCATTTAGATTTACTTTTGTTACCTTAGTTATTTACTTTCTGCATTTGTCAGTTCTGTCCTCAATAAAACATTGTTACTCAGTAACCAAAACAAATATTTATGAAAGTGCCTGAAAATGTGTTTTAGCTAAGATATATATTTTTCTGTTGATTTCTTGAGATTGATGTACACCTGTAACTTATTTCCTGTGTGAAAAAAAAAAGAGATTTGTTTATTATCTATTTACACCTGTATGAAAATGAAAGATATATGTTGTTAACACATACACTATAATAATTTGTTTTACAGAAACAAAACTGTCGAACAAAATTATAATATTACTATAATATAGAAACAAATCTGTCGAACAAAATTATAATATTACTATAATATAGAAACAAATCTGTCGAACAAAATTATAATATTACTATAATATAGAAACGAAACTGTCAAACAAAATTATAATATTACTATAATATAGAAACAAAACTGTCGAACAAAATTATAATATTACTATAATATAGAAATAAAACTGTTGAACAAAATTATAATATTACCATAATATAGAAATTAACTGTCGAACAAAATTATAATATTACTATAATACAGAAACAAAACTGTCGAACAAAATTATAATATTACTATATTTTAAAATGTAAAATATGACTATTATCTGGTGCCACTAGTGGACGATAAACTCCTTACCCTTCTGCATCATCTGAGTTCATCCCCAGTTTTGGGTTGTGTTTTTTCTTTCAGTCTTTGTGTTGTCTGTCCTACTGATTACCTCTTTCGTGCCTTTCATATATTGTGTATATAATGGAAATCTCCACTTGTACTCCTCTGGATACTTTTGTCAATAATTTAAATGTCGTATTTATGTGGTATTAACGAAGCAATTTTTGCTGATACAGGTAACTCAAGCTGTCAAACTATTACATGTACGTTGACTGCATGAAGGAAAGCCTGAGCAATGATGTCGCTATGAAGGCTTTTGAACACAATATGTCGTCGCTGACCTCTCCGTCCGTATTTTCTCTTTTGTTGGGATCTCAATTCGTATTTGTTTATGTTTTCTTCGGTTGAGATACATCTCCGTCTGTATTTTTTTCTTGGTGTCTTTTTAAATATTTTTCTTCTGTTTTGCATACATCTCCGTCCGTAATTGGTTTTTGTTTTTTTCCCCTTCTGTTTGGCATATACATTTCCGTCCGTATTTGTTTTTTTTGTTTTTTTCCCCTTCTGTTTGGCATATACATTTCCGTCCGTATTTGTTTTTTGTTTTTTCCCCTTCTGTTTTGCATACATCTCCGTCCGTAATTGGTTTTTGTTTTTTTCCCCTTCTGTTTGGCATATACATTTCCGTCGTATTTGTTTTTTTTGTTTTTTTCCCCTTCTGTTTGGCATATACATTTCCGTCCGTATTTGTTTTTTTTGTTTTTTTCCCCTTCTGTTTGGCATATACATTTCCGTCCGTATTTGTTTTTTTTGTTTTTTTCCCCTTCTGTTTGGCATATACATTTCCGTCCGTATTTGTTTTTTGTTTTTTCCCCTTCTGTTTGGCATATACATTTCCGTCCGTATTTGTTTTTTGTTTTTTTCCCCTTCTGTTTGGCATATACATTTCCGTCCGTATTTGTTTTTTTTGTTTTTTTCCCCTTCTGTTTGGCATATACATTTCCGTCCGTATTTGTTTTTTGTTTTTTCCCCTTCTGTTTGGCATATACATTTCCGTCCGTATTTGTTTTTTGTTTTTTTCCCCTTCTGTTTGGCATATACATTTCCGTCCGTATTTGTTTTTTGTTTTTTCCCCTTCTGTTTGGCATATACATTTCCGTCCGTATTTGTTTTTTGTTTTTTTCCCCTTCTGTTTGGCATATACATTTCCGTCCGTATTTGTTTTTTTTGTTTTTTTCCCCTTCTGTTTGGCATATACATTTCCGTCCGTATTTGTTTTTTGTTTTTTCCCCTTCTGTTTGGCATATACATTTCCGTCCGTATTTGTTTTTTGTTTTTTTCCCCTTCTGTTTGGCATATACATTTCCGTCCGTATTTGTTGTATTTAATTTAATCCTGTTGATTATTATGTGTAATTGATGTAATGTTAATTATGAATATATTTATTTAAAAGAATATTTTAATTCTTTCACAAAGAATTATAATGGTGATATGTACAGAAATCTGTTTAACATACATTTTGCTATAATGTTTGCCTGCCACATTAAAAATAATACCAGAACCAGTTCCAGTCATTTAAAAGCTGAAGTATGAACAGAATTGTGGTTCCGCAATGTTTTGGTCTGTGATATTCACTCTTATTTCGATTCTAATAGGAACATATACAAAATTATCTGAATTCGTGTTCCAAATGGAGGACGTCATTGATGATTTTTCCACAAAGATTATCGTGACGTCATCAATTTGTGTTGGTCGTGGTTTATTCAGTATTTTAGCATGGAACATACGAAGCGAGGTCACGTTTTAATCTCCAAAGATAATTCAGAGATTTTATTTATTTATTGCCTGACAATGTAAAAATCAGAGATTTACAATAAAAAAATATGGTGGGAAATTGAACGAGAAGAAATTAATTTATTATAGCAACAACTGGCTCATAGATATTAATATTGCACAAGACCTTTAGAAATAAGTATTTGCATTGTGGAAATGTATTGTGTATCAGTCTTTTTTTCTTTTTTTTTTACTTTTATAGAAATTATTTCAACAAACTTTTCTAGCCTGAATATGTATTGAGAAAAAAACATCATACTAAATATGTTCGTTCTATAAATAGATTCGATGTGCTCGTTGTATTTATTTTGATATGAGTTGACAATGACATAGAGATTTATACTTTGTTAAATGTATGTTTTCTGTTTCATTTTTCAATTAAAACATTTTATCATCATTGTTTCTCTTATTATACATATGACAAGTGCTAAAATGAAATGAAAAAACACACCACACTGTAAGAACAGTTCCAGGGCTGTCGTTGTTGTGATCGTATGGTAGTAGGATTTACAACTACCTATGCAATCAGTGCCTATCACCACTAACGTTGTGAGTACATGGCGATGTGTACTCGATACAACATTCCAAGTGACTTCTGGGGCGGATCCAGAGACTCTGTTGAAGGCTTAGCTATGGAGCAATATTTTCAATAATTGATGGAACCAACTGTAGTCCCAAAGCGGTTCTGGCATGTAGGTCGGTAAACCTTGTTTTTATTTCATTTAGTGTATAGTAGAGAAAAGGTACAGTCATTGACTTCCTAAAGTAGTCTTCCGGACTCTCTGCTTCAACATTATCTCTCATTATTTGTCTCCCGCATATTCTAGGTTTTTTAACCTCTATGTCTAACGGTTCACAGATTTTAGCACTCCTCTCAAAACAACTGGTGGTTGAATTGTTCAACATTTGCTCTGCAGTCTAGTGAGCTCTGAATTAAATTTACGCTTTTTAAGGCTCTGCCTATGTCAAGTGATCTCTCTTGTAGTGATCTGCTGAGCCCTTTCTTAAAAGCCAGGCACATTTGAACAATAACAATCACTGTGTACTAACTGACCCGGCAAAAAATGCTTGGACTCGTGCATATCTAATTCCGGAACGGAACCGGACTGTAAGAAGGCAAGAAGAAGGTAATAATTATGTTTATTTATTTGTTTTTTGCATGAACTTGGGGGGAAATAAATGCTTTATTAACCATTTCCTGCTGTCAGATGAAACATTTTGGCTATGTCATTGTATATTAATTGAGAAATAAGCGATAATGTGCCGCAAAATGACGATCAGCTTGATCCCAACCCCGAATTTCGCTCAGTTTCTCTTTGAATTGCTCACATTGAATGGAACGAAATGTATTGAAGGAACGATTGATGAATAAAGATGACAAGAATCGTCACTTTGTGCTTTTAATTATTGATATAAGTAAGCACGGGGCGAAAGAAATGGGTCATGTCAAAATGGCAGGACCCGGTTTCGTGAATGATGTTACAGCATGATGACCCGGTTTTGTTCCAAAAAAAATTACGAACAAATAGGAACCAAAGCAACAGAAATCCACAGCCACTATTGCTTATACTGTGATACAACATTTCCACAATTCGATGACTTAATAAAACATTCTAGAGAAAATCATCCGTACCATTGTTATTACTGCAAAACAACCTTCATCTTATTTGAAGAAGTAATAACACACTCGACGGAAAACCACGGCTCACTAATGTTGAAAGTTAAATACCTTGAACTGAATCCATCTAGTGGACATTATGGTTACAAAAGCCATAATTTCAATGTTATTCCAGAGAAAATAAAGGCTTTGGTTCCTGTTTGTTCGTATTTTTTTTGGGAACAAAACCGGGTCATCATGCTGTAACATCATTCACGAAACCGGGTTCTGCCATTTTGACATGACCCATTTCTTTCGCCCCGTGCTTACTTATATCAATAATTAAAAGCACAAAGTGACGATTCTTGTCTTCTTTATTCATCAATCGTTCCTTCAATACATTTCGTTCCATTCAATGTGAGCAATTCAAAGAGAAACTGAGCGAAATTCGGGGTTGGGATCAAGCTGATCGTCATTTTGCGGCACATTATCGCTTATTTCTCAATTAATATACGACGACATAGCCAAAATGTTTCATCTGACAGCAGGAAATGATTAATAAAGCATGTATTTCCCCCAAGTTCATGCAAAAAACAAATAAATAAACAGAATTCTTACCTTCCTCTTGCCTTCTTGCAGTCCGGTTCCGTTCCGGAATTAAATATGCATGAGTCCAAACATTTTTCGCCGGGTCAGTTTGTACACAGTGACAATGGTTATGTGGGGGGGGGGGGGGGGGGGGCTCAGCTATGGAGCAATATTTTCAATAATTGATGGAACCAACTGTAGTCCCAAAGCGGTTCTGGCATGTAGGTCGGTAAACCTTGTTTTTATTTCATTTAGTGTATAGTAGAGAAAAGGTACAGTTATTGACTTCCTAAAGTAGTCTTCCGGACTCTCTGCTTCAACATTATCTCTCATTATTTGTCTCCCGCATATTCTAGGTTTTTTAACCTCTATGTCTAACGGTTCACAGATTTTAGCACTCCTCTCAAAACAACTGGTGGTTGAATTGTTCAACATTTGCTCTGCAGTCTAGTGAGCTCTGAATTAAATTTACGCTTTTTAAGGCTCTGCCTATGTCAAGTGATCTCTCTTGTAGTGATCTGCTGAGCCCTTTCTTAAAAGCCAGGCACATTTGAACAATAACAATCACTGTGTACTAACTGACCCGGCAAAAAATGTTTGGACTCGTGCATATCTAATTCCGGAACGGAACCGGACTGTAAGAAGGCAAGAAGAAGGTAATAATTCTGTTTATTTATTTGTTTTTTGCATGAACTTGGGGGGAAATAAATGCTTTATTAACCATTCCCTGCTGTCAGATGAAACATTTTGGCTATGTCATTGTATATTAATTGAGAAATAAGCGATAATGTGCCGCAAAATGACGATCAGCTTGATCCCAACCCCGAATTTCGCTCAGTTTCTCTTTGAATTGCTCACATTGAATGGAACGAAATGTATTGAAGGAACGATTGATGAATAAAGATGACAAGAATCGTCACTTTGTGCTTTTAATTATTGATATAAGTAAGCACGGGGCGAAAGAAATGGGTCATGTCAAAATGGCAGGACCCGGTTTCGTGAATGATGTTACAGCATGATGACCCGGTTTTTTTCCAAAAAAAATTACGAACAAATAGGAACCAAAGCAACAGAAATCCACAGCCACTATTGCTTATACTGTGATACAACATTTCCACAATTCGATGACTTAATAAAACATTCTAGAGAAAATCATCCGTACCATTGTTATTACTGCAAAACAACCTTCGTCCTATTTGAAGAAGTAATAACACACTCGACGGAAAACCACGGCTCACTAATGTTGAAAGTTAAATACCTTGAACTGAATCCATCTAGTGGACATTATGGTTACAAAAGCCATAATTTCAATGTTATTCCAGAGAAAATAAAGGCTTTGGTTCCTGTTTGTTCGTATTTTTTTTTGGAACAAAACCGGGTCATCATGCTGTAACATCATTCACGAAACCGGGTTCTGCCATTTTGACATGACCCATTTCTTTCGCCCCGTGCTTACTTATATCAATAATTAAAAGCACAAAGTGACGATTCTTGTCTTCTTTATTCATCAATCGTTCCTTCAATACATTTCGTTCCATTCAATGTGAGCAATTCAAAGAGAAACTGAGCGAAATTCGGGGTTGGGATCAAGCTGATCGTCATTTTGCGGCACATTATCGCTTATTTCTCAATTAATATACGACGACATAGCCAAAATGTTTCATCTGACAGCAGGAAATGATTAATAAAGCATGTATTTCCCCCAAGTTCATGCAAAAAACAAATAAATAAACAGAATTCTTACCTTCCTCTTGCCTTCTTGCAGTCCGGTTCCGTTCCGGAATTAAATATGCATGAGTCCAAACATTTTTTGCCGGGTCAGTTTGTACACAGTGACAATGGTTATGACAAAATCAAAGCTTCAAATGGAATTCAACAAAGAAGTTACATCAGCTTCTTCTGGTCTGGTGTATGTGTGTTTTGGCAGTTTTGTAAAGTGCTCAACAGCAGGGAAAAAATCTAATTTAAGTCTATTTTTATTTCTAATTAATTTTAATTATTTTATATGTATTTATATTTTCATTTAGAGTTTAAAATATGCTGTATTAATATATTTTCAAAACGGAAACTCGTGTAATTTTTTTTTAATACAGCAACATTTGCCTTTAATTTTTTTGTAAAAATAAATGATATTTAAAAAAGAATTTCCTTGAAAGAGCCTCAATTTACAGGTGTTGGTGGTTATACCTATATGAAATTGTGACACTAGACATGTTTATATAACGGTTTAAGACAATACCTGATTAATTGGTATTTGACAATACATTCATAAAAACTTGATTTAGCATAATTACTTATAATTACCTGGTTGAAGATTAATTCAATACAAAGAAATTAATTTGTATTTTCTTTTACTTTCATCACACAGATCGAAACCATTCGATTAAAAGCCATATCGTGACGTTAACGAGCCTTGAAAAGCGTATGTTAATATATGTGCTTGACTTATTCGACAATGGGGGGTTGAAGCCCCTAAAGCCCCCCCCCCCCCCCCACCATTAAATCCGCCACTGGACTTCTACTCCCCCCCCCCAGAACAGTTTCAAAACCCAATAGAAAAATAGTTGAAAGAAAAAGAATCGATACCCCCCGAATACACACATACATGGCCGCTGATTTTCCTTGCTTGGGGCTGACATTTCAATAACAAGAGGCGGGGTTAAACTAGTTTTATGATCCTAAACTTCCCATCTTAGTGAACAGGTTTTCAGAATAATAGTCGGTAATAAACGGGAGGTAATGCAGTTACAACAATATGAATTAGTCGTAACAACTAGAACTACTCCTCTAACACTAATCCTGATCTCTAATCTTCATATGACTTAGCCGTAACACCTAGAACTACTCCTCTAACACTAATCCTGATCTCTAATCTTCATATGACTTAGCCGTAACACCTAGAACTACTCCTCTAACACTAATCCTGATCTCTAATCTTCATATGACTTAGCCGTAACACCTAGAACTACTCCTCTAACACTAATCCTGATCTCTAATCTTCATATGACTTAGTCGTAACAACTAGAACTACTCCTCTAACACTAATCCTGATCTCTAATCTTCATATGACTTAGCCGTAACACCTAGGACTACTCCTCTAACACTAATCCTGATCTCTAATCTTCATATGACTTAGCCGTAACACCTAGAACTACTCCTCTAACTCTTATCCTGATCTTTAGTCTTCATATGACTTAGCCGTAACAACTAGAACTACTCCTCTAACAAATCGTGATCTCTAATCTTCATATGACTTAGCCGTAACACCTAGAACTACTTCTCTAGGAAATCCTGACCTCTAATCTTCATATGACTTAGCCGTAACACCTAGAACTACTCCTCTAACACTAATGCTGATCTGTAATCTTCATATGACTTAGCCGTAACACCTAGAACTACTCCTCTAACAAATCCTGATCTCTAATCTTCATATGACTTAGCCATAACACCTAGAACTACTCCTCTAGCAAATCCTGATCTATAATCTTCATATTACTTAGCCGTAACACCTAGAACTACTCCTCTAACACTAATCCTGATCTCTAATCTTCATATGACTTAGCGGTAGCACCTAGAACTACTCCTCTAACACTAATCCTGATCTCTAATTTTTATATGACTTAGCCGTAACACCTAGAATTACTCCTCTAACACTAATCCTGATCTCTTATAATCTTCATATGACTTAACCGTAACACCTAGAACTACTCCTCTAGCAAATCCTGATCTATAATCTTCATATGACTTAGCCGTAACACCTAGAACTACTCCTCTAACACTAATCCTGATCTCTAATCTTCATATGACTTAGCCGTAACACCTAGAACTACTCCTCTAACACTAATCCTCATCTCTAATCTTCATATGACTTAGCCGTAACACCTAGAACTACTCCTCTTACACTAATCCTGATCTCTAATCTTCATATGACTTAGCAGTAACACCTAGAACTACTCCTCTAACAAATCCGGATCTCTAATCTTCATATGACTTAGCCGTAACATCTAGAACTACTCCTCTAACACTAATCCTGATCTCTAATCTTTATATGACTTAGCCGTAACACCTAGAACTACTCCTCTAAAAAATCCTGATCTCTAATCTTCATATGACTTAGCCGTAACACCTAGAACTACTCCTCTAACAAATCCTGATCTCTAATCTTCATATGACTTAGCCGTAACACCTAGAATTACTCCTCTAACACTAATCCTGATCTCTAATCTTCATATGACTTAGCCGTAACACCTAGAACTACACCTCTAACACTAATACTGATCTCTAATCTTCATATGACTTAGCCGTAACACCTATAACTACTCCTCTAACAAATCGTGATCTCTAATCTTCATATGACTTAGCCGTAACACCTAGAACTACTCCTCTAGGAAATCCGGACCTCTAATCCTCATATGACTTAGCCGTAACACCTAGAACTACTCATCTAACACTAATGCTGATCTGTGATCTTCATATGACTTAGCCGTAACACTTAGAACTACTCCTCTAACACTAATCCTGATCTCTAATCTTCATATGACTTAGCCGTAACACCTAGAACTACTCCTCTAACACTAATCCTGATCTCTAATCTTCATATGACTTAGAGGTAACACCTAGAATTACTCCTCTAACACTAATCCTGATCTCTTATAATCTTCATATGACTTAGCCGTAACACCTAGAACTACTCCTCTAGCAAATCGTGATCTCTAATCTTCATATGACTTAGCCGTATCACCTAGAACTACTCCTCTAACACTAATCCTGATCTCTAATCTTCATAAGACTTAGCCGTAACAACTAGAACTACTCTTCTAGCAAATCCTGATCTCTAATCTTCATATGACTTAGCCGTAACACCTAGAACTACTCCTCTAACAAATCGTGATCTCTAATCTTCATATGACTTAGCCGTAACACCTAGAACTACTCCTCTAACACTAATCCTGATCTCTAATCTTCATATGACTTAGCCGTAACACCTAGAACTACTCCTCTAGCAAATCCTGATCTCTAATCTTCATATGACTTAGCCGTAACACCTAGAACTACTCCTCTAACACTAATCCTGATCTCTAATCTTCATATGACTTAGCCGTAACACCTAGAACTACTCCTCTAACACTAATCCTGATCTCTAATCTTCATATGACTTAGCCGTAACACCTAGAACTACTCCTCTAACAAATCCTGATCTCTAATCTTCGTATGACTTAGCCGTAACACCTAGAACTACTCCTCTAGCAAATCCTGATCTCTAATCTTCATATGACTTAGCCGTAACACCTAGAACTACTTCTCTAACACTAATCCTGATCTCTAATCTTCATATGACTTAGCCGTAACACCTAGAACTACTCCTCTAAAAAATCCTGATCTCTAATCTTCATATGACTTAGCCGTAACACCTAGAACTACTCCTCTAACAAATCCTGATCTCTAATCTTCATATGACTTAGCCGTAACACCTAGAATTACTCCTCTAACACTAATCCTGATCTCTAATCTTCATATGACTTAGCCGTAACACCTAGAACTACTCCTCTAGCAAATCCTGATCTCTAATCTTCATATGACTTAGCCGTAACACCTAGAACTACTACTCTAGCAAATTGTGATCTCTAATCTTCATATGACTTAGCCGTAACACCTAGAACTACACCTCTAACACTAATCCTGATCTCTAATCTTCATATGACTTAGCCGTAACACCTATAACTACTCCTCTAACAAATCGTGATCTCTAATCTTCATATGACTTAGCCGTAACACCTAGAACTACTCCTCTAGGAAATCCTGACCTCTAATCCTCATATGACTTAGCCGTAACACCTAGAACTACTCATCTAACACTAATGCTGATCTGTAATCTTCATATGACTTAGCCGTAACACCTAGAACTACTCCTCTAACACTAATCCTGATCTGTAATCTTCATATGACTTAGCCGTAACACCTAGAACTACTCCTCTAACACTAATCCTGATCTCTAATCTTCATATGACTTAGCCGTAACACCTAGAACTACTCCTCTAACACTAATCCTGATCTCTAATCTTCATATGACTTAGCGGTAACACCTAGAATTTCTCCTCTAACACTAATCATGATCTCTTATAATCTTCATATGACTTAGCCGTAACACCTAGAACTACTCCTCTAACAAATCCGGATCTCTAATCTTCATATGACTTAGCCGTAACACCTAGAACTACTCCTCTAGCAAATCCTGATCTCTAATCTTCATATGACTTAGCCGTAACACCTAGAACTACTCCTCTAGCAAATCGTGATCTCTAATCTTCATATGACTTAGCCGTATAACCTAGAACTACTCCCCTAACACTAATCCTGATCTCTAATCTTCATAAGACTTAGCCGAAACAACTAGAACTACTCTTCTAGCAAATCCTGATGTCTAATCTTCATATGACTTAGCCGTAACACCTAGAACTACTCCTCTAACAAATCGTGATCTCTAATCTTCATATGACTTAGCCGTAACACCTAGAACTACTCCTCTAACACTAATCCTGATCTCTAATCTTCATATGACTTAGCCGTAACACCTAGAACTACTCCTCTAACACTAATCCTGATCTCTAATCTTCATATGACTTAGCCGTAACACCTAGAACTACTCCTCTAACACTAATCCTGATCTCTAATCTTCATATGACTTAGCCGTAACACCTAGAACTACTCCTCTAACAAATCCTGATCTCTAATCTTCATATGACTTAGCCGTAACACCTAGAACTACTCCTCTAGCAAATCCTGATCTCTAATCTTCATATGACTTAGCCGTAACACCTAGAACTACTCCTCTAACACTAATCCTCATCTCTAATCTTCATATGACTTAGCCGTAGCACCTAGAACTACTCCTCTAACACTAATCCTGATCTCTAATCTTCATATGACTTAGCCGTAACACCTAGAACTACTCCTCTAACATATCCTGATCTCTAATCTTCATATGACTTAGCCGTAACACCTAGAACTACTCCTCTAGCAAATCCTGATCTCTAATCTTCATATGACTTAGCCGTAACACCTAGAACTACTTCTCTAACACTAATCCTGATCTCTAATCTTCATATGACTTAGCCGTAACACGTAGAACTACTCCTCTAGCACTAATCCTGATCTCTAATCTTCATATGACTTAGCCGTAACACCTAGAACTATTCCCCTAGCAAATCCTGATCTCTAATCTTCATATGACTTAGCCGTAACACCTAGAACTACTCCTCTAGCAAATTGTGATCTCTAATCTTCATATGACTTAGCCGTAACACCTAGAACTACACCTCTAACACTAATCCTGATCTCTAATCTTCATATGACTTAGCCGTAACACCTATAACTACTCCTCTAACAAATCGTGATCTCTAATCTTCATATGACTTAGCCGTAACACCTAGAACTACTCCTCTAGGAAATCCTGACCTCTAATCCTCATATGACTTAGCCGTAACACCTAGAACTACTCATCTAACACTAATGCTGATCTGTAATCTTCATATGACTTAGCCGTAACACCTAGAACTACTCCTCTAACACTAATCCTGATCTCTAATCTTCATATGACTTAGCCGTAACACCTAGAACTACTCCTCTAACACTAATCCTGATCTCTAATCTTCATATGACTTAGCGGTAACACCTAGAATTACTCCTCTAACACTAATCCTGATCTCTTATAATCTTCATATGACTTAGCCGTAACACCTAGAACTACTCCTCTAGCACTAATCCTGATCTCTAATCTTCATATGACTTAGCCGTAACACCTAGAACTACTCCTCTAACAAATCGTGATCTCTAATCTTCATATGACTTAGCCGTAACACCTAGAACTACTCCTCTAGCAAATCCTGATCTCTAATCTTCATATGACTTAGCCGTAACACCTAAAAATACTCCTCTAACAAATCCTGATCTCTAATCTTCATATGACTTAGCCGTAACACCTAGAATTACTCCTCTAACACTAATCCTGATCTCCAATCTTCATATGACTTAGCCGTAATACCTAGAACTACTCCTCTAGCAAATCCTGTTCTCTAATCTTCATATGACTTAGCAGTAACACCTAGAACTACTCCTCTAGCAAATTGTGATCTCTAATCTTCATATGACTTAGCCGTAACACCTAGAACTACACCTCTAACACTAATCCTGATCTCTAATCTTCATATGACTTAGCCGTAACACCTATAACTACTCCTCTAACAAATCGTGATCTCTAATCTTCATATGACTTAGCCGTAACACCTAGAACTACTCCTCTAGGAAATCCTGACCTCTAATCCTCATATGACTTAGCCGTAACACCTAGAACTACTCATCTAACACTAATGCTGATCTGTAATCTTCATATGACATAGCCGTAACACCTAGAACTACTCCTCTAACACTAATCCTGATCTCTAATCTTCATATGACTTAGCCGTAACACCTAGAACTACTCCTCTAACACTAATCCTGATCTCTAATCTTCATATGACTTAGCGGTAACACCTAGAATTACTCCTCTAACACTAATCCTGATCTCTTATAATCTTCATATGACTTAGCCGTAACACCTAGAACTACTCCTCTAGCAAATCCTGATCTCTAATCTTCATATGACTTAGCCGTAACACCTAGAACTACTCCTCTTACACTAATCCTGATCTCTAATCTTCATATGACTTAGCAGTAACACCTAGAACTACTCCTCTAACAAATCCGGATCTCTAATCTTCATATGACTTAGCCGTAACACCTAGAACTACTCCTCAACACTAATCCTGATCTCTAATCTTCATATGACTTAGCCGTAACACCTAGAACTACTCCTCTAGCAAATCCTGATCTATAATCTTCATATGACTTAGCCGTAACACCTAGAACTACTCCTCTAGCAAATCGTGATCTCTAATCTTCATATGACTTAGCCGTATCACCTAGAACTACTCCCCTAACACTAATCCTGATCTCTAATCTTCATAAGACTTGGCCGTAACAACTAGAACTACTCTTCTAGCAAATCCTGATCTCTAATCTTCATATGACTTAGCCGTAACACCTAGAACTACTCCTCTAACAAATCGTGATCTCTAATCTTCATATGACTTAGCCGTAACACCTAGAACTACTCCTCTAACACTAATCCTGATCTCTAATCTTCATATGACTTAGCCGTATCACCTAGAACTACTCCTCTAGCAAATCCTGATCTCTAATCTTCATATGACTTAGCCGTAACACCTAGAACTACTCCTCTAACACTAATCCTGATCTCTAATCTTCATATGACTTAGCCGTAACACCTAGAACTACTCCTCTAAAACTAATCCTGATCTCTAATCTTCATATGACTTAGCCGTAACACCTAGAACTACTCCTCTAACAAATCCTGATCTCTAATCTTCATATGACTTAGCCGTAACACCTAGAACTACTCCTCTAGCAAATCCTGATCTCTAATCTTCATATGACTTAGCCGTAACACCTAGAACTACTTCTCTAACACTAATCCTGATCTCTAATCTTCATATGACTTAGCCGTAACACCTAGAACTACTCCTCTAAAAAATCCTGATCTCTAATCTTCATATGACTTAGCCGTAACACCTAGAACTACTCCTCTAACAAATCCTGATCTCTAATCTTCATATGACTTAGCCGTAACACCTAGAATTACTCCTCTAACACTAATCCTGATCTCTAATCTTCATATGACTTAGCCGTAACACCTAGAACTACTCCTCTAGCAAATCCTGATCTCTAATCTTCATATGACTTAGCCGTAACACCTAGAACTACTCCTCTAGCAAATTGTGATCTCTAATCTTCATATGACTTAGCCGTAACACCTAGAACTACACCTCTAACACTAATCCTGATCTCTAATCTTCATATGACTTAACAGTAACACCTATAACTACTCCTCTAACAAATCGTGATCTCTAATCTTCATATGACTTAGCCGTAACACCTAGAACTACTCCTCTAGGAAATCCTGACCTCTAATCCTCATATGACTTAGCCGTAACACCTAGAACTACTCATCTAACACTAATGCTGATCTGTAATCTTCATATGACTTAGCCGTAACACCTAGAACTACTCCTCTAACACTAATCCTGATCTGTAATCTTCATATGACTTAGCCGTAACACCTAGAACTACTCCTCTAACACTAATCCTGATCTCTAATCCTCATATGACTTAGCCGTAACACCTAGAACTACTCCTCTAACACTAATCCTGATCTCTAATCTTCATATGACTTAGCGGTAACACCTAGAATTACTCCTCTAACACTAATCCTGATCTCTTATAATCTTCATATGACTTAGCCGTAACACCTAGAACTACTCCTCTAGCAAATCCTGATCTCTAATCTTCATATGACTTATCCGTAACACCTAGAACTACTCCTCTTACACTAATCCTGATCTCTAATCTTCATATGACTTAGCAGTAACACCTAGAACTACTCCTCTAACAAATCCGGATCTCTAATCTTCATATGACTTAGCCGTAACACCTAGAACTACTCCTCAACACTAATCCTGATCTCTAATCTTCATATGACTTAGCCGTAACACCTAGAACTACTCCTCTAGCAAATCCTGATCTCTAATCTTCATATGACTTAGCCGTAACACCTAGAACTACTCCTCTAGCAAATCGTGATCTCTAATCTTCATATGACTTAGCCGTATCACCTAGAACTACTCCCCTAACACTAATCCTGATCTCTAATCTTCATAAGACTTAGCCGTAACAACTAGAACTACTCTTCTAGCAAATCCTGATGTCTAATCTTCATATGACTTAGCCGTAACACCTAGTACTACTCCTCTAACAAATCGTGATCTCTAATCTTCATATGACTTAGCCGTAACACCTAGAACTACTCCTCTAACACTAATCCTGATCTCTAATCTTCATATGACTTAGCCGTAACACCTAGAACTACTCCTCTAGCAAATCCTGATCTCTAATCTTCATATGACTTAGCCGTAACACCTAGAACTACTCCTCTAACACTAATCCTGATCTCTAATCTTCATATGACTTAGCCGTAACACCTAGAACTACTCCTCTAACACTAATCCTGATCTCTAATCTTCATATGACTTAGCCGTAACACCTAGAACTACTCCTCTAACAAATCCTGATCCCTAATCTTCATATGACTTAGCCGTAACACCTAGAACTACTCCTCTATCAAATCCTGATCTCTAATCTTCATATGACTTAGCCGTAACACCTAGAACTACTTCTCTAACACTAATCCTGATCTCTAAGCTTCATATGACTTAGCCGTAACACGTAGAACTACTCCTCTAGCACTAATCCTGATCTCTAATCTTCATATGACTTAGCCGTAACACCTAGAACTATTCCCCTAGCAAATCCTGATCTCTAATCTTCATATGACTTAGCCGTAACACCTAAAAATACTCCTCTAACACTAATCCTCATCTCTAATCTTCATAAGACTTTGCCGTAACACCTAGAACTACTCCTCTAACACTAATCCTGATCTCTAATCTTCATATGAATTAGCCATAACACCTAGAACTACTACTCTTACACTAATCCTGATCTCTAATCTTCGTATGACTTAGCCGTAGCACCTAGAACTACTCCTCTAACACTAATCCTGATCTCTAATCTTCATATGAATTAGCCGTAACACCTAGAACTACTCCTCTAACACTAAACCTGATCTCTAATCTTCATATAACTTAGTCGTAACACCTAGAACCACTCCTCTAACACTAATCCTGATCTCTAATCTTCATATGACTTAACCGTAACACCTAGAACTACTCCTCTAACACATCCTGATCTCTAATCTTCATATGACTTAGCCGTAACACCTAGTACTACTCCTCTAACACTAATCATGATCTGTAATCTTCATATGACTTAGCCGTAACACCTAGAACTACTCATCTAGCAAATCCTTATCTCTAATCTTCATATGATTTAGCCGTAACACCTAGAACTACTCCTCTAGCAAATCCTGATCTCTAATCTTCATATGACTTAGCCGTAACACCTAGAACTACTACTCTAACACTAATCCTCATCTCTAATCTTCATATGACTTAGCGGTAACACCTAGAACTACTCCTCTAACACTAATCCTCATCTCTAATCTTCATATGACTTAGCCGTAACACCTAGAACTACTCCTTTAACACTAATCCTGATATCTAATCTTCATATGACTTAGCCGTAACACCTAGAACTACTCCTCTAACGCTAATCCTGATCTCTAATCTTCATATGACTTAGCCGTAACACCTAGAACTACTCCTCTAACACTAATCCTAATCTCTAATCTTCATATGACTTAGCCGTAACACCTATAACTACTCCTCTTACACTAATCCTGATCTCTATTCTTTATATGACTTAGCCGTAACACCCAGAACTACTCCTCTTACACTAATCCTGATCTCTAATCTTCATATGACTTAGCCGTAACACCTAGAATTACTCCTCTAACAATAATACTGATCTCTTATAATCTTCATATGACTTAGCCGTAACACCTAGAACTACTCCTCTAACACTAATCCTGATCTCTAATCTTCATATGACTTAGCCGTAGCACCTAGAACTACTCCTCTAACACTAATCCTGAACTCTAATCTTCATATGACTTAGCCGTAACACCTAGAACTACTCCTCTAACACTAATCCTGATCTCTAATCTTCATATGACCATGTCGTAACACCTATAACTACTCCTCTAACACTAATCCTGATCTCTAATCTTTATATGACTTAGCCGTAACACCTAGAACTACTCCTCTAACAAATCCTGATCTCTAATCTTCATATGACTTAGCCGTAACACCTAGAATTATTCCTCTAGCAAATCCTGATCTCTAATCTTCATATGACTTACCCGTAGCACCTAGAACTACTCCTCTAACACTAATCCTGATCTCTAATCTTCATATGAATTAGCCGTAACACCTAGAACTACTCCTCTAACACTAAACCTGATCTCTAATCTTAATATGACTTAGCCGCAACACCTAGAACTACTCTTCTAACACTAATCCTGATCTCTAATCTTCATATGACTTAGCCGTAGCACCTAGAACTACTCCTCTAACACTAATCCTGATCTCTAATCTTCATATGACTTAGCCGTAACACCCAGAACTACTCCTCTAACACTAATCCTGATCTCTAATCTTCATATGACTTAGCCGTAACACCTAAAAATACTCCTCTAACACTAATCCTCATCTCTAATCTTCATAAGACTTTGCCGTAACACCTAGAACTACTCCTCTAACACTAATCCTGATCTCTAATCTTCATATGACTTAGCCGTAACACCCAGAACTACTCCTCTAACACTAATCCTGATCTCTAATCTTCATATGACTTAGCCGTAACACCTAAAAATACTCCTCTAACACTAATCCTCATCTCTAATCTTCGTATGACTTAGCCGTAACACCTAGAACTACTCCTCTAACACTAATCCTGATCTCTAATCTTAATATGACTTAGCCGTAACACCTAGAACTACTCCTCTAACACTAATCCTGATCTCTATAATCTTCATATGACTTAGCCGTAGCACCTAGAACTACTCCTCTTACACTAATCCTGATCTCTAATCTTCATTTGACTTAGCCGTAACACCTAAAACTACACCTCTAACACTAATCCTGATCTCTAATCATTATATGACTTAGCCGTGACACCTAGAACTACTCCTCTAGCAAATCGTGATCTCTAATCTTCATATGATTTAGCCGTAACACCTAGAACTACTCCTCTAACAAATCCTGATCTCTAATCTTCATATGACTTAGCCGTAACACCTAGAATTATTCCTCTAGCAAATCCTGATCTCTAATCTTCATATGACTTAGCCGTAGCACCTAGAACTACTCCTCTAACACTAATCCTGATCTCTAATCTTCATATGAATTAGCCGTAACACCTAGAACTACTCCTCTAACACTAAACCTGATCTCTAATCTTCATATAACTTAGTCGTAACACCTAGAACCACTCCTCTAACACTAATCCTGATCTCTAATCTTCATATGACTTAACCGTAACACCTAGAACATCTCCTCTAACAAATCCTGATCTCTAATCTTCATATGACTTAGCCGTAACACCTAGTACTACTCCTCTAACACTAATCCTGATCTGTAATCTTCATATGACTTAGCCGTAACACCTAGAACTACTCATCTAGCAAATCCTGATCTCTAATCTTCATATGATTTAACCGTAACACCTAGAACTACTCCTCTAGCAAATCCTGATCTCTAATCTTCATATGACTTAGCGGTAACACCTAGAACTACTACTCTAACACTAATCCTCATCTCTAATCTTCATATGACTTAGCGGTAACACCTAGAACTACTCCTCTAACACTAATCCTCATCTCTAATCTTCATATGACTTAGCCGTAACACCTAGAACTACTCCTTTAACACTAATCCTGATATCTAATCTTCATATGACTTAGCCGTAACACCTAGAACTACTCCTCTAACGCTAATCCTGATCTCTAATTTTCATATGACTTAGCCGTAACACCTAGAACTACTCCTCTAACACTAATCCTAATCTCTAATCTTCATATGACTTAGCCGTAACACCTAGAACTACTCCTCTTACACTAATCCTGATCTCTATTCTTTATATGACTTAGCCGTAACACCCAGAACTACTCCTCTTACACTAATCCTGACCTCTAATCTTCATATGACTTAGCCGTAACACCTAAAAATACTCCTCTAACACTAATCCTCATCTCTAATCTTCATAAGACTTTGCCGTAACACCTAGAACTACTCCTCTAACACTAATCCTGATCTCTAATCTTCATATGACTTAGCCGTAACACCCAGAACTACTCCTCTAACACTAATCCTGATCTCTAATCTTCATATGACTTAGCCGTAACACCTAAAAATACTCCTCTAACACTAATCCTCATCTCTAATCTTCGTATGACTTAGCCGTAACACCTAGAACTACTCCTCTAACACTAATCCTGATCTCTAATCTTAATATGACTTAGCCGTAACACCTAGAACTACTCCTCTAACACTAATCCTGATCTCTATAATCTTCATATGACTTAGCCGTAGCACCTAGAACTACTCCTCTTACACTAATCCTGATCTCTAATCTTCATTTGACTTAGCCGTAACACCTAAAACTACACCTCTAACACTAATCCTGATCTCTAATCATTATATGACTTAGCCGTGACACCTAGAACTACTCCTCTAGCAAATCGTGATCTCTAATCTTCATATGATTTAGCCGTAACACCTAGAACTACTCCTCTAACAAATCCTGATCTCTAATCTTCATATGACTTAGCCGTAACACCTAGAATTATTCCTCTAGCAAATCCTGATCTCTAATCTTCATATGACTTAGCCGTAGCACCTAGAACTACTCCTCTAACACTAATCCTGATCTCTAATCTTCATATGAATTAGCCGTAACACCTAGAACTACTCCTCTAACACTAAACCTGATCTCTAATCTTCATATAACTTAGTCGTAACACCTAGAACCACTCCTCTAACACTAATCCTGATCTCTAATCTTCATATGACTTAACCGTAACACCTAGAACATCTCCTCTAACAAATCCTGATCTCTAATCTTCATATGACTTAGCCGTAACACCTAGTACTACTCCTCTAACACTAATCCTGATCTGTAATCTTCATATGACTTAGCCGTAACACCTAGAACTACTCATCTAGCAAATCCTGATCTCTAATCTTCATATGATTTAACCGTAACACCTAGAACTACTCCTCTAGCAAATCCTGATCTCTAATCTTCATATGACTTAGCGGTAACACCTAGAACTACTACTCTAACACTAATCCTCATCTCTAATCTTCATATGACTTAGCGGTAACACCTAGAACTACTCCTCTAACACTAATCCTCATCTCTAATCTTCATATGACTTAGCCGTAACACCTAGAACTACTCCTTTAACACTAATCCTGATATCTAATCTTCATATGACTTAGCCGTAACACCTAGAACTACTCCTCTAACGCTAATCCTGATCTCTAATTTTCATATGACTTAGCCGTAACACCTAGAACTACTCCTCTAACACTAATCCTAATCTCTAATCTTCATATGACTTAGCCGTAACACCTAGAACTACTCCTCTTACACTAATCCTGATCTCTATTCTTTATATGACTTAGCCGTAACACCCAGAACTACTCCTCTTACACTAATCCTGACCTCTAATCTTCATATGACTTAGCCGTAACACCTAGAACTACTCATCTAACACTAATCCTGATCTCTAATCTTCATATGACTTAGCCGTAACACCTAGAACTACTCATCTAACACAAATCCTGACCTCTAATCTTCATATGACTTAGCAGTAACACCTAGAACTACTCCTCTTATACTAATCAAGATCTCTAATCTTCATATGACTTAGCCGTAACACCTAGAACTACTCCTCTAACACAAATCCTGGTCTCTAATCTTCATATGACTTAGCCGTAACACCTAGTACTACTCCTTTAACACTAATCCTGATTTGTAATCTTCATATGACTTAGCCGTAGCACCTAGAACTACTCCTCTAACACTAATCTTGATCTCTAATCTTCATATGACTTAGCCGTAACACCTAGAACTACTCTTCTAACACTAATCCTGATATCTAATCTTCATATGACTTAGCCGTAACAAGTAGAACTACTCCTCTAACACTAATCCTCATCTCTAATCTTCATATGACTTAGCCGTAACACCTAGAACTACTCCTCTAACACTAATCCTGATCTCTAATCTTCATATGACTTAGCCGTAGCACCTAGAACTACTCCTCTAACACTAATCTTGATATCTAATCTTCATATGACTTAGCCGTAACACCTAGAACTACTCCTCTAACAAATCCTGATCTCTAATCTTCATATGACTTAGCCGTAACACCTAGTACTACTCCTATAACACTAATCCTGATCTGTAATCTTCATATGACTTAGCCTTAGCACCTAGAACTACTCCTCTAACACTAATCTTGATCTCTAATCTTCATATGACTTAGCCGTAACACCTAGAACTACTCTTCTAACACTAATCCTGATATCTAATCTTCATATGACTTAGCCGTAACAAGTAGAACTACTCCTCTAACACTAATCCTCATCTCTAATCTTCATATGACTTAGCCGTAACACCTAGAACTACTCCTCTAACACTAATCCTGATCTCTAATCTTCATATGACTTAGCCGTAGCACCTAGAACTACTCCTCTAACACTAATCTTGATATCTAATCTTCATATGACTTAGCCGTAACACCTAGAACTACTCCTCTAACAAATCCTGATCTCTAATCTTCATATGACTTAGCCGTAGCACCTAGAACTACTCCTCTAACACTAATCCTGATCTCTAATCTTCATATAACTTAGCCGTAACAATTAGAACTACTCCTCTAACACTAATCCTCATCTCTAATCTTCATATGACTTAGCCGTAACATCTAGTACTACTCCTCTTACACTAATCCTGATCTCTAATCTTCATATGACTTAGTCGTAACACCTAGAACTACTCCTCTTACACTAATTCTGATCTCTAATCTTCATATGACTTAGCCGTAACACCTAGAATTACTCCTCTAACACTAATACTGATCTCTTATAATCTTCATATGACTTAGTCGTAACACCTAGAACTACTCCTCTAACAAATCCTGATCTCTAATCTTCATATAACTTAGTCGTAACACCTAGAACTACTCCTCTAGCAAATCCTGATCTCTAATCTTCATATAACTTAGTCGTAACACCTAGAACCACTCCTCTAACACTAATCCTGATCTCTAATCTTCATATGACTTAGCCGTAACACCTAGAACTACTCTTCTTACACTAATCCTGATCTCTATTCTTCATATGACTTAGCCGTAACACCTAGAATTACTCCTCTAACACTAATACTGATCTCTTATAATCTTCATATGACTTAGCCGTAACACCTAGAACTACTCCTCTAACACTAATCCTGATCTGTAATCTTCATATGACTTAGCCGTAACACCTAGAACTACTCCTCTAGCAAATCCTGATCTCTAATCTTCATATGACTTGGCCGTAACACCTAGAACTACTCCTCTAACACTAATACTGATCTCTAATCTTCATATAACTTAGACGTAACACCTAGAACTACTCCTCTAACACTAATTCTAATCTTTAATCTTCATATGACTTAGCCGTAACACCTAGAACTACTCCTCTTACACTAATCCTGATCTCTAATCTTTATATGACTTAGCCGTAACACCCAGAACTACTCCTCTTACACTAATCCTGATCTCTAATCTTCATATGACTTAGCCGTAACACCTAGTACTACTCCTCTAACACTAATTCTAATCTCTAATCTTCATATGACTTAGCCGTAACACCTAGAACTACTCCTCTTACACTAATCCTGATCTCTAATCTTTATATGACTTAGCCGTAACACCCAGAACTACTCCTCTTACACTAATCCTGATCTCTAATCTTCATATGACTTAGCCGTAACACCTAGAATTACTCCTCTAACACTAATACTGATCTCTTATAATCTTCATATAACTTAGTCGTAACACCTAGAACCACTCCTCTAACACTAATCCTGATCTCTAATCTTCATATGACTTAGCCGTAACACCTAGAACTACTCCTCTAACAAATCCTGATCTCTAATCTTCATATGACTTAGCCGTAACACCTAGTACTACTCCTTTAACACTAATCCTGATCTGTAATCTTCATATGACTTAGCCGTAGCACCTAGAACTACTCCTCTAACACTAATCCTGATCTCTAATCTTCATATAACTTAGCCGTAACACCTAGAACTACTCCTCTAACACTAATCCTCATCTCTAATCTTCATATGACTTAGCCGTAACACTAGTACTACTCCTCTAACACTAATCCTAATCTCTAATCTTCATATGACTTAGCCGTAACACCTAGAACTACTACTCTTACACTAATTCTGATCTCTAATCTTCATATGACTTAGCCGTAACACCTATAATTACTCCTCTAACACTAATACTGATCTCTAATCTTCATATGACTTAGCCGTAACACCTAGAATTACTCCTCTAACACTAATACTGATCTCTTATAATCTTCATATGACTTAGTCGTAACACCTAGAGCTACTCATCTAACACTAATCCTGACCTCTAATCTTCATATGACTTAGCCGTAACACCTAGAACTACTCATCTAACACAAATCCTGACCTCTAATCTTCATATGACTTAGCAGTAACACCTAGAACTACTCCTCTTATACTAATCAAGATCTCTAATCTTCATATGACTTAGCCGTAACACCTAGAACTACTCCTCTAACACAAATCCTGATCTCTAATCTTCATATGACTTAGCCGTAACAAATAGAACTACTCCTCTAACACTAATCCTCATCTCTAATCTTCATATGACTTAGCCGTAACACCTAGAACTACTCCTCTAACACTAATCCTGATATCTAATCTTCATATGACTTAGCCGTAACAACTAGTACTACTCCTATAACACTAATCCTGATCTGTAATCTTCATATGACTTAGCCGTAGCACCTAGAACTACTCCTCTAACACTAATCCTGATCTCTAATCTTCATATAGCTTAGCCGTAACAATTAGAACTACTCCTCTAACACTAATCCTCATCTCTAATCTTCATATGACTTAGCCGTAACACCTAGAATTACTCCTCTAACACTAATCCTCATCTCTAATCTTCATATGACTTAGCCGTAACATCTAGTACTACTCCTCTTACACTAATCCTGACCTCTAATCTTCATATGACTTAGCAGTAACACCTAGAACTACTCCTCTTATACTAATCAAGATCTCTAATCTTCATATGACTTAGCCGTAACACCTAGAACTACTCCTCTAACACAAATCCTGATCTCTAATCTTCATATGACTTAGCCGTAACACCTAGTACTACTCCTTTAACACTAATCCTCATCTGTAATCTTCATATGACTTAGCCGTAGCACCTAGAACTACTCCTCTAACACTAATCTTGATCTCTAATCTTCATATGACTTAGCCGTAACACCTAGAACTACTCTTCTAACACTAATCCTGATATCTAATCTTCATATGACTTAGCCGTAACAAATAGAACTACTCCTCTAACACTAATCCTCATCTCTAATCTTCATATGACTTAGCCGTAACACCTAGAACTACTCCTCTAACACTAATCCTGATCTCTAATCTTCATATGACTTAGCCGTAGCACATAGAACTACTCCTCTAACACTAATCTTGATCTCTAATCTTCATATGACTTAGCCGTAACACCTAGAACTACTCCTCTAACACTAATCCTGATATCTAATCTTCATATGACTTAGCCGTAACAAATAGAACTACTCCTCTAACACTAATCCTCATCTCTAATCTTCATATGACTTAGCCGTAACACCTAGAACTACTCCTCTAACACTAATCCTGATATCTAATCTTCATATGACTTAGCCGTAACACCTAGAACTACTCCTCTAACAAATCCTGATCTCTAATCTTCATATGACTTAGCCGTAACACCTAGTACTACTCCTATAACTCTAATCCTGATCTGTAATCTTCATATGACTTAGCCGTAGCACCTAGAACTACTCCTCTAACACTAATCCTGATCTCTAATCTTCATATAACTTAGCCGTAACAATTAGAACTACTCCTCTAACACTAATCCTCATCTCTAATCTTCATATGACTTAGCCGTAACATCTAGTACTACTCCTCTTACACTAATCCTGATCTCTAATCTTCATATGACTTAGTCGTAACACCTAGAACTACTCCTCTTACACTAATTCTGATCTCTAATCTTCATATGACTTAGCCGTAACACCTAGAATTACTCCTCTAACACTAATCCTGATCTCTAATCTTCATATGACTTAGCCGTAACACCTAGAATTACTCCTCTAACACTAATACTGATCTCTTATAATCTTCATATGACTTAGTCGTAACACCTAGAACTACTCCTCTAACAAATCCTGATCTCTAATCTTCATATAACTTAGTCGTAACACCTAGAACTACTCCTCTAGCAAATCCTGATCTCTAATCTTCATATAACTTAGTTATAACACCTAGAACCACTCCTCTAACACTAATCCTGATCTCTAATGTTCATATGACTTAGCCGTAACACCTAGAACTACTCTTCTTACACTAATCCTGATCTCTATTCTTCATATGACTTAGCCGTAACACCTAGAATTACTCCTCTAACACTAATACTGATCTCTTATAATCTTCATATGACTTAGCCGTAACACCTAGAACTACTCCTCTAACACTAATCCTGATCTGTAATCTTCATATGACTTAGCCGTAACACCTAGAACTACTCCTCTAACAAATCCCGATCTCTAATCTTCATATGATTTAGCCGTAATACCTAGAACTACTCCTCTAGCAAATCCTGATCTCTAATCTTCATATGACTTGGCCGTAACACCTAGAACTACTCCTCTAACACTAATACTGATCTCTAATCTTCATATAACTTAGCCGTAACACCTAGAACTACTCCTCTAACACTAATTCTAATCTTTAATCTTCATATGACTTAGCCGTAACACCTAGAACTACTCCTCTTACACTAATCCTGATCTCTAATCTTTATATGACTTAGCCGTAACACCCAGAACTACTCCTCTTACACTAATCCTGATCTCTAATCTTCATATGACTTAGCCGTAACACCTAGTACTACTCCTCTAACACTAATTCTAATCTCTAATCTTCATATGACTTAGCCGTAACACCTAGAACTACTCCTCTTACACTAATCCTGATCTCTAATCTTTATATGACTTAGCCGTAACACCCAGAACTACTCCTCTTACACTAATCCTGATCTCTAATCTTCATATGACTTAGCCGTAACACCTAGAATTACTCCTCTAACACTAATACTGATCTCTTATAATCTTCATATAACTTAGTCGTAACACCTAGAACCACTCCTCTAACACTAATCCTGATCTCTAATCTTCATATGACTTAGCCGTAACACCTAGAACTACTCCTCTAACAAATCCTGATCTCTAATCTTCATATGACTTAGCCGTAACACCTAGTACTACTCCTTTAACACTAATCCTGATCTGTAATCTTCATATGACTTAGCCGTAGCACCTAGAACTACTCCTCTAACACTAATCCTGATCTCTAATCTTCATATAACTTAGCCGTAACACCTAGAACTACTCCTCTAACACTAATCCTCATCTCTAATCTTCATATGACTTAGCCGTAACACCTAGTACTACTCCTCTAACACTAATCCTAATCTCTAATCTTCATATGACTTAGCCGTAACACCTAGAACTACTACTCTTACACTAATTCTGATCTTTAATCTTCATATGACTTAGCCGTAACACCTAGAATTACTCCTCTAACACTAATACTGATCTCTAATCTTCATATGACTTAGCCGTAACACCTAGAATTACTCCTCTAACACTAATACTGATCTCTTATAATCTTCATATGACTTAGTCGTAAGACCTAGAGCTACTCATCTAACACTAATCCTGACCTCTAATCTTCATATGACTTAGCCGTAACACCTAGAACTACTCATCTAACACTAATCCTGATCTCTAATCTTCATATGACTTAGCCGTAACACCTAGAACTACTCATCTAACACAAATCCTGACCTCTAATCTTCATATGACTTAGCAGTAACACCTAGAACTACTCCTCTTATACTAATCAAGATCTCTAATCTTCATATGACTTAGCCGTAACACCTAGAACTACTCCTCTAACACAAATCCTGATCTCTAATCTTCATATGACTTAGCCGTAACACCTAGTACTACTCCTTTAACACTAATCCTGATCTGTAATCTTCATATGACTTAGCCGTAGCACCTAGAACTACTCCTCTAACACTAATCTTGATCTCTAATCTTCATATGACTTAGCCGTAACACCTAGAACTACTCTTCTAACACTAATCCTGATATCTAATCTTCATATGACTTAGCCGTAACAAATAGAACTACTCCTCTAACACTAATCCTGATCTCTAATTTTCATATGACTTAGCCGTAACACCTAGAACTACTCCTCTAGCACTAATCCTGATCTCTAATCTTCATATGACTTAGCCGTAGCACCTAGAACTACTCCTCTAACACTAATCTTGATCTCTAATCTTCATATGACTTAGCCGTAACACCTAGAACTACTCCTCTAACACTAATCCTGATATCTAATCTTCATATGACTTAGCCGTAACAAATAGAACTACTCCTCTAACACTAATCCTCATCTCTAATCTTCATATGACTTAGCCGTAACACCTAGAACTACTCCTCTAACACTAATCCTGATATCTAATCTTCATATGACTTAGCCGTAACACCTAGAACTACTCCTCTAACAAATCCTGATCTCTAATCTTCATATGACTTAGCCGTAACAACTAGTACTACTCCTATAACACTAATCCTGATCTGTAATCTTCATATGACTTAGCCGTAGCACCTAGAACTACTCCTCTAACACTAATCCTGATCTCTAATCTTCATATAACTTAGCCGTAACAATTAGAACTACTCCTCTAACACTAATCCTCATCTCTAATCTTCATATGACTTAGCCGTAACATCTAGTACTACTCCTCTTACACTAATCCTGATCTCTAATCTTCATATGACTTAGCCGTAACACCTAGAACTACTCCTCTTACACTAATTCTGATCTCTAATCTTCATATGACTTAGCCTTAACACCTAGAATTACCCCTCTAACACTAATACTAATCTCTAATCTTCATATGACTTAGCCGTAACACCTAGAATTACTCCTCTAACACTAATACTGATCTCTTATAATCTTCATATGACTTAGTCGTAACACCTAGAACTACTCCTCTAACAAATCCTGATCTCTAATCTTCATATAACTTAGTCGTAACACCTAGAACTACTCCTCTAGCAAATCCTGAACTCTAATCTTCATATAACTTAGTCGTAACACCTAGAACCACTCCTCTAACACTAATCCTGATCTCTAATCTTCATATGACTTAGCCGTAACACCTAGAACTACTCCTCTTACACTAATCCTGATCTCTATTCTTCATATGACTTAGCCGTAACACCTAGAATTACTCCTCTAACACTAATACTGATCTCTTATAATCTTCATATGACTTAGCCGTAACACCTAGAACTACTCATCTAACACTAATCCTGATCTCTAATCTTCATATGACTTAGCCGTAACACCTAGAACTACTCCTCTAACACTAATCCTGAACTCTAATCTTCATATGACTTAGCCGTAACACCTAGAACTACTCCTCTAACACTAATCCTCATCTCTAATCTTCATATGACTTAGTCGTAACACCTATAACTACTCCTCTAACACTAATCCTGATCTCTAATCTTTATATGACTTAGCCGTAACACCTAGAACTACTCCTCTAACAAATCCTGATCTCTAATCTTCATATGACTTAGCCGTAACACCTAGAACTACTCTTCTAGCAAATCCTGATCTCTAATCTTCATATGACTTAGCCTTAGCACCTAGTACTACTCCTTTAACACTAATCCTGATCTGTAATCTTCATATGACTTAGCCGTAGCACCTAGAACTACTCCTCTAACACTAATCTTGATCTCTAATCTTCATATGACTTAGCCCTAACACCTAGAACTACTCCTCTAACACTAATCCTGATATCTAATCTTCATATGACTTAGCCGTAACAAATAGAACTACTCCTCTAACACTAATCCTCATCTCTAATCTTCATATGACTTAGCCGTAACACCTAGAACTACTACTCTAACACTAATACTGATCTCTTATAATCTTCATATGACTTAGCCGTAACACCTAGAACTACTCATCTAACACTAATCCTGATCTCTAATCTTCATATGACTTAGCCGTAACACCTAGAACTACTCCTCTAACACTAATCCTGATATCTAATCTTCATATGACTTAGCCGTAACAAATAGAACTACTCCTCTAACACTAATCCTCATCTCTAATCTTCATATGACTTAGCCGTAACACCTAGAACTACTCCTCTAACACTAATCCTGATATCTAATCTTCATATGACTTAGCCGTAACACCTAGAACTACTCCTCTAACAAATCCTGATCTCTAATCTTCATATGACTTAGCCGTAACTCCTAGTACTACTCCTATAACACTAATCCTGATCTGTAATCTTCATATGACTTAGCCGTAGCACCTAGAACTACTCCTCTAACACTAATCCTGATCTCTAATCTTCATATAACTTAGCCGTAACAATTAGAACTACTCCTCTAACACTAATCCTCATCTCTAATCTTCATATGACTTAGCCGTAACATCTAGTACTACTCCTCTTACACTAATCCTGATCTCTAATCTTCATATGACTTAGCCGTAACACCTAGAACTACTCCTCTTACACTAATCCTGATCTCTAATCTTCATATGACTTAGCCGTAACACCTAGAATTACTCCTCTAACACTAATACTAATCTCTAATCTTCATATGACTTAGCCGTAACACCTAGAATTACTCCTCTAACACTAATACTGATCTCTTATAATCTTCATATGACTTAGTCGTAACACCTAGAACTACTCCTCTAACAAATCCTGATCTCTAATCTTCATATAACTTAGTCGTAACACCTAGAACTACTCCTCTAGCAAATCCTGATCTCTAATCTTCATATAACTTAGTCGTAACACCTAGAACCACATCTCTAACACTAATCCTGATCTCTAATCTTCATATGACTTAGCCGTAGCACCTAGAACTACTCCTCTTACACTATTCCTGATCTCTATTCTTCATATGACTTAGCCGTAACACCTAGAATTACTCCTCTAACACTAATACTGATCTCTTATAATCTTCATATGACTTAGCCGTAACACCTAGAACTACTCATCTAACACTAATCCTGATCTCTAATCTTCATATGACTTAGCCGTAACACCTAGAACTACTCCTCTAACACTAATCCTGAACTCTAATCTTCATATGACTTAGCCGTAACACCTAGAACTACTCCTCTAACACTAATCCTCATCTCTAATCTTCATATGACTTAGTCGTAACACCTATAACTACTCCTCTAACACTAATCCTGATCTCTAATCTTTATATGACTTAGCCGTAACACCTAGAACTACTCCTCTAACAAATCCTGATCTCTAATCTTCATATGACTTAGCCTTAACACCTAGAACTACTCCTCTCGCAAATCCTGATCTCTAATCTTCATATGACTTAGCCTTAACACCTAGTACTACTCCTTTAACACTAATCCTGATCTGTAATCTTCATATGACTTAGCCGTAGCACCTAGAACTACTCCTCTAACACTAATCTTGATCTCTAATCTTCATATGACTTAGCCGTAACACCTAGAACTACTCTTCTAATACTAATCCTGATATCTAATCTTCATATGACTTAGCCGTAACAAATAGAACTACTCCTCTAACACTAATCCTCATCTCTAATCTTCATATGACTTAGCCGTAACACCTAGAACTACTCCTCTAACACTAATCCTCATATCTAATCTTCATATGACTTAGCCGTAACAAATAGAACCACTCCTCTAACACTAATCCTCATCTCTAATCTTCATATGACTTAGCCGTAACACCTAGAACTACTCCTCTAACACTAATCCTGATATCTAATCTTCATATGACTTAGCCGTAACACCTAGAACTACTCCTCTAACAAATCCTGATCTCTAATCTTCATATGACTTAGCCGTAACACCTAGAATTACTCCTCTAACACTAATACTGATCTCTAATCTTCATATGACTTAGCCGTAACACCTAGAACTACTCCTCTAACACTAATCCTGATATCTAATCTTCATATGACTTAGCCGTAACAAATAGAACTACTCCTCTAACACTAATCCTCATCTCTAATATTCATATGACTTAGCCGTAACACCTAGAACTACTCCTCTAACACTAATTCTGATATCTAATCTTCATATGACTTAGCCGTAACAACTAGAAATACTCCTCTAACACTAATCCTGATCTCTAATCTTCATATGACTTAGCCGTAGCACCTAGAACTACTCCTCTAACACTAATCTTGATCTCTAATCTTCATATGACTTAGCCGTAACACCTAGAACTACTCCTCTAACACTAATCCTGATATCTAATCTTCATATGACTTAGCCGTAACAAATAGAACTACTCCTCTAACACTAATCCTCATCTCTAATCTTCATATGACTTAGCCGTAACACCTAGAACTACTCCTCTAAAACTAATCCTGATCTCTAATCTTCATATGACTTAGCCGTAACACCTAGAACTACTCCTCTTACACTAATTCTGATCTCTAATCTTCATATGACTTAACTGTAGCACCTAGAACTACTCCTCTAACAAATCCTGATCTCTAATCTTCATATGAGTTAGCCGTAACACCTAGTACTACTCCTTTAACACTAATCCTGATCTGTAATCTTCATATGACTTAGCCTTAGCACCTAGAACTACTCCTCTAACACTAATCCTGATCTCTAATCTTCATATAACTTAGCCGTAACACCTAGAACTACTCCTCTAACACTAATCCTCATCTCTAATCTTCATATGACTTAGCCGTAACACCTAGTACTACTCCTCTAACACTAATCCTAATCTCTAATCTTCATATGACTTAGCCGTAACACCTAGAACTACTCCTCTTACACTAATTCTGATCTCTAATCTTCATATGACTTAGCCGTAACACCTAGAATTACTCCTCTAACACTAATACTGATCTCTAATCTTCATATGACTTAGCCGTAACACCTAGAATTACTCCTCTAACACTAATACTGATCTCTTATAATCTTCATGTGACTTAGTCGTAACACCTAGAACTACTCCTCTAGCAAATCCTGATCTCTAATCTTCATATAACTTAGTCGTAACACCTAGAACTACTCCTCTAGTAAATCCTGATCTCTAATCTTCATATAACTTAGTCGTAACACCTAGAACCACTCCTCTAACACTAATCCTGATCTCTAATCTTCATATGACTTAGCCGTAACACCTAGAACTACTCCTCTTACACTAATCCTGATCTCTATTCTTCATATGACTTAGCCGTAACACCCAGAACTACTCCTCTTACACTAATCCTGATCTCTAATCTTCATATGACTTAGCCGTAACACCTAGAATTACTCCTCTAACACTAATACTGATCTCTTATAATCTTCATATGACTTAGCCGTAACACCTAGAACTACTCCTCTAACACTAATCCTGATCTCTAATCTTCATATGACTTAGCCGTAGCAAATAGAACTACTCCACTAACACTAATCCTCATCTCTAATCTTCATATGACTTAGCCGTAACACCTAGAACTACTCCTCTAACACTAATCCTGATATCTAATCTTCATATGACTTAGCCGTAACACCTAGAACTACTCCTCTAACAAATCCTGATCTCTAATCTTCATATGACTTAGCCGTAACACCTAGAACTACTCCTCTAACACTAATCTTGATCTCTAATCTTCATATGACTTAGCCGTAACACCTAGAACTACTCCTCTAACACTAATCCTGATATCTAATCTTCATATGACTTAGCCGTAACAAATAGAACTACTCCTCTAACACTAATCCTCATCTCTAATCTTCATATGACTTAGCCGTAACACCTAGAACTACTCCTCTAACACTAATCCTGATATCTAATCTTCATATGACTTAGCCGTAACACCTACAACTACTCCTCTAACAAATCCTGATCTCTAATCTTCATATGACTTAGCCGTAACACCTAGTACTACTCCTTTAACACTAATCCTGATCTGTAATCTTCATATGACTTAGCCGTAGCACCTAGAACTACTCCTCTAACACTAATCCTGATCTCTAATCTTCATATAACTTAGCCGTAACACCTATAACTACTCCTCTAACACTAATCCTCATCTCTAATCTTCATATGACTTAGCCGTAACACCTAGTACTACTCCTCTAACACTAATCCTAATCTCTAATCTTCATATGACTTAGCCGTAACACCTAGAACTACTCCTCTTACACTAATTCTGATCTCTAATCTTCATATGACTTAGCCGTAACACCTAGAATTACTCCTCTAACACTAATACTGATCTCTAATCTTCATATGACTTAGCCGTAACACCTAGAATTACTCCTCTAACACTAATACTGATCTCTTATAATCTTCATATGACTTAGTCGTAACACCTAGAACTACTCCTCTAGCAAATCCTGATCTCTAATCTTCATATAACTTAGTCGTAACACCTAGAACTACTCCTCTAGTAAATCCTGATCTCTAATCTTCATATAACTTAGTCGTAACACCTAGAACCACTCCTCTAACACTAATCCTGATCTCTAATCTTCATATGACTTAGCCGTAACACCTAGAACTACTCCTCTTACACTAATCCTGATCTCTATTCTTCATATGACTTAGCCGTAACACCCAGAACTACTCCTCTTACACTAATCCTGATCTCTAATCTTCATATGACTTAGCCGTAACACCTAGAATTACTCCTCTAACACTAATACTGATCTCTTATAATCTTCATATGACTTAGCCGTAACACCTAGAACTACTCCTCTAACACTAATCCTGATCTCTAATCTTCATATGACTTAGCCGTGGCAAATAGAACTACTCCTCTAACACTAATCCTCATCTCTAATCTTCATATGACTTAGCCGTAACACCTAGTACTACTCCTCTAACACTAATCCTAATCTCTAATCTTCATATGACTTAGCCTTAGCACCTAGAACTACTCCTCTAACACTAATCCTGATATCTAATCTTCATATGACTTAGCCGTAACAAATAGAACTACTCCTCTAACACTAATCCTCATCTCTAATATTCATATGACTTAGCCGTAACACCTAGAACTACTCCTCTAACACTAATCCTGATATCTAATCTTCATATGACTTAGCCGTAACAACTAGAACTACTCCTCTAACACTAATCCTGATCTCTAATCTTCATATGACTTAACCGTAGCACCTAGAACTACTCCTCTAACACTAATCTTGATCTCTAATCTTCATATGACTTAGCCGTAACACCTAGAACTACTCCTCTAACACTAATCCTGATCTCTAATCTTCATATGACTTAGCCGTAACAAATAGAACTACTCATCTAACACTAATCCTCATCTCTAATCTTCATATGACTTAGCCGTAACACCTAGAACTACTCCTCTAACACTAATCCTGATATCTAATCTTCATATGACTTAGCCGTAACACCTAGAACTACTCCTCTAACAAATCCTGATCTCTAATCTTCATATGACTTAGCCGTAACACCTAGTACTACTCCTTTAACACTAATCCTGATCTGTAATCTTCATATGACTTAGCCGTAGCACCTAGAACTACTCCTCTAACACTAATCCTGATCTCTAATCTTCATATAACTTAGCCGTAACACCTAGAACTACTCCTCTAACACTAATCCTCATCTCTAATCTTCATATGACTTAGCCGTAACACCTAGTACTACTCCTCTAACACTAATCCTAATCTCTAATCTTCATATGACTTAGCCGTAACACCTAGAACTACTCCTCTTACACTAATTCTGATCTCTAATCTTCATATGACTTAACCGTAACACCTAGAATTACTCCTCTAACACTAATACTGATCTCTAATCTTCATATGACTTAGCCGTAACACCTAGAATTACTCCTCTAACACTAATACTGATCTCTTATAATCTTCATATGACTTAGTCGTAACACCTAGAACTACTCCTCTAGCAAATCCTGATCTCTAATCTTCATATAACTTAGTCGTAACACCTAGAACTACTCCTCTAGTAAATCCTGATCTCTAATCTTCATATAACTTAGTCGTAACACCTAGAACCACTCCTCTAACACTAATCCTGATCTCTAATCTTCATATGACTTAGCCGTAACACCTAGAACTACTCCTCTTACACTAATCCTGATCTCTATTCTTCATATGACTTAGCCGTAACACCCAGAACTACTCCTCTTACACTAATCCTGATCTCTAATCTTCATATGAATTAGCCGTAACACCTCGAATTACTCCTCTAACACTAATACTGATCTCTTATAATCTTCATATGACTTAGCCGTAACACCTAGAACTACTCCTCTAACACTAATCCTGATCTCTAATCTTCATATGACTTAGCCGTAACACCTAGAACTACTCCTCTAACACTAATCCTGAACTCTAATCTTCATATGACTTAGCCGTAACACCTAGAACTACTCCTCTAACACTAATCCTGATCTCTAATCTTCATATGACTTAGCGAAACACCTAGAATTACTCCTCTAACACTAATCCTGATCTCTTATAATCTTCATATGACTTAGTCGTAACACCTAGAACTACTCCTCTAGCAAATCCTGATCTCTAATCTTCATATAACTTAGTCGTAACACCTAGAACTACTCCTCTAGCAAATCCTGATCTCTAATCTTCATATAACTTAGTCGTAGCACCTAGAACCACTCCTCTAACACTAATCCTGATCTCTAATCTTCATATGACTTAGCCGTAACACCTAGAACTACTCCTCTTACACTAATCCTGATCTCTATTCTTCATATGACTTAGCCGTAACACCCAGAACTACTCCTCTTACACTAATCCTGATCTCTAATCTTCATATCACTTAGCCGTAACACCTAGAATTACTCCTCTAACACTAATACTGATCTCTTATAATCTTCATAAGAATTAGCCGTAACACCTAGAACTACTCCTCTAACACTAATCCTGATCTCTAATCTTCATATGACTTAGCCGTAACACCTAGAACTACTCCTCTAACACTAATCTTGATCTCTAATCTTCATATGACTTAGCCGTAACACCTAGAACTACTCCTCTAACACTAATCCTGATATCTAATCTTCATATGACTTAGCCGTAACAAATAGAACTACTCCTCTAACACTAATCCTCATCTCTAATATTCATATGACTTAGCCGTAACACCTAGAACTACTCCTCTAACACTAATCCTGATATCTAATCTTCATATGACTTAGCCGTAGCACCTAGTACTACTCCTCTAACACTAATCTTGATCTCTAATCTTCATATGACTTAGCCGTAACACCTAGAACTACTCCTCTAACACTAATCCTGATATCTAATCTTCATATGACTTAGCCGTAACAAATAGAACTACTCCTCTAACACTAATCCTCATCTCTAATCTTCATATGACTTAGCCGTAACACCTAGAACTACTCCTCTAACACTAATCCTGATATCTAATCTTCATATGACTTAGCCGTAACACCTAGAGCTACTCCTCTAACAAATCCTGATCTCTAATCTTCATATGACTTAGCCGTAGCACCTAGTACTACTCCTTTAACACTAATCCTGATCTGTAATCTTCATATGACTTAGCCGTAGCACCTAGAACTACTCCTCTAACACTAATCCTGATCTCTAATCTTCATATAACTTAGCCGTAACACCTAGAACTACTCCTCTAACACTAATCCTCATCTCTAATCTTCATATGACTTAGCCGTAACACCTAGTACTACTCCTCTAACACTAATCCTAATCTCTAATCTTCATATTACTTAGCCGTAACACCTAGAACTACTCCTCTTACACTAATTCTGATCTCTAATCTTCATATGACTTAGCCGTAACACCTAGAATTACTCCTCTAACACTAATACTGATCTCTAATCTTCATATGACTTAGCCGTAACACCTAGAATTACTCCTCTAACACTAATACTGATCTCTTATAATCTTCATATGACTTAGTCGTAACAACTAGAACTACTCCTCTTGCAAATCCTGATCTCTAATCTTCATATAACTTAGTCGTAACACCTAGAACTACTCCTCTAGCAAATCCTGATCTCTAATCTTCATATAACTTAGTCGTAACACCTAGAACCACTCCTCTAACACTAATCCTGATCTCTAATCTTCATATGACTTAGCCGTAACACCTAGAACTACACCTCTTACACTAATCCTGATCTCTATTCTTCATATGACTTAGCCGTAACACCCAGAACTACTCCTCTTACACTAATCCTGATCTCTAATCTTCATATGACTTAGCCGTAACACCTAGAATTACTCCTCTAACACTAATACTGATCTCTTATAATCTTCATATGACTTAGCCGTAACACCTAGAACTACTCCTCTAACACTAATCCTGATCTCTAATCTTCATATGACTTAGCCGTAACACCTAGAACTACTCCTCTAACACTAATCCTGAACTCTAATCTTCATATGACTTAGCCGTAACACCTAGAACTACTCCTCTAACACTAATCCTGATCTCTAATCTTCATATGACTTAGCCGTAACACCTAGAATTACTCCTCTAATACTAATACTGATCTCTTATAATCTTCATATGACTTAGTCGTAACACATAGAACTACTCCTCTAGCAAATCCTGATCTCTAATCTTCATATAACTTAGTCGTAACACTTAGAACTACTCCTCTAGCAAATCCTGATCTCTAATCTTCATATGACTTAGCCGTAACACCTAGAACTACTCCTCTTACACTAATCCTGATCTCTATTCTTCATATGACTTAGCCGTAACACCCAAAATTACTCCTCTTACACTAATCCTGATCTCTAATCTTCATATGACTTAGCCGTAACACCTAGAATTACTCCTCTAACACTAATACTGATCTCTTATAATCTTCATATGACTTAGCCGTAACACCTAGAACTACTCCTCTAACACTAATCCTGATCTCTAATCTTCATATGACTTAGCCGTAACACCTAGAACTACTCCTCTAACACTAATCCTGAACTCTAATCTTCATATGATTTAGCCATAACACCTAGAACTACTCCTCTAACACTAATCATGATCTCTAATCTTCATATGACTTAGTCGTAACACCTATAACTACTCCTCTAACACTAATCCTGATCTCTAATCTTTATATGACTTAGCCGTAACACCTAGAACTACTCCTCTAACAAATCCTGATCTCTAATCTTCATATGACTTAGCCGTAACACCTAGAACTACTCCTCTAGCAAATCCTGATCTCTAATCTTCATATGACTTAGCCGTAACACCTAGAGCTACTCATCTAACACTAATCCTGACCTCTAATCTTCATATGACTTAGCCGTAACACCTAGAACTACTCATCTAACACTAATCCTGATCTCTAATCTTCATATGACTTAGCCGTAACACCTAGATCTACTCATCTAACACTAATCCTGACCTCTAATCTTCATATGACTTAGCCGTAACACCTAGAACTACTCCTCTTATACTAATCAAGATCTCTAATCTTCATATGACTTAGCCGTAACACCTAGAACTACTCCTCTAACACAAATCCTGATCTATAATCTTCATATGACTTAGCCGTAACACCTAGTACTACTCCTCTAACACTAATCCTGATCTGTAATCTTCATATGACTTAGCCGTAGCACCTAGAACTACTCCTCTAACACTAATCTTGATCTCTAATCTTCATATGACTTAGCGTAACACCTAGAACTACTCCTCTAACACTAATCCTCATCTCTAATCTTCATATGACTTAGCCGTAACACCTAGAACTACTCCTCTAACACTAATCCTCATCTCTAATCTTCATATGACTTAGCCGTAATACCTAGAACTACTCCTCTAACACTAATCCTGATATCTAATCTTCATATGACTTAGCCGTAACAAATAGAACTACTCCTCTAACACTAATCCTCATCTCTAATCTTCATATGACTTAGCCGTAACACCTAGAACTACTCCTCTAACACTAATACTGATATCTAATCTTCATATGACGTAGCCGTAACACCTAGAACTACTCCTCTAACACTAATCCTGATCTCTAATCTTCATATGACTTAGACCTAACACCTAGAACTACTGCTCTTACACTAATCCTGATCTCTAATCTTCATATGACTTAGCCGTAACACCTAGAACTACTCCTCTGACACTAATCCTGATCTCTAATCTTCATATGACTTAGCCGTAACACCTAGAACTACTCCTCTAGCAAATCCTGATCTCTAATCTTCATATGACTTAGCCGTAACACCTAGAACTACTCCTCTAACACTAATCCTGATCTCTAATCTTCATATGACTTAGCCGTAACACCTAGAACTACTCCTCTAACAAATCCTGATCTCTAATCTTCATATGATTTAGCCGTAATACCTAGAACTACTCCTCTAGCAAATCCTGATCTCTAATCTTCATATGACTTGGCCGTAACACCTAGAACTACTCCTCTAACACTAATACTGATCTCTAATCTTCATATAACTTAGCCGTAACACCTAGAACTACTCCTCTAACACTAATCCTCATCTCTAATCTTCATATGACTTAGCCGTAGCACCTAGTACTACTCCTCTAACACTAATTCTAATCTATAATCTTCATATGACTTAGCCGTAACACCTAGAACTACTCCTCTTACACTAATCCTGATCTCTAATCTTCATATGACTTAGCCGTAACACCTAGAATTACTCCTCTAACACTAATACTGATCTCTTATAATCTTCATATGACTTAGTCGTAACACCTAGAACTACTCCTCTAACACTAATCCTGATCTCTAATATTCATATGACTTAGCCGTAACACCTAGAACTACTCCTCTAGCAAATCCTGATCTCTAATCTTCATATAACTTAGTCGTAGCACCTAGAACCACTCCTCTAACACTAATCCTGATCTCTAATCTTCATATGACTTAGCCGTAACACCTAGAACTACTCCTCTAACAAATCCTGATCTCTAATCTTCATATGACTTGGCCGTAACACCTAGTACTACTCCTTTAACACTAATCCTGATCTGTAATCTTCATATGACTTAGCCGTAGCACCTAGAACTACTCCTCTAACACTAATCCTGATCTCTAATCTTCATATAACTTAGCCGTAACACCTAGAACTACTCCTATAACACTAATCCTGATCTCTAATCTTCATATGACTTAGCCGTAACACCTAGTACTACTCCTCTAACACTAATCCTAATCTCTAATCTTCATATGACTTAGCCGTAACACCTAGAACTACTCCTCTTACACGAATCCTGATCTCTAATCTTTATATGACTTAGCCGTAACACCCAGAACTACTCCTCTTACACTAATCCTGATCTCTAATCTTCATATGACTTAGCCGTAACACCTAGAACTACTCCTCTAACACTAATCCTGATCTCTAATCTTCATATAACTTAGCCGTAACACCTAGAACTACTCCTCTAACACTAATCCTCATCTCTAATCTTCATATGACTTAGCCGTAACACCTAGTACTACTCCTCTAACACTAATCCTAATCTCTAATCTTCATATGACTTAGCCGTAACACCTAGAACTACTCCTCTTACACTAATTCTGATCTCTAATCTTCATATGACTTAGCCGTAACACCTAGAATTACTCCTCTAACACTAATACTGATCTCTAATCTTCATATGACTTAGCCGTAACACCTAGAATTACTCCTCTAACACTAATACTGATCTCTTATAATCTTCATATGACTTAGTCGTAACACCTAGAACTACTCCTCTAGCAAATCCTGATCTCTAATCTTCATATAACTTAGTCGTAACACCTAGAACTACTCCTCTAGTAAATCCTGATCTCTAATCTTCATATAACTTAGTCGTAACACCTAGAACCACTCCTCTAACACTAATCCTGATCTTTAATCTTCATATGACTTAGCCGTAACACCTAGAACTACTCCTCTTACACTAATCCTGATCTCTATTCTTCATATGACTTAGCCGTAACACCCAGAACTACTCCTCTTACACTAATCCTGATCTCTAATCTTCATATGACTTAGCCATAACACCTAGAATTACTCATCTAACACTAATACTGATCTCTTATAATCTTCATATGACTTAGACGTAACACCTAGAACTACTCCTCTAACACTAATCCTGATCTCTAATCTTCATATGACTTAGCCGTAACACCTAGAACTACTCCTCTAACACTAATCCTGAACTCTAATCTTCATATGACTTAGCCGTAACACCTAGAACTACTCCTCTAACACTAATCCTGATCTCTATTCTTCATATGACTTAGCCGTAACACCCAGAACTACTCCTCTTACACTAATCCTGATCTCTAATCTTCATATGACTTAGCCGTAACACCTAGAACTACTCCTCTAACACTAATCCTGAACTCTAATCTTCATATGACTTAGCCGTAACACCTAGAAATACTCCTCTAACACTAATCCTGATCTCTAATCTTCATATGACTTAGTCGTAACACCTATAACTACTCCTCTAACACTAATCCTGATCTCTAATCTTTATATGACTTAGCCGTAACACCTAGAACTACTCCTCTAGCAAATCCTGATCTCTAATCTTCATATGACTTAGCCTTAACACCTAGTACTACTCCTTTAACACTAATCCTGATCTGTAATCTTCATAAGACTTAGCCGTAGCACCCAGAACTACTCCTCTAACACTAATCTTGATCTCTAATCTTCATATGACTTAGCCGTAACACCTAGAACTACTCCTCTAACACTAATCCTGATATCTAATCTTCATATGACTTAGACGTAACAAATAGAACTACTCCTCTAACACTAATCCTCATCTCTAATCTTCATATGACTTAGCCGTAACACCTAGAACTACTCCTCTAACACTAATCCTGATATCTAATCTTCATATGACTTAGCCGTAACACCTGGAACTACTCCTCTAACACTAATCCTGATCTCTAATCTTCATATGACTTAGCCGTAGCACCTAGAACTACTCCTCTAACACTAATCTTGATCTCTAATCTTCATATGACTTAGCCGTAACACCTAGAACTACTCCTCTAACACTAATCCTGATATCTAATCTTCATATGACTTAGCCGTAACAAATAGAACTACTCCTCTAACACTAATCCTCATCTCTAATCTTCATATGACTTAGCCGTAACACCTAGAACTACTCCTCTAACACTAATCCTGATATCTAATCTTCATATGACTTAGCCGTAACACCTAGAACTACTCCTCTAACAAATCCTGATCTCTAATCTTCATATGACTTAGCCGTAGCTCCTAGTACTACTCCTTTAACACTAATCCTGATCTGTAATCTTCATATGACTTAGCCGTAGCACCTAGAACTACTCCTCTAACACTAATCCTGATCTCTAATCTTCATATAACTTAGCCGTAACACCTAGAACTACTCCTCTAACACTAATCCTCATCTCTAATCTTCATATGACTTAGCCGTAACACCTAGTACTACTCCTCTAACACTAATCCTAATCTCTAATCTTCATATGACTTAGCCGTAACACCTAGAACTACTCCTCTTACACTAATTCTGATCTCTAATCTTCATATGATTTAGCCGTAACACCTAGAATTACTCCTCTAACACTAATACTGATCTCTAATCTTCATATGACTTAGCCGTAACACCTAGAATTACTCCTCTAACACTAATACTGATCTCTTATAATCTTCATATGACTTAGTCGTAACACCTAGAACTACTCCTCTTGCAAATCCTGATCTCGAATCTTCATATAACTTAGTCGTAACACCTAGAACTACTCCTCTAGCAAATCCTGATCTCTAATCTTCATATAACTTAGTCGTAACACCTAGAACCACTCCTCTAACACTAATCCTGATCTCTAATCTTCATATGACTTAGCGTAACACCTAGAACTACTCCTCTTACACTAAACCTGATCTCTATTCTTCATATGACTTAGCCGTAACACCCAGAACTACTCCTCTTACACTAATCCTGATCTCTAATCTTCATATGACTTAGCCGTAACACCTAGAATTACTCCTCTAACACTAATACTGATCTCTTATAATCTTCATATGACTTAGCCGTAACACCTAGAACTACTCCTCTAACACTAATCCTGATCTCTAATCTTCATATGACTTAGCCGTAACACCTAGAACTACTCCTCTAACACTAATTCTGAACTCTAATCTTCATATGACTTAGCCGTAACACCTAGAACTACTCCTCTAACACTAATCCTGATCTCTAATCTTCATATGACTTAGCCGTAACACCTAGAATTACTCCTCTAACACTAATACTGATCTCTTATAATCTTCATATGACTTAGTCGTAACACCTAGAACTACTCCTCTAGCAAATCTTGATCTCTAATCTTCATATAACTTAGTCGTAACACCTAGAACTACTCCTCTAGCAAATCCTGAACTCTAATCTTCATATAACTTAGTCGTAGCACCTAGAACCACTCCTCTAACACTAATCCTGATCTCTAATCTTCATATGACTTAGTCGTAACACCTATAACTACTCCTCTAACACTAATCCTGATCTCTAATCTTTATATGACTTAGCCGTAACACCTAGAACTACTCCTCTAACAAATCCTGATCTCTAATCTTCATATGACTTAGCCGTAACACCTAGAACTACTCCTCTAGCAAATCCTGATCTCTAATCTTCATATGACTTAGCCGTAACACCTAGAGCTACTCATCTAACACTAATCCTGACCTCTAATCTTCATATGACTTAGCCGTAACACCTAGAACTACTCATCTAACACTAATCCTGATGTCTAATCTTCATATGACTTAGCCGTAACACCTAGATCTACTCATCTAACACTAATCCTGACCTCTAATCTTCATATGACTTAGCCGTAACACCTAGAACTACTCCTCTTATACTAATAAAGATCTCTAATCTTCATATGACTTAGCCGTAACACCTAGAACTACTCCTCTAACACAAATCCTGATCTCTAATCTTCATATGACTTAGCCGTAACACCTAGTACTACTCCTTTAACACTAATCCTGATCTGTAATCTTCATATGACTTAGCCGTAGCACCTAGAACTACTCCTCTAACACTAATCTTGATCTCTAATCTTCATATGACTTAGCGTAACACCTAGAACTACTCCTCTAACACTAATCCTCATCTCTAATCTTCATATGACTTAGCCTTAACACCTAGAACTACCCCTCTAACACTAATCCTCATCTCTAATCTTCATATGACTTAGCCGTAATACATAGAACTACTCCTCTAACACTAATCCTGATATCTAATCTACATATGACTTAGCCGTAACAAATAGAACTACTCCTCTAACACTAATCCTCATCTCTAATCTTCATATGACTTAGCCTTAACACCTAGAACTACTCCTCTAACACTAATCCTGATATCTAATCTTCATATGACTTAGCCGTAACAACTAGAACTACTCCTCTAACACTAATCCTGATCTCTAATCTTCATATGACTTAGACCTAACACCTAGAACTACTGCTCTTACACTAATCAAGATCTCTAATCTTCATATGACTTAGCCGTAACACCTAGAACTACTCCTCTGACACTAATCCTGATCTCTAATCTTCATATGACTTAGCCGTAACACCTAGAACTACTCCTCTAGCAAATCCTGATCTCTAATCTTCATATGACTTAGCCGTAACACCTAGAACTACTCCTCTAACACTAATCCTGATCTGTAATCTTCATATGACTTAGCCGTAACACCTAGAACTACTCCTCTAACAAATCCTGATCTCTAATCTTCATATGATTTAGCCGTAATACCTAGAACTACTCCTCTAGCAAATCCTGATCTCTAATCTTCATATGACTTGGCCGTAACACCTAGAACTACTCCTCTAACACTAATACTGATCTCTAATCTTCATATAACTTAGCCGTAACACCTAGAACTACTCCTCTAACACTAATCCTCATCTCTAATCTTCATATGACTTAGCCGTAGCACCTAGTACTACTCCTCTAACACTAATTCTAATCTCTAATCTTCATATGACTTAGCCGTAACACCTAGAACTACTCCTCTTACACTAATCCTGATCTCTAATCTTCATATGACTTAGCCGTAACACCTAGAATTACTCCTCTAACACTAATACTGATCTCTTATAATCTTCATATGACTTAGTCGTAACACCTAGAACTACTCCTCTAACACTAATCCTGATCTCTAATATTCATATGACTTAGCCGTAACACCTAGAACTACTCCTCTAGCAAATCCTGATCTCTAATCTTCATATAACTTAGTCGTAACACCTAGAACCACTCCTCTAACACTAATCCTGATCTCTAATCTTCATATGACTTAGCCGTAACACCTAGAACTACTCCTCTAACAAATCCTGATCTCTAATCTTCATATGACTTAGCCGTAACACCTAGTACTACTCCTTTAACACTAATCCTGATCTGTAATCTTCATATGACTTAGCCGTAGCACCTAGAACTACTCCTCTAACACTAATCCTGATCTCTAATCTTCATATAACTTAGCCGTAACACCTAGAACTACTCCTCTAACACTAATCCTCATCTCTAATCTTCATATGACTTAGCCGTAACACCTAGAACTACTCCTCTAACACTAATCCTAATCTCTAATCTTCATATGACTTAGCCGTAACACCTAGAACTACTCCTCTTACACGAATCCTGATCTCTAATCTTTATATGACTTAGCCGTAACACCCAGAACTACTCCTCTTACACTAATCCTGATCTCTAATCTTCATATGACTTAGCCGTAACACCTAGAATTACTCCTCTAACACTAATACTGATCTCTTATAATCTTCATATGACTTAGTCGTAACACCTAGAACCACTCCTCTAACACTAATCCTGATCTCTAATATTCATATGACTTAGCCGTAACACCTAGAACTACTCCTCTAGCAAATCCTGATCTCTAATCTTCATATAACTTAGTCGTAACACCTAGAACTACTCCTCTAACACTAATCCTGATCTCTAATCTTCATATTACTTAACTGTAGCACCTAGAACTACTCCTCTAACAAATCCTGATCTCTAATCTTCATATGACTTAGCCGTAACACCTAGTACTACTCCTTTAACACTAATCCTGATCTGTAATCTTCATATGACTTAGCCGTAACACCTAGAACTACTCCTCTAACAAATCCTGATCTCTAATCTTCATATGATTTAGCCGTAACACCTAGAACTACTCCTCTAGCAAATCCTGATCTCTAATCTTCATATGACTTAGCCGTAACACCTAGAACTACTCCTCTAACACTAATCCTCATCTCTAATCTTCATATGACTTAGCGGTAACACCTAGAACTACTCCTCTAACACTAATCCTCATCTCTAATCTTCATATGACTTAGCCGTAACACCTAGAACTACTCATCTAGCAAATCATGATCTCTAATCTTCATATGACTTAGCCGTAACACCTAGAACTACACCTCTAACACTAATCCTGATCTCTAATCTTCAAATGACTTAGCCGTAGCACCTAGAACTACTCCTCTAACACTAATCCTGATATCTAATCTTCATATGACTTAGCCGTAACACCTAGAACTACTCCTCTAACACTAATCCTGACCTCTAATCTTCATATGACTTAGCCGTAACACCTAGAACTACTCCTCTAACACTAATCTTAATCTCTAATCTTCATATGACTTAGCCGTAACACCTAGAACTACTCCTCTTACACTAATCCTGATCTCTAATCTTTATATGACTTAGCCGTAACACCCAGAACTACTCCTCTTACACTAATCCTGATCTCTAATCTTCATATGACTTAGCCGTAACACCTATAATTACTCCTCTAACACTATTACTGATCTCTTATAATCTTCATATGACTTAGCCGTAACACCTAGAATTACTCCTCTAAAACTAATACTGATCTCTTATAATCTTCATATGACTTAGTCGTAACACCTAGAACTACTCCTCTAACACTAATCCTGATCTCTAATATTCATATGACTTAGCCGGAACACCTAGAACTACTCCTCTAGCAAATCCTGATCTCTAATCTTCATATAACTTAGTCGTAACACCTAGAACCACTCCTCTAACACTAATCCTGATCTCTAATCTTCATATTACTTAACCGTAGCACCTAGAACTTCTCCTCTAACAAATCCTGATCTCTAATCTTCATATGACTTAGCCGTAACACCTAGAACTACTCCTCTAACACTAATCCTGATCTCTAATATTCATATGACTTAGCCGTAACACCTAGAACTACTCCTCTAGCAAATCCTGATCTCTAATCTTCATATAACTTAGTCGTAACACCTAGAACTACTCCTCTAACACTAATCCTGATCTCTAATCTTCATATTACTTAACTGTAGCACCTAGAACTACTCCTCTAACAAATCCTGATCTCTAATCTTCATATGACTTAGCCGTAACACCTAGTACTACTCCTTTAACACTAATCCTGATCTGTAATCTTCATATGACTTAGCCGTAACACCTAGAACTATTCCTCTAGCAAATCATGTTCTCTAATCTTCATATGACTTAGCCGTAACACCTAGAACTACACCTCTAACACTAATCCTGATCTCTAATCTTCAAATGACTTAGCCGTAGCACCTAGAACTACTCCTCTAACACTAATCCTGATATCTAATCTTCATATGACTTAGCCGTAACACCTAGAACTACTCCTCTAACACTAATCCTGATCTCTAATCTTCATATGACTTAGCCGTAACACCTAGAACTACTCCTCTAACACTAATCTTAATCTCTAATCTTCATATGACTTAGCCGTAACACCTAGAACTACTCCTCTTACACTAATCCTGATCTCTAATCTTTATATGACTTAGCCGTAACACCCAGAACTACTCCTCTTACACTAATCCTGATCTCTAATCTTCATATGACTTAGCCGTAACACCTATAATTACTCCTCTAACACTATTACTGATCTCTTATAATCTTCATATGACTTAGCCGTAACACCTAGAATTACTCCTCTAACACTAATACTGATCTCTTATAATCTTCATATGACTTAGTCGTAACACCTAGAACTACTCCTCTAACACTAATCCTGATCTCTAATATTCATATGACTTAGCCGGAACACCTAGAACTACTCCTCTAGCAAATCCTGATCTCTAATCTTCATATAACTTAGTCGTAACACCTAGAACCACTCCTCTAACACTAATCCTGATCTCTAATCTTCATATTACTTAACCGTAGCACCTAGAACTACTCCTCTAACAAATCCTGATCTCTAATCTTCATATGACTTAGCCGTAACACCTAGTACTACTCCTTTAACACTAATCCTGATCTGTAATCTTCATATGACTTAGCCGTAACACCTAGAACTACTCCTCTAACAAATCCTGATCTCTAATCTTCATATGATTTAGCCTTAACACCTAGAACTACTCCTCTAGCAAATCCTGATCTCTAATCTTCATATGACTTAGCCGTAACACCTAGAACTACTCCTCTAACACTAATCCTCATCTCTAATCTTCATATGACTTAGCGGTAACACCTAGAACTACTCCTCTAACACTAATCCTGATCTCTAATCTTCATATGACTTAGCCGTAACACCTAGAACTACTCCTCTAGCAAATCATGATCTCTAATCTTCATATGACTTAGCCGTAACACCTAGAACTACACCTCTAACACTAATCCTGATCTCTAATATTCAAATGACTTAGCCGTAGCACCTAGAACTACTCCTCTAACACTAATCCTGATATCTAATCTTCATATGACTTAGCCGTAACACCTAGAACTACTCCTCTAACACTAATCCTGATCTCTAATCTTCATATGACTTAGCCGTAACACCTAGAACTACTCCTCTAACACTAATCCTAATCTCTAATCTTCATATGACTTAGCCGTAACACCTAGAACTACTCCTCTTACACTAATCCTGATCACTAATCTTTATATGACTTAGCCGTAACACCCAGAACTACTCCTCTTACACTAATCCTGATCTCTAATCTTCATATGACTTAGCCGTAACACCTATAATTACTCCTCTAACACTATTACTGATCTCTTATAATCTTCATATGACTTAGCCGTAACACCTAGAACTACTCCTCTAACACTAATCCTGAACTCTAATCTTCATATGACTTAGCCGTAACACCTAGAACTACTCCTCTAACACTAATCCTGATCTCTAATCTTCATATGACTTAGTCGTAACACCTATAACTACTCCTCTAACACTAATCCTGATCTCTAATCTTTATATGACTTAGCCGTAACTCCTAGAACTACTCCTCAAACAAATCCTGATCTCTAATCTTCATATGACTTAGCCGTAACACCTAGGACTACTCCTCTAGCAAATCCTGATCTCTAATCTTCATATGACTTAGCCGTATCACCTAGAATTACTCATCTAACACTAATCCTGACCTCTAATCTTCATCTGACTTAGCCGTAACACCTAGAACTACTCCTCTTATACTAATCAAGATCTCTAATCTTCATATGACTTAGCCGTAACACCTAGAACTACTCCTCTAACACAAATCCTGATCTCTAATCTTCATATGACTTAGCCGTAACACCTAGAATTACTCCTCTAGCAAATATTGATCTCTAATCTTCATATGACTTAGCCGTAACACCTAGAACTACTCCTCTAACACTAATCCTGATATCTAATCTTCATATGACTTAGCCGTAACAACTAGAACTACTCCTCTAACACTAATCCTGATCTCTAATCTTCATATGACTTAGCCGTAACACCTAGAACTACTCCTCTAACACTAATCCTGATATCTAATCTTCATATGACTTAGCCGTAACAACTAGAACTACTCCTCTAACACTAATCCTGATCTCTAATCTTCATATGACTTAGCCGTAACACCTAGAACTACTCCTCTTACACTAATCAAGATCTCTAATCTTCATATGACTTAGCCGTAACACCTAAAACTACTCCTCTGACACTAATCCTGATCTCTAATCTTCATATGACTTAGCCGTAACACCTAGAACTACTCCTCTAACAAATCCTGATCTCTAATCTTCATATGACGTAGTCGTAACACCTAGAACTACTCCTCTAGCAAATCCTGATCTCTAATCTTCATATGACTTAGCCGTAACACCTAGAACTACTCCTCTAACACAAATCCTGATATCTAATCTTCATATGACTTAGCCGTAACACCTAGAACTACTCCTCTAGCAAATCCTGATCTCTAATCTTCATATGACTTAGCCGTAACATCTAGAACTACTCCTCTAACAGTAATCCTGATCTCTAATCTTCATATGACTTAGCCGTAACACCTAAAATTACTCCTCTTACACTAATCGTGATCTCTAATCTTTATATGACTTAGCCGTAACACCTAGAACTACTCCTTTAACACTAATCCTGATCTCTAATCTTCATATGATTTAGCCGTAACACCTAGAACTTCTCCTCTAACACTAATCCTGATCTCTAATCTTCATATGACTTAGCCGTAACACCTAGAACTACTCCTCTAACACAAATCCTGATCTCTAATCTTCATATGACTTAGCCGTAACACCTAGAATTACTCCTCGTACACTAATCAAGATCTCTAATCTCCATATGACTTAGACGTAACACCTAGAATTACTCCTCTAACACTAATTCTGATCTCTAATCTTCATATGACTTAGCCGTAACACCTAGAGCTACTCCTCTTACACTAATCCTGATCTCTAATCATGATATGACTTAGCCGTAACACCTAGAACTACTCCTCTAGCAAATCGTGATCTCTAATCTTCATATGACTTAGCCGTAACACCTAGAACTACTCCTCTAACACTAATCCTGATCTCTAATCTTCATATGACTTAGCCGTAACACCTAAAACTACTCCTCTAACACTAATCCTGATCTCTAATCTTCATATGACTTAGCCGTAACACCTAGAACTACTCCTCTAGCAAATCGTGATCTCTAATCTTCATATGACTTAGCCGTAGCACCTAGAACTACTCCTCTAACACTAATCCTGATCTCTAATCATCATATGACTTAGCCGTAACACCTAGAACTACTCCTCTAACACTAATCCTGATCTCTAATCTTCATATGACTTAGCCGTAACACCTAGAACTACTCCTCTAACACTAATCCTGATATCTAATCTTCATATGACTTAGCCGTAACACCTAGAACTACTCCTCTAACACTAATCCTGATCTCTAATCTTCATATGACTTAGCCGTAACACCTAGAACTATTCCTCTAGCAAATCCTGATCTCTAATCTTCATATGACTTAGCCGTAACACCTAGAAATACTCCTCTAACACTAATCCTGATCTCTAATCTTCATAAGACTTAGCCGTAACACCTAGAACTACTCCACTAACACTAATCCTGATCTCTAATCTTCATATGACTTAGCCATAACACCTAGAACTACTCCTCTTACACTAATTCTGATCTCTAATCTTCATATGACTTAGCCGTAACACCTAGAACTACTCCTCTAACACTAATCCTGATCTCTAATCTTAATATGACTTAGCCGTAACACCTAGAATTACTCCTCTAACACTAATCCTGATCTCTAATCTTCATATGACTTAGCCGTAACACCTAAAACTACTCCTCTAACACTAATCCTGATCTCTAATCTTCATATGACTTAGCCGTAACACCTAGAACTACTCCTCTAACACTAATCCTGATCTCTAATCTTCATATGACTTAGCCGTAGCACCTAGAACTACTCCTCTAACACTAATCCTGATCTCTATAATCTTCATATGACTTAGCCGTAACACCTAGAACTACTCCTCTTACATTAATCCTGATCTTTAATCTTCATTTGACTTAGCCGTAACACCTAAAACTATTCCTCTAACACTAATCCTGATCTCTAATCTTCATATGACTTAGCCGTAACACCTAGAACTACTCCTCTAACACTAATCCTGATATCTAATCTTCATATGACTTAGCCGTAACACCTAGAACTACTCCTCTAACACTAATCCTGATCTCTAATCTTCATATGACTTAGCCGTAACACCTAGAACTATTCCTCTAGCAAATCCTGATCTCTAATCTTCATATGACTTAGCCGTAACACCTAGAAATACTCCTCTAACACTAATCCTGATCTCTAATCTTCATAAGACTTAGCCGTAACACCTAGAACTACTCCACTAACACTAATCCTGATCTCTAATCTTCATATGACTTAGCCATAACACCTAGAACTACTCCTCTTACACTAATTCTGATCTCTAATCTTCATATGACTTAGCCGTAACACCTAGAACTACTCCTCTAACACTAATCCTGATCTCTAATCTTAATATGACTTAGCCGTAACACCTAGAATTACTCCTCTAACACTAATCCTGATCTCTAATCTTCATATGACTTAGCCGTAACACCTAAAACTACTCCTCTAACACTAATCCTGATCTCTAATCTTCATATGACTTAGCCGTAGCACCTAGAACTACTCCTCTAACACTAATCCTGATCTCTAATCTTCATATGACTTAGCCGTAGCACCTAGAACTACTCCTCTAACACTAATCCTGATCTCTATAATCTTCATATGACTTAGCCGTAACACCTAGAACTACTCCTCTTACATTAATCCTGATCTTTAATCTTCATTTGACTTAGCCGTAACACCTAAAACTATTCCTCTAACACTAATCCTGATCTCTAATCTTCATATGACTTAGCCGTAACACATAGAACTACTCCTCTAACACTAATCCTGATCTCTAATCTTCATATGACTTAGCCGTAGCACCTAAAACTACTCCTCTAACACTAATCCTGATCTCTAATCTTCATATGACTTAGCCGTAACACCTAAAACTACTCCTCTAACACTAATCCTGATCTCTAATCATTATATGACTTAGCCGTGACACCTAGAACTACTCCTCTAGCAAATCGTGATCTCTAATCTTCATATGATTTAGCCGTAACACCTAGAACTACACCTCTAACAAATCCTGATCTCTAATCTTCATATGACTTGGCGGTAACACCTAGAACTATTCCTCTAGTAAATCCTGATCTCTAATCTTCATATGACTTAGCCGTAACACCTAGAATTACTCCTCTAACACTAATCCTGATATCTAATCTTCATAAGACTTAGCCGTAACACCTAGAACTACTCCTGTAACACTAATCCTGATCTCTAATCTTCATATGATTTAGCCGTAACACCTAGAACTACTCCTCTTACACTAATCCTGATCTCTAATCTTCATATGACTTAGCCGTAACACCTAGAACTACTCCTCTTACACTAAACCTGATCTCTAATCTTAATATGACTTAGCCGTAACACCTAGAACTACTCCTCTAACACTAATCCTGATCTCTAATCTTCATATGACTTAGCCGTAGCACCTAGAACTACTCCTCTAACACTAATCCTGATCTGTAATCTTCATATGACTTAGCCGTAACACCCAGAACTACTCCTCTAACACTAATCCTGATCTCTAATCATTATATGACTTAGCCGTGACACCTAGGACTACTCCTCTAGCAAATCGTGATCTCTAATCTTCATATGATTTAGCCGTAACACCTAGAACTACACCTCTAACAAATCCTGATCTCTAATCTTCATATGACTTAGCGGTAACACCTAGAACTATTCCTCTAGCAAATCCTGATCTCTAATCTTCATATGACTTAGCCGTAACACCTAGAACTACTCCTCTTACACTAAACCTGATCTCTAATCTTAATATGACTTAGCCGTAACACCTAGAACCACTCCTCTAACACTAATCCTGATCTCTAATCTTCATATGATTTAGCCGTAACACCTAGAACTACTCCTCTAACACTAATCCTGATCTCTAATCTTCATATGACTTAGCCGTAGCACCTAGAACTACTCCTCTAACACTAATCCTGATCTCTAATCTTCATATGACTTAGCCGTAACGCCTAGAACTACTCCTCTAACAAATCCTGATCTCTAATCTTCATATGACTTAGCCGTAACACCTAGAACTATTCCTCTAGCAAATCCTGATCTCTAATCATCATATGACTTAGCCGTATCACCTAGAACTACTCCTCTAACACTAATCCTGATATCTAATCTTCATAAGACTTAGCCATAACACCTAGAACTACTCCTCTAACACTAATCAAGATCTCTAATCTTCATATGACTTAGCCGTAACACCTAAAACTACTCCTCTGACACTAATCCTGATCTCTAATCTTCATATGACTTAGCCGTAACACCTAGAACTACTCCTCTAACAAATCCTGATCTCTAATCTTCATATGACTTAGCCGTAACACCTAGAACTACTCCTCTAGTAAATCCTGATCTCTAATCTTCATATGACTTAGCCGTAACATATAGAACTACTCCTCTAACAGTAATCCTGATCTCTAATCTTCATATGACTTAGCCGTAACACCTAAAATTACTCCTCTTGCACTAATCGTGATCTCTAATCTCTATATGACTTAGCCGTAATACCTAGAACTACTCCTTTAACACTAATCCTGATCTCTAATCTTCATATGATTTAGCCGTAACACCTAGAACTACTCCTCTAACACTAATCCTGATCTCTAATCTTCATATGACTTAGCCGTAACACCTAGAACTACTCCTCTAACACAAATCCTGATCTCTAATCTTCATATGACTTAGCCGTAACACCTAGAACTACTCCTCTTACACTAATCAAGATCTCTAATCTCCATATGACTTAGCCGTAACACCTAGAATTACTCCTCTAACACTAATTCTGATCTCTAATCTTCATATGACTTAGCCGTAACACCTAGAGCTACTCCTCTTACACTAATCCTGATCTCTAATCATGATATGACTTAGCCGTAACACCTAGAACTACTCCTCTAGCAAATCGTGATCTCTAATCTTCATATGACTTAGCCGTAACACCTAGAACTACTCCTCTAACACTAATCCTGATCTCTAATCTTCATATGACTTAGCCGTAACACCTAAAACTACTCCTCTAGCAAATCGTGATCTCTAATCTTCATATGACTTAGCCGTAGCACCTAGAACTACTCCTCTAACACTAATCCTGATCTCTAATCATCATATGACTTAGCCGTAACACCTAGAACTACTCCTCTAACACTAATCCTGATCTCTAATCTTCATATGACTTAGCCGTAACACCTAGAACTACTCCTCTAACACTAATCCTGATATCTAATCTTCATATGACTTAGCCGTAACACCTAGAACTACTCCTCTAACACTAATCCTGATCTATAATCTTCATATGACTTAGCCGTAACACCTAGAACTATTCCTCAAGCAAATCCTGATCTCTAATCTTCATATGACTTAGCCGTAACACCTAGAAATACTCCTCCAACACTAATCCTGATCTCTAATCTTCATAAGACTTAGCCGTAACACCTAGAACTACTCCACTAACACTAATCCTGATCTCTAATCTTAATATGACTTAGCCGTAACACCTAGAACTACTCCTCTAACACTAATCCTGATCTCTAATCTTCATATGACTTAGCCGTAACACCTAAAACTACTCCTCTAACACTAATCCTGATCTCTAATCTTCATATGACTTAGCCGTAACACCTAGAACTACTCCTCTAACACTAATCCTGATCTCTAATCTTCATATGACTTAGCCGTAGCACCTAGAACTACTCCTCTAACACTAATCCTGATCTCTATAATCTTCATATGACTTAGCCGTAACACCTAGAACTACTCCTCTTACACTAATCCTGATCTTTAATCTTCATTTGACTTAGTCGTAACACCTAAAACTATTCCTCTAACACTAATCCTGATCTCTAATCTTCATATGACTTAGCCGTAACACATAGAACTACTTTTCTAACACTAATCCTGATCTCTAATCTTCATATGACTTAGCCGTAGCACCTAGAACTACTCCTCTAACACTAATCCTGATCTCTAATCTTCATATGACTTAGCCGTAATACCTAAAACTACTCCTCTAACACTAATCCTGATCTCTAATCATTATATGACTTAGCCGTGACACCTAGAACTACTCCTCTAGCAAATCGTGATCTCTAATCTTCATATGATTTAGCCGTAACACCTAGAACTATTCCTCTAGCAAATCCTCATCTCTAATCTTCATATGACTTAGCCGTAACACCTAGAACTACTCCTCTAACACTAATCCTGATATCTAATCTTCATAAGACTTAGCCGTAACACCTAGAACTACTCCTCTAACACTAATCCTGATCTCTAATCTTCATATGATTTAGCCGTAACACCTAGAACTACTCCTCTTACACTAATCCTGATCTCTAATCTTCATATGACTTAGCCGTAACAACTAGAACTACTCCTCTTACACTAAACCTGATCTCTAATCTTAATATGACTTAGCCGTAACACCTAGAACTACTCCTCTAACACTAATCCTGATCTCTAATCTTCATATGACTTAGCCGTAGCACCTAGAACTACTCCTCTAACACTAATCCTGATCTCTAATCTTCATATGACTTAGCCGTAACACCCAGAACTACTCCTCTAACACTAATCCTGATCTCTAATCATTATATGACTTAGCCGTGACACCTAGAACTACTCCTCTAGCAAATCGTGATCTCTAATCTTCATATGATTTAGCCGTAACACCTAGAACTACACCTCTAACAAATCCTGATCTCTAATCTTCATATGACTTAGCCGTAACACCTAGAACTACTCCTCTAACACTAATCCTGATATCAAATCTTCATAAGACTTAGCCCTAACACCTAGAACTACTCCTCTAACACTAATCCTGATCTCTAATCTTCATATGATTTAGCCGTAACACCTAGAACTACTCCTCTTACACTAATCCTGATCTCTAATCTTCATATGACTTAGCCGTAACACCTAGAACTACTCCTCTTACACTAATCCTGATCTCTAATCTTAATATGACTTAGCCGTAACACCTAGAACTACTCCTCTAACACTAATTCTGATCTCTAATCTTCATATGACTTAGCCGTAGCACCTAGAACTACTCCTCTAACACTAATCCTGATTTCTAATCTTCATATGACTTAGTCGTAACACCTAGAACTACTCCTCTACCACTAATCCTGATCTCTAATCTTCATATGACTTAGCCGTAACACCTAGAACTACTCATCTAACACTAATCCTGATCTCTAATCTTCATATGACTTAGCGTAACACCTAGAACTACTCCTCTAACACTAATCCTGATCTCTAATCTTCATATGACTTAGCCGTAACACCTAGAACTACTCCTCTAGCAAATCCTGATCTCTAATCTTCATATGACTTAGCCGTAACACCTAGAACTACTCCTCTTACACTAATCCTGATCTCTAATTTTCATATGACTTAGCCGTAACACCTAGAACTACTCCTCTAACACTAATCCTGATCTCTAATCTTCATATGACTTAGCGTAACAACTAGAACTACTCCTCTAACACTAATACTGATCTCTAATCTTCATATGACTTAGCCGTAACAACTAGAACTACTCCTCTAACACTAATCCTGATATCTAATCTTCATATGACTTAGCCGTAACACCTAGAACTACTCCTCTTACACTAATCAAGATCTCTAATCTTCATATGACTTAGCCGTAACACCTAGAACTACTCCTCTAACACTAATCCTGATCTCAAATCTTCATATGACTTAGCCGTAACACCTCGAACTACTCCTCTAACAAATCCTGATCTCTAATCTTCAAATGACGTAGTCGTAACACCTAGAACTACTCCTCTAGCAAATCCTGATCTCTAATCTTCATATGACTTAGCCGTAGCACCTAGAACTACTCATCTAACACTAATCCTGATATCTAATCTTCATATGATTTAGCTATAACACCTAAAACTACTCCTCTTACACTAATCCTGATCTCTAATCTTCATATGACTTAGCCGTAACACCTAGAACTACTCCTCTAACACAAATCCTGATCTCTAATCTTCATAAGACTTAGCCGTAACACCTAGAACTACTCCTCTAGTAAATCCTGATCTCTAATCTTCATATGACTTAGCCGTAACACCTAGAACTACTCCTCTAACACTAATCCTGATCTCTAATCTTCATATGACTTAGCCGTAACACTTAAAACTACTCCTCTTACACTAATCCTGATCTCTAATCTTCATATGACTTAGCCGTAACACCTAGAACTACTCCTCTTATACTAATCCTGATCTCTAATCTTCATATGACTTAGCCGTAACACCTAGAACTACTCCTCTTACACTAATATTGATCACTAATCTTCATATGACTTAGCCGTAACAACTAGAACTACTCCTCTAACACTAATCCTGATCTCTAATCTTCATATGACTTAGCCGTAACACCTAGAACTCCTCCTCTAACACTAATCCTGATCTCTAATCTTCATATGACTTAGCCGTAACACCTAGAACTACTCCTCTAACACTAATCCTGATCTCTAATCTTCATATGACTTAGCCGTAACACCTAGAACTCCTCATCTAACACTAATCCTGATATCTAATCTTCATATGACTTAGCCGTAACACCTAGAACTACTCCTCTAACACTAATCCTGATCTCTAATCTTCATATGACTTAGCCGTAACACCTACAACTACTCCTCTAACACTAATCCTGATCTCTAATCTTCATATGACTTAGCCGTAACACCTAGAACTACTCCTCTTACACCAATCAAAATCTCTAATCTTCATATGACTTAGTCGTAACACCTAGAGCTACTCCTCTTACACTAATCCTGATCTCTAATCTTCATATGACTTAGCCGTAACACCTAAAACTACTCCTCTAACACTAATCCTGATCTCTAATCATGATATTACTTAGCCGTAACACCTAGAACTACTCCTCTTGCAAATCGTGATCTCTAATCTTCATATGACTTAGCCGTAACACCTAGAACTACTCCTCTAACACTAATCCTGATCTCTAATCTTCATATGACTTAGCCGTAACACCTAAGGTTACTCCTCTAACACTAATCCTGATCTCTAATCATCATATGACTTAGCCGTAACACCTAGAACTACTCCTCTAGAAATCGTGATCTCTAATCTTCATATGACTTAGCCGTAACGCCTAGAACTACTCCTCTAACAAATCCTGATCTCTAATCTTCATATGACTTAGCCGTAACACCTAGAACTATTCCTCTAGCAAATCCTGATCTCTAATCTTCATATGACTTAGCCGTAGTACCTAGAACTACTCCTCTAACACTAATCCTGATATCTAATCTTCATAAGACTTAGCCATAACACCTAGAACTACTCCTCTAACACTAATCCTGATCTCTAATCTTCATATGACTTAGCCATAACACCTAGAACTACTCCTTTTACACTAATCCTGATCTTCATATGACTTAGCCGTAACACCTAGAACTACTCCTCTTACACTAATCCTGATCTCTAATCTTCATATGACTTAGCCGTAACACCTAGAACTACTCCTCTAACACTAATCCTGATCTCTAATCTTCATATGACTTAGCCGTAACACCTAGAACTACTCCTCTAACACTAATCCTGATCTCTAATCTTCATATGACTTAGCCGTAACACTTAAAACTACTCCTCTTACACTAATCCTGATCTCTAATCTTCATATGACTTAGCCGTAACACCTAGAACTACTCCTCTTATACTAATCCTGATCTCTAATCTTCATATGACTTAGCCGTAACACCTAGAACTACTCCTCTTACACTAATATTGATCACTAATCTTCATATGACTTAGCCGTAACAACTAGAACTACTCCTCTAACACTAATCCTGATCTCTAATCTTCATATGACTTAGCCGTAACACCTAGAACTCCTCCTCTAACACTAATCCTGATCTCTAATCTTCATATGACTTAGCCGTAACACCTAGAACTACTCCTCTAACACTAATCCTGATCTCTAATCTTCATATGACTTAGCCGTAACACCTAGAACTCCTCATCTAACACTAATCCTGATATCTAATCTTCATATGACTTAGCCGTAACACCTAGAACTACTCCTCTAACACTAATCCTGATCTCTAATCTTCATATGACTTAGCCGTAACACCTACAACTACTCCTCTAACACTAATCCTGATCTCTAATCTTCATATGACTTAGCCGTAACACCTAGAACTACTCTTCTTACACCAATCAAAATCTCTAATCTTCATATGACTTAGCCGTAACACCTAGAGCTACTCCTCTTACACTAATCCTGATCTCTAATCTTCATATGACTTAGCCGTAACACCTAAAACTACTCCTCTAACACTAATCCTGATCTCTAATCATGATATTACTTAGCCGTAACACCTAGAACTACTCCTCTTGCAAATCGTGATCTCTAATCTTCATATGACTTAGCCGTAACACCTAGAACTACTCCTCTAACACTAATCCTGATCTCTAATCTTCATATGACTTAGCCGTAACACCTAAAGTTACTCCTCTAACACTAATCCTGATCTCTAATCATCATATGACTTAGCCGTAACACCTAGAACTACTCCTCTAGAAATCGTGATCTCTAATCTTCATATGACTTAGCCGTAACGCCTAGAACTACTCCTCTAACAAATCCTGATCTCTAATCTTCATATGACTTAGCCGTAACACCTAGAACTATTCCTCTAGCAAATCCTGATCTCTAATCTTCATATGACTTAGCCGTAGTACCTAGAATTACTCCTCTAACACTAATCCTGATATCTAATCTTCATAAGACTTAGCCGTAACACCTAGAACTACTCCTCTAACACTAATCCTGATCTCTAATCTTCATATGATTTAGCCGTAACACCTACAACTACTCCTCTAACACTAATCCTGATCTCTAATCTTCATATGACTTAGCCGTAACACCTAGAACTACTCCTCTTACACTAATCAAGATCTCTAATCTCCATATGACTTAGCCGTAACACCTAGAATTACTCCTCTGACACTAATTCTGATCTCTAATCTTCATATGACTTAGCCGTAACACCTAGAGCTACTCCTCTTACACTAATCCTGATCTCTAATCATGATATGACTTAGCCGTAACACCTAGAACTACTCCTCTAGCAAATCGTGATCTCTAATCTTCATATGACTTAGCCGTAACACCTAGAACTACTCCTCTAACAAATCCTGATCTCTAATCTTCATATGATTTAGCCTTAACACCTAGAACTACTCCTCTAGCAAATCCTGATCTCTAATCTTCATATGACTTAGCCGTAACACCTAGAACTACTCCTCTAACACTAATCCTCATCTCTAATCTTCATATGACTTAGCGGTAACACCTAGAACTACTCCTCTAACACTAATCCTGATCTCTAATCTTCATATGACTTAGCCGTAACACCTAGAACTACTCCTCTAGCAAATCATGATCTCTAATCTTCATATGACTTAGCCGTAACACCTAGAACTACACCTCTAACACTAATCCTGATCTCTAATCTTCAAATGACTTAGCCGTAGCACCTAGAACTACTCCTCTAACACTAATCCTGATATCTAATCTTCATATGACTTAGCCGTAACACCTAGAACTACTCCTCTAACACTAATCCTGATCTCTAATCTTCATATGACTTAGCCGTAACACCTAGAACTACTCCTCTAACACTAATCCTAATCTCTAATCTTCATATGACTTAGCCGTAACACCTAGAACTACTCCTCTTACACTAATCCTGATCACTAATCTTTATATGACTTAGCCGTAACACCCAGAACTACTCCTCTTACACTAATCCTGATCTCTAATCTTCATATGACTTAGCCGTAACACCTATAATTACTCCTCTAACACTATTACTGATCTCTTATAATCTTCATATGACTTAGCCGTAACACCTAGAACTACTCCTCTAACACTAATCCTGAACTCTAATCTTCATATGACTTAGCCGTAACACCTAGAACTACTCCTCTAACACTAATCCTGATCTCTAATCTTCATATGACTTAGTCGTAACACCTATAACTACTCCTCTAACACTAATCCTGATCTCTAATCTTTATATGACTTAGCCGTAACTCCTAGAACTACTCCTCAAACAAATCCTGATCTCTAATCTTCATATGACTTAGCCGTAACACCTAGGACTACTCCTCTAGCAAATCCTGATCTCTAATCTTCATATGACTTAGCCGTAACACCTAGAATTACTCATCTAACACTAATCCTGACCTCTAATCTTCATCTGACTTAGCCGTAACACCTAGAACTACTCCTCTTATACTAATCAAGATCTCTAATCTTCATATGACTTAGCCGTAACACCTAGAACTACTCCTCTAACACAAATCCTGATCTCTAATCTTCATATGACTTAGCCGTAACACCTAGAATTACTCCTCTAGCAAATCTTGATCTCTAATCTTCATATGACTTAGCCGTAACACCTAGAACTACTCCTCTAACACTAATCCTGATATCTAATCTTCATATGACTTAGCCGTAACAACTAGAACTACTCCTCTAACACTAATCCTGATCTCTAATCTTCATATGACTTAGCCGTAACACCTAGAACTACTCCTCTAACACTAATCCTGATATCTAATCTTCATATGACTTAGCCGTAACAACTAGAACTACTCCTCTAACACTAATCCTGATCTCTAATCTTCATATGACTTAGCCGTAACACCTAGAACTACTCCTCTTACACTAATCAAGATCTCTAATCTTCATATGACTTAGCCGTAACACCTAAAACTACTCCTCTGACACTAATCCTGATCTCTAATCTTCATATGACTTAGCCGTAACACCTAGAACTACTCCTCTAACAAATCCTGATCTCTAATCTTCATATGACGTAGCCGTAACACCTAGAACTACTCCTCTAGCAAATCCTGATCTCTAATCTTCATATGACTTAGCCGTAACACCTAGAACTACTCCTCTAACACAAATCCTGATATCTAATCTTCATATGACTTAGCCGTAACACCTAGAACTACTCATCTAGCAAATCCTGATCTCTAATCTTCATATGACTTAGCCGTAACATCTAGAACTACTCCTCTAACAGTAATCCTGATCTCTAATCTTCATATGACTTAGCCGTAACACCTAAAATTACTCCTCTTACACTAATCGTGATCTCTAATCTTTATATGACTTAGCCGTAACACCTAGAACTACTCCTTTAACACTAATCCTGATCTCTAATCTTCATATGATTTAGCCGTAACACCTAGAACTTCTCCTCTAACACTAATCCTGATCTCTAATCTTCATATGACTTAGCCGTAACACCTAGAACTACTCCTCTAGCAAATCCTGATCTCTAATCTTCATATGACTTAGCCGTAACACCTAGAACTACTCCTCTTACACTAATCCTGATCTCTAATTTTCATATGACTTAGCCGTAACACCTAGAACTACTCCTCTAACACTAATCCTGATCTCTAATCTTCATATGACTTAGCCGTAACAACTAGAACTACTCCTCTAACACTAATACTGATCTCTAATCTTCATATGACTTAGCCGTAACAACTAGAACTACTCCTCTAACACTAATCCTGATATCTAATCTTCATATGACTTAGCCGTAACACCTAGAACTACTCCTCTTACACTAATCAAGATCTCTAATCTTCATATGACTTAGCCGTAACACCTAGAACTACTCCTCTAACACTAATCCTGATCTCAAATCTTCATATGACTTAGCCGTAACACCTCGAACTACTCCTCTAACAAATCCTGATCTCTAATCTTCAAATGACGTAGTCGTAACACCTAGAACTACTCCTCTAGCAAATCCTGATCTCTAATCTTCATATGACTTAGCCGTAGCACCTAGAACTACTCATCTAACACTAATCCTGATATCTAATCTTCATATGATTTAGCTATAACACCTAAAACTACTCCTCTTACACTAATCCTGATCTCTAATCTTCATATGACTTAGCCGTAACACCTAGAACTACTCCTCTAACACAAATCCTGATCTCTAATCTTCATATGACTTAGCCGTAACACCTAGAACTACTCCTCTAATAAATCCTGATCTCTAATCTTCATATGACTTAGCCGTAACACCTAGAACTACTCCTCTAACACTAATCCTGATCTCTAATCTTCATATGACTTAGCCGTAACACTTAAAACTACTCCTCTTACACTAATCCTGATCTCTAATCTTCATATGACTTAGCCGTAACACCTAGAACTACTCCTCTTATACTAATCCTGATCTCTAATCTTCATATGACTTAGCCGTAACACCTAGAACTACTCCTCTTACACTAATATTGATCACTAATCTTCATATGACTTAGCCGTAACAACTAGAACTACTCCTCTAACACTAATCCTGATCTCTAATCTTCATATGACTTAGCCGTAACACCTAGAACTACTCCTCTAACACAAATCCTGATCTCTAATCTTCATATGACTTAGCCGTAACACCTAGAACTACTCCTCTAACACAAATCCTGATATCTAATCTTCATATGACTTAGCCGTAACACCTAGAACTACTCATCTAGCAAATCCTGATCTCTAATCTTCATATGACTTAGCCGTAACATCTAGAACTACTCCTCTAACAGTAATCCTGATCTCTAATCTTCATATGACTTAGCCGTAACACCTAAAATTACTCCTCTTACACTAATCGTGATCTCTAATCTTTATATGACTTAGCCGTAACACCTAGAACTACTCCTTTAACACTAATCCTGATCTCTAATCTTCATATGATTTAGCCGTAACACCTAGAACTTCTCCTCTAACACTAATCCTGATCTCTAATCTTCATATGACTTAGCCGTAACACCTAGAACTACTCCTCTAGCAAATCCTGATCTCTAATCTTCATATGACTTAGCCGTAACACCTAGAACTACTCCTCTTACACTAATCCTGATCTCTAATTTTCATATGACTTAGCCGTAACACCTAGAACTACTCCTCTAACACTAATCCTGATCTCTAATCTTCATATGACTTAGCCGTAACAACTAGAACTACTCCTCTAACACTAATACTGATCTCTAATCTTCATATGACTTAGCCGTAACAACTAGAACTACTCCTCTAACACTAATCCTGATATCTAATCTTCATATGACTTAGCCGTAACACCTAGAACTACTCCTCTTACACTAATCAAGATCTCTAATCTTCATATGACTTAGCCGTAACACCTAGAACTACTCCTCTAACACTAATCCTGATCTCAAATCTTCATATGACTTAGCCGTAACACCTCGAACTACTCCTCTAACAAATCCTGATCTCTAATCTTCAAATGACGTAGTCGTAACACCTAGAACTACTCCTCTAGCAAATCCTGATCTCTAATCTTCATATGACTTAGCCGTAGCACCTAGAACTACTCATCTAACACTAATCCTGATATCTAATCTTCATATGATTTAGCTATAACACCTAAAACTACTCCTCTTACACTAATCCTGATCTCTAATCTTCATATGACTTAGCCGTAACACCTAGAACTACTCCTCTAACACAAATCCTGATCTCTAATCTTCATATGACTTAGCCGTAACACCTAGAACTACTCCTCTAGTAAATCCTGATCTCTAATCTTCATATGACTTAGCCGTAACACCTAGAACTACTCCTCTAACACTAATCCTGATCTCTAATCTTCATATGACTTAGCCGTAACACTTAAAACTACTCCTCTTACACTAATCCTGATCTCTAATCTTCATATGACTTAGCCGTAACACCTAGAACTACTCCTCTTATACTAATCCTGATCTCTAATCTTCATATGACTTAGCCGTAACACCTAGAACTACTCCTCTTACACTAATATTGATCACTAATCTTCATATGACTTAGCCGTAACAACTAGAACTACTCCTCTAACACTAATCCTGATCTCTAATCTTCATATGACTTAGCCGTAACACCTAGAACTCCTCCTCTAACACTAATCCTGATCTCTAATCTTCATATGACTTAGCCGTAACACCTAGAACTACTCCTCTAACACTAATCCTGATCTCTAATCTTCATATGACTTAGCCGTAACACCTAAGGTTACTCCTCTAACACTAATCCTGATCTCTAATCATCATATGACTTAGCCGTAACACCTAGAACTACTCCTCTAGAAATCGTGATCTCTAATCTTCATATGACTTAGCCGTAACGCCTAGAACTACTCCTCTAACAAATCCTGATCTCTAATCTTCATATGACTTAGCCGTAACACCTAGAACTATTCCTCTAGCAAATCCTGATCTCTAATCTTCATATGACTTAGCCGTAGTACCTAGAACTACTCCTCTAACACTAATCCTGATATCTAATCTTCATAAGACTTAGCCATAACACCTAGAACTACTCCTCTAACACTAATCCTGATCTCTAATCTTCATATGACTTAGCCATAACACCTAGAACTACTCCTTTTACACTAATCCTGATCTTCATATGACTTAGCCGTAACACCTAGAACTACTCCTCTTACACTAATCCTGATCTCTAATCTTCATATGACTTAGCCGTAACACCTAGAACTACTCCTCTAACACTAATCCTGATCTCTAATCTTCATATGACTTAGCCGTAACACCTAGAACTACTCCTCTAACACTAATCCTGATCTCTAATCTTCATATGACTTAGCCGTAACACTTAAAACTACTCCTCTTACACTAATCCTGATCTCTAATCTTCATATGACTTAGCCGTAACACCTAGAACTACTCCTCTTATACTAATCCTGATCTCTAATCTTCATATGACTTAGCCGTAACACCTAGAACTACTCCTCTTACACTAATATTGATCACTAATCTTCATATGACTTAGCCGTAACAACTAGAACTACTCCTCTAACACTAATCCTGATCTCTAATCTTCATATGACTTAGCCGTAACACCTAGAACTCCTCCTCTAACACTAATCCTGATCTCTAATCTTCATATGACTTAGCCGTAACACCTAGAACTACTCCTCTAACACTAATCCTGATCTCTAATCTTCATATGACTTAGCCGTAACACCTAGAACTCCTCATCTAACACTAATCCTGATATCTAATCTTCATATGACTTAGCCGTAACACCTAGAACTACTCCTCTAACACTAATCCTGATCTCTAATCTTCATATGACTTAGCCGTAACACCTACAACTACTCCTCTAACACTAATCCTGATCTCTAATCTTCATATGACTTAGCCGTAACACCTAGAACTACTCTTCTTACACCAATCAAAATCTCTAATCTTCATATGACTTAGCCGTAACACCTAGAGCTACTCCTCTTACACTAATCCTGATCTCTAATCTTCATATGACTTAGCCGTAACACCTAAAACTACTCCTCTAACACTAATCCTGATCTCTAATCATGATATTACTTAGCCGTAACACCTAGAACTACTCCTCTTGCAAATCGTGATCTCTAATCTTCATATGACTTAGCCGTAACACCTAGAACTACTCCTCTAACACTAATCCTGATCTCTAATCTTCATATGACTTAGCCGTAACACCTACAACTACTCCTCTAACACTAATCCTGATCTCTAATCTTCATATGACTTAGCCGTAACACCTACAACTACTCCTCTAACACTAATCCTGATCTCTAATCTTCATATGACTTAGCCGTAACACCTAGAACTACTCTTCTTACACCAATCAAAATCTCTAATCTTCATATGACTTAGCCGTAACACCTAGAGCTACTCCTCTTACACTAATCCTGATCTCTAATCTTCATATGACTTAGCCGTAACACCTAAAACTACTCCTCTAACACTAATCCTGATCTCTAATCATGATATTACTTAGCCGTAACACCTAGAACTACTCCTCTTGCAAATCGTGATCTCTAATCTTCATATGACTTAGCCGTAACACCTAGAACTACTCCTCTAACACTAATCCTGATCTCTAATCTTCATATGACTTAGCCGTAACACCTACAACTACTCCTCTAACACTAATCCTGATCTCTAATCTTCATATGACTTAGCCGTAACACCTAGAACTACTCTTCTTACACCAATCAAAATCTCTAATCTTCATATGACTTAGCCGTAACACCTAGAGCTACTCCTCTTACACTAATCCTGATCTCTAATCTTCATATGACTTAGCCGTAACACCTAAAACTACTCCTCTAACACTAATCCTGATCTCTAATCATGATATTACTTAGCCGTAACACCTAGAACTACTCCTCTTGCAAATCGTGATCTCTAATCTTCATATGACTTAGCCGTAACACCTAGAACTACTCCTCTAACACTAATCCTGATCTCTAATCTTCATATGACTTAGCCGTAACACCTACAACTACTCCTCTAACACTAATCCTGATCTCTAATCTTCATATGACTTAGCCGTAACACCTACAACTACTCCTCTAACACTAATCCTGATCTCTAATCTTCATATGACTTAGCCGTAACACCTAGAACTACTCTTCTTACACCAATCAAAATCTCTAATCTTCATATGACTTAGCCGTAACACCTAGAGCTACTCCTCTTACACTAATCCTGATCTCTAATCTTCATATGACTTAGCCGTAACACCTAAAACTACTCCTCTAACACTAATCCTGATCTCTAATCATGATATTACTTAGCCGTAACACCTAGAACTACTCCTCTTGCAAATCGTGATCTCTAATCTTCATATGACTTAGCCGTAACACCTAGAACTACTCCTCTAACACTAATCCTGATCTCTAATCTTCATATGACTTAGCCGTAACACCTACAACTACTCCTCTAACACTAATCCTGATCTCTAATCTTCATATGACTTAGCCGTAACACCTAGAACTACTCTTCTTACACCAATCAAAATCTCTAATCTTCATATGACTTAGCCGTAACACCTAGAGCTACTCCTCTTACACTAATCCTGATCTCTAATCTTCATATGACTTAGCCGTAACACCTAAAACTACTCCTCTAACACTAATCCTGATCTCTAATCATGATATTACTTAGCCGTAACACCTAGAACTACTCCTCTTGCAAATCGTGATCTCTAATCTTCATATGACTTAGCCGTAACACCTAGAACTACTCCTCTAACACTAATCCTGATCTCTAATCTTCATATGACTTAGCCGTAACACCTACAACTACTCCTCTAACACTAATCCTGATCTCTAATCTTCATATGACTTAGCCGTAACACCTACAACTACTCCTCTAACACTAATCCTGATCTCTAATCTTCATATGACTTAGCCGTAACACCTAGAACTACTCTTCTTACACCAATCAAAATCTCTAATCTTCATATGACTTAGCCGTAACACCTAGAGCTACTCCTCTTACACTAATCCTGATCTCTAATCTTCATATGACTTAGCCGTAACACCTAAAACTACTCCTCTAACACTAATCCTGATCTCTAATCATGATATTACTTAGCCGTAACACCTAGAACTACTCCTCTTGCAAATCGTGATCTCTAATCTTCATATGACTTAGCCGTAACACCTAGAACTACTCCTCTAACACTAATCCTGATCTCTAATCTTCATATGACTTAGCCGTAACACCTACAACTACTCCTCTAACACTAATCCTGATCTCTAATCTTCATATGACTTAGCCGTAACACCTAGAACTACTCTTCTTACACCAATCAAAATCTCTAATCTTCATATGACTTAGCCGTAACACCTAGAGCTACTCCTCTTACACTAATCCTGATCTCTAATCTTCATATGACTTAGCCGTAACACCTAAAACTACTCCTCTAACACTAATCCTGATCTCTAATCATGATATTACTTAGCCGTAACACCTAGAACTACTCCTCTTGCAAATCGTGATCTCTAATCTTCATATGACTTAGCCGTAACACCTAGAACTACTCCTCTAACACTAATCCTGATCTCTAATCTTCATATGACTTAGCCGTAACACCTACAACTACTCCTCTAACACTAATCCTGATCTCTAATCTTCATATGACTTAGCCGTAACACCTAGAACTACTCTTCTTACACCAATCAAAATCTCTAATCTTCATATGACTTAGCCGTAACACCTAGAGCTACTCCTCTTACACTAATCCTGATCTCTAATCTTCATATGACTTAGCCGTAACACCTAGAACTACTCCTCTTATACTAATCCTGATCTCTAATCTTCATATGACTTAGCCGTAACACCTAGAACTACTCCTCTTACACTAATATTGATCACTAATCTTCATATGACTTAGCCGTAACAACTAGAACTACTCCTCTAACACTAATCCTGATCTCTAATCTTCATATGACTTAGCCGTAACACCTAGAACTCCTCCTCTAACACTAATCCTGATCTCTAATCTTCATATGACTTAGCCGTAACACCTAGAACTACTCCTCTAACACTAATCCTGATCTCTAATCTTCATATGACTTAGCCGTAACACCTAGAACTCCTCATCTAACACTAATCCTGATATCTAATCTTCATATGACTTAGCCGTAACACCTAGAACTACTCCTCTAACACTAATCCTGATCTCTAATCTTCATATGACTTAGCCGTAACACCTACAACTACTCCTCTAACACTAATCCTGATCTCTAATCTTCATATGACTTAGCCGTAACACCTAGAACTACTCTTCTTACACCAATCAAAATCTCTAATCTTCATATGACTTAGCCGTAACACCTAGAGCTACTCCTCTTACACTAATCCTGATCTCTAATCTTCATATGACTTAGCCGTAACACCTAAAACTACTCCTCTAACACTAATCCTGATCTCTAATCATGATATTACTTAGCCGTAACACCTAGAACTACTCCTCTTGCAAATCGTGATCTCTAATCTTCATATGACTTAGCCGTAACACCTAGAACTACTCCTCTAACACTAATCCTGATCTCTAATCTTCATATGACTTAGCCGTAACACCTACAACTACTCCTCTAACACTAATCCTGATCTCTAATCTTCATATGACTTAGCCGTAACACCTACAACTACTCCTCTAACACTAATCCTGATCTCTAATCTTCATATGACTTAGCCGTAACACCTAGAACTACTCTTCTTACACCAATCAAAATCTCTAATCTTCATATGACTTAGCCGTAACACCTAGAGCTACTCCTCTTACACTAATCCTGATCTCTAATCTTCATATGACTTAGCCGTAACACCTAAAACTACTCCTCTAACACTAATCCTGATCTCTAATCATGATATTACTTAGCCGTAACACCTAGAACTACTCCTCTTGCAAATCGTGATCTCTAATCTTCATATGACTTAGCCGTAACACCTAGAGCTACTCCTCTTACACTAATCCTGATCTCTAATCTTCATATGACTTAGCCGTAACACCTAAAACTACTCCTCTAACACTAATCCTGATCTCTAATCATGATATTACTTAGCCGTAACACCTAGAACTACTCCTCTTGCAAATCGTGATCTCTAATCTTCATATGACTTAGCCGTAACACCTAGAACTACTCCTCTAACACTAATCCTGATCTCTAATCTTCATATGACTTAGCCGTAACACCTACAACTACTCCTCTAACACTAATCCTGATCTCTAATCTTCATATGACTTAGCCGTAACACCTACAACTACTCCTCTAACACTAATCCTGATCTCTAATCTTCATATGACTTAGCCGTAACACCTAGAACTACTCTTCTTACACCAATCAAAATCTCTAATCTTCATATGACTTAGCCGTAACACCTAGAGCTACTCCTCTTACACTAATCCTGATCTCTAATCTTCATATGACTTAGCCGTAACACCTAAAACTACTCCTCTAACACTAATCCTGATCTCTAATCATGATATTACTTAGCCGTAACACCTAGAACTACTCCTCTTGCAAATCGTGATCTCTAATCTTCATATGACTTAGCCGTAACACCTAGAACTACTCCTCTAACACTAATCCTGATCTCTAATCTTCATATGACTTAGCCGTAACACCTACAACTACTCCTCTAACACTAATCCTGATCTCTAATCTTCATATGACTTAGCCGTAACACCTAGAACTACTCTTCTTACACCAATCAAAATCTCTAATCTTCATATGACTTAGCCGTAACACCTAGAGCTACTCCTCTTACACTAATCCTGATCTCTAATCTTCATATGACTTAGCCGTAACACCTAAAACTACTCCTCTAACACTAATCCTGATCTCTAATCATGATATTACTTAGCCGTAACACCTAGAACTACTCCTCTTGCAAATCGTGATCTCTAATCTTCATATGACTTAGCCGTAACACCTAGAACTACTCCTCTAACACTAATCCTGATCTCTAATCTTCATATGACTTAGCCGTAACACCTAGAGCTACTCCTCTTACACTAATCCTGATCTCTAATCTTCATATGACTTAGCCGTAACACCTAAAACTACTCCTCTAACACTAATCCTGATCTCTAATCATGATATTACTTAGCCGTAACACCTAGAACTACTCCTCTTGCAAATCGTGATCTCTAATCTTCATATGACTTAGCCGTAACACCTAGAACTACTCCTCTAACACTAATCCTGATCTCTAATCTTCATATGACTTAGCCGTAACACCTACAACTACTCCTCTAACACTAATCCTGATCTCTAATCTTCATATGACTTAGCCGTAACACCTACAACTACTCCTCTAACACTAATCCTGATCTCTAATCTTCATATGACTTAGCCGTAACACCTAGAACTACTCTTCTTACACCAATCAAAATCTCTAATCTTCATATGACTTAGCCGTAACACCTAGAGCTACTCCTCTTACACTAATCCTGATCTCTAATCTTCATATGACTTAGCCGTAACACCTAGAACTACTCCTCTTATACTAATCCTGATCTCTAATCTTCATATGACTTAGCCGTAACACCTAGAACTACTCCTCTTACACTAATATTGATCACTAATCTTCATATGACTTAGCCGTAACAACTAGAACTACTCCTCTAACACTAATCCTGATCTCTAATCTTCATATGACTTAGCCGTAACACCTAGAACTCCTCCTCTAACACTAATCCTGATCTCTAATCTTCATATGACTTAGCCGTAACACCTAGAACTACTCCTCTAACACTAATCCTGATCTCTAATCTTCATATGACTTAGCCGTAACACCTAGAACTCCTCATCTAACACTAATCCTGATATCTAATCTTCATATGACTTAGCCGTAACACCTAGAACTACTCCTCTAACACTAATCCTGATCTCTAATCTTCATATGACTTAGCCGTAACACCTACAACTACTCCTCTAACACTAATCCTGATCTCTAATCTTCATATGACTTAGCCGTAACACCTAGAACTACTCTTCTTACACCAATCAAAATCTCTAATCTTCATATGACTTAGCCGTAACACCTAGAGCTACTCCTCTTACACTAATCCTGATCTCTAATCTTCATATGACTTAGCCGTAACACCTAAAACTACTCCTCTAACACTAATCCTGATCTCTAATCATGATATTACTTAGCCGTAACACCTAGAACTACTCCTCTTGCAAATCGTGATCTCTAATCTTCATATGACTTAGCCGTAACACCTAGAACTACTCCTCTAACACTAATCCTGATCTCTAATCTTCATATGACTTAGCCGTAACACCTACAACTACTCCTCTAACACTAATCCTGATCTCTAATCTTCATATGACTTAGCCGTAACACCTACAACTACTCCTCTAACACTAATCCTGATCTCTAATCTTCATATGACTTAGCCGTAACACCTAGAACTACTCTTCTTACACCAATCAAAATCTCTAATCTTCATATGACTTAGCCGTAACACCTAGAGCTACTCCTCTTACACTAATCCTGATCTCTAATCTTCATATGACTTAGCCGTAACACCTAAAACTACTCCTCTAACACTAATCCTGATCTCTAATCATGATATTACTTAGCCGTAACACCTAGAACTACTCCTCTTGCAAATCGTGATCTCTAATCTTCATATGACTTAGCCGTAACACCTAGAACTACTCCTCTAACACTAATCCTGATCTCTAATCTTCATATGACTTAGCCGTAACACCTACAACTACTCCTCTAACACTAATCCTGATCTCTAATCTTCATATGACTTAGCCGTAACACCTAGAACTACTCTTCTTACACCAATCAAAATCTCTAATCTTCATATGACTTAGCCGTAACACCTAGAGCTACTCCTCTTACACTAATCCTGATCTCTAATCTTCATATGACTTAGCCGTAACACCTAAAACTACTCCTCTAACACTAATCCTGATCTCTAATCATGATATTACTTAGCCGTAACACCTAGAACTACTCCTCTTGCAAATCGTGATCTCTAATCTTCATATGACTTAGCCGTAACACCTAGAACTACTCCTCTAACACTAATCCTGATCTCTAATCTTCATATGACTTAGCCGTAACACCTACAACTACTCCTCTAACACTAATCCTGATCTCTAATCTTCATATGACTTAGCCGTAACACCTACAACTACTCCTCTAACACTAATCCTGATCTCTAATCTTCATATGACTTAGCCGTAACACCTAGAACTACTCTTCTTACACCAATCAAAATCTCTAATCTTCATATGACTTAGCCGTAACACCTAGAGCTACTCCTCTTACACTAATCCTGATCTCTAATCTTCATATGACTTAGCCGTAACACCTAAAACTACTCCTCTAACACTAATCCTGATCTCTAATCATGATATTACTTAGCCGTAACACCTAGAACTACTCCTCTTGCAAATCGTGATCTCTAATCTTCATATGACTTAGCCGTAACACCTAGAACTACTCCTCTAACACTAATCCTGATCTCTAATCTTCATATGACTTAGCCGTAACACCTACAACTACTCCTCTAACACTAATCCTGATCTCTAATCTTCATATGACTTAGCCGTAACACCTAGAACTACTCTTCTTACACCAATCAAAATCTCTAATCTTCATATGACTTAGCCGTAACACCTAGAGCTACTCCTCTTACACTAATCCTGATCTCTAATCTTCATATGACTTAGCCGTAACACCTAAAACTACTCCTCTAACACTAATCCTGATCTCTAATCATGATATTACTTAGCCGTAACACCTAGAACTACTCCTCTTGCAAATCGTGATCTCTAATCTTCATATGACTTAGCCGTAACACCTAGAACTACTCCTCTAACACTAATCCTGATCTCTAATCTTCATATGACTTAGCCGTAACACCTACAACTACTCCTCTAACACTAATCCTGATCTCTAATCTTCATATGACTTAGCCGTAACACCTACAACTACTCCTCTAACACTAATCCTGATCTCTAATCTTCATATGACTTAGCCGTAACACCTAGAACTACTCTTCTTACACCAATCAAAATCTCTAATCTTCATATGACTTAGCCGTAACACCTAGAGCTACTCCTCTTACACTAATCCTGATCTCTAATCTTCATATGACTTAGCCGTAACACCTAAAACTACTCCTCTAACACTAATCCTGATCTCTAATCATGATATTACTTAGCCGTAACACCTAGAACTACTCCTCTTGCAAATCGTGATCTCTAATCTTCATATGACTTAGCCGTAACACCTAGAACTACTCCTCTAACACTAATCCTGATCTCTAATCTTCATATGACTTAGCCGTAACACCTACAACTACTCCTCTAACACTAATCCTGATCTCTAATCTTCATATGACTTAGCCGTAACACCTAGAACTACTCTTCTTACACCAATCAAAATCTCTAATCTTCATATGACTTAGCCGTAACACCTAGAGCTACTCCTCTTACACTAATCCTGATCTCTAATCTTCATATGACTTAGCCGTAACACCTAAAACTACTCCTCTAACACTAATCCTGATCTCTAATCATGATATTACTTAGCCGTAACACCTAGAACTACTCCTCTTGCAAATCGTGATCTCTAATCTTCATATGACTTAGCCGTAACACCTAGAACTACTCCTCTAACACTAATCCTGATCTCTAATCTTCATATGACTTAGCCGTAACACCTACAACTACTCCTCTAACACTAATCCTGATCTCTAATCTTCATATGACTTAGCCGTAACACCTACAACTACTCCTCTAACACTAATCCTGATCTCTAATTTTCATATGACTTAGCCGTAACACCTAGAACTACTCCTCTAACACTAATCCTGATCTCTAATCTTCATATGACTTAGCCGTAACACCTAGAACTCCTCATCTAACACTAATCCTGATATCTAATCTTCATATGACTTAGCCGTAACACCTAGAACTACTCCTCTAACACTAATCCTGATCTCTAATCTTCATATGACTTAGCCGTAACACCTACAACTACTCCTCTAACACTAATCCTGATCTCTAATCTTCATATGACTTAGCCGTAACACCTAGAACTACTCTTCTTACACCAATCAAAATCTCTAATCTTCATATGACTTAGCCGTAACACCTAGAGCTACTCCTCTTACACTAATCCTGATCTCTAATCTTCATATGACTTAGCCGTAACACCTAAAACTACTCCTCTAACACTAATCCTGATCTCTAATCATGATATTACTTAGCCGTAACACCTAGAACTACTCCTCTTGCAAATCGTGATCTCTAATCTTCATATGACTTAGCCGTAACACCTAGAACTACTCCTCTAACACTAATCCTGATCTCTAATCTTCATATGACTTAGCCGTAACACCTACAACTACTCCTCTAACACTAATCCTGATCTCTAATCTTCATATGACTTAGCCGTAACACCTACAACTACTCCTCTAACACTAATCCTGATCTCTAATCTTCATATGACTTAGCCGTAACACCTAGAACTACTCTTCTTACACCAATCAAAATCTCTAATCTTCATATGACTTAGCCGTAACACCTAGAGCTACTCCTCTTACACTAATCCTGATCTCTAATCTTCATATGACTTAGCCGTAACACCTAAAACTACTCCTCTAACACTAATCCTGATCTCTAATCATGATATTACTTAGCCGTAACACCTAGAACTACTCCTCTTGCAAATCGTGATCTCTAATCTTCATATGACTTAGCCGTAACACCTAGAACTACTCCTCTAACACTAATCCTGATCTCTAATCTTCATATGACTTAGCCGTAACACCTACAACTACTCCTCTAACACTAATCCTGATCTCTAATCTTCATATGACTTAGCCGTAACACCTAGAACTACTCTTCTTACACCAATCAAAATCTCTAATCTTCATATGACTTAGCCGTAACACCTAGAGCTACTCCTCTTACACTAATCCTGATCTCTAATCTTCATATGACTTAGCCGTAACACCTAAAACTACTCCTCTAACACTAATCCTGATCTCTAATCATGATATTACTTAGCCGTAACACCTAGAACTACTCCTCTTGCAAATCGTGATCTCTAATCTTCATATGACTTAGCCGTAACACCTAGAACTACTCCTCTAACACTAATCCTGATCTCTAATCTTCATATGACTTAGCCGTAACACCTACAACTACTCCTCTAACACTAATCCTGATCTCTAATCTTCATATGACTTAGCCGTAACACCTACAACTACTCCTCTAACACTAATCCTGATCTCTAATCTTCATATGACTTAGCCGTAACACCTAGAACTACTCTTCTTACACCAATCAAAATCTCTAATCTTCATATGACTTAGCCGTAACACCTAGAGCTACTCCTCTTACACTAATCCTGATCTCTAATCTTCATATGACTTAGCCGTAACACCTAAAACTACTCCTCTAACACTAATCCTGATCTCTAATCATGATATTACTTAGCCGTAACACCTAGAACTACTCCTCTTGCAAATCGTGATCTCTAATCTTCATATGACTTAGCCGTAACACCTAGAACTACTCCTCTAACACTAATCCTGATCTCTAATCTTCATATGACTTAGCCGTAACACCTACAACTACTCCTCTAACACTAATCCTGATCTCTAATCTTCATATGACTTAGCCGTAACACCTAGAACTACTCTTCTTACACCAATCAAAATCTCTAATCTTCATATGACTTAGCCGTAACACCTAGAGCTACTCCTCTTACACTAATCCTGATCTCTAATCTTCATATGACTTAGCCGTAACACCTAAAACTACTCCTCTAACACTAATCCTGATCTCTAATCATGATATTACTTAGCCGTAACACCTAGAACTACTCCTCTTGCAAATCGTGATCTCTAATCTTCATATGACTTAGCCGTAACACCTAGAACTACTCCTCTAACACTAATCCTGATCTCTAATCTTCATATGACTTAGCCGTAACACCTACAACTACTCCTCTAACACTAATCCTGATCTCTAATCTTCATATGACTTAGCCGTAACACCTACAACTACTCCTCTAACACTAATCCTGATCTCTAATCTTCATATGACTTAGCCGTAACACCTAGAACTACTCTTCTTACACCAATCAAAATCTCTAATCTTCATATGACTTAGCCGTAACACCTAGAGCTACTCCTCTTACACTAATCCTGATCTCTAATCTTCATATGACTTAGCCGTAACACCTAAAACTACTCCTCTAACACTAATCCTGATCTCTAATCATGATATTACTTAGCCGTAACACCTAGAACTACTCCTCTTGCAAATCGTGATCTCTAATCTTCATATGACTTAGCCGTAACACCTAGAACTACTCCTCTAACACTAATCCTGATCTCTAATCTTCATATGACTTAGCCGTAACACCTACAACTACTCCTCTAACACTAATCCTGATCTCTAATCTTCATATGACTTAGCCGTAACACCTAGAACTACTCTTCTTACACCAATCAAAATCTCTAATCTTCATATGACTTAGCCGTAACACCTAGAGCTACTCCTCTTACACTAATCCTGATCTCTAATCTTCATATGACTTAGCCGTAACACCTAAAACTACTCCTCTAACACTAATCCTGATCTCTAATCATGATATTACTTAGCCGTAACACCTAGAACTACTCCTCTTGCAAATCGTGATCTCTAATCTTCATATGACTTAGCCGTAACACCTAGAACTACTCCTCTAACACTAATCCTGATCTCTAATCTTCATATGACTTAGCCGTAACACCTACAACTACTCCTCTAACACTAATCCTGATCTCTAATCTTCATATGACTTAGCCGTAACACCTACAACTACTCCTCTAACACTAATCCTGATCTCTAATCTTCATATGACTTAGCCGTAACACCTAGAACTACTCTTCTTACACCAATCAAAATCTCTAATCTTCATATGACTTAGCCGTAACACCTAGAGCTACTCCTCTTACACTAATCCTGATCTCTAATCTTCATATGACTTAGCCGTAACACCTAAAACTACTCCTCTAACACTAATCCTGATCTCTAATCATGATATTACTTAGCCGTAACACCTAGAACTACTCCTCTTGCAAATCGTGATCTCTAATCTTCATATGACTTAGCCGTAACACCTAGAACTACTCCTCTAACACTAATCCTGATCTCTAATCTTCATATGACTTAGCCGTAACACCTACAACTACTCCTCTAACACTAATCCTGATCTCTAATCTTCATATGACTTAGCCGTAACACCTACAACTACTCCTCTAACACTAATCCTGATCTCTAATCTTCATATGACTTAGCCGTAACACCTAGAACTACTCCTCTAACACTAATCCTGATCTCTAATCTTCATATGACTTAGCCGTAACACCTAGAACTCCTCATCTAACACTAATCCTGATATCTAATCTTCATATGACTTAGCCGTAACACCTAGAACTACTCCTCTAACACTAATCCTGATCTCTAATCTTCATATGACTTAGCCGTAACACCTACAACTACTCCTCTAACACTAATCCTGATCTCTAATCTTCATATGACTTAGCCGTAACACCTAGAACTACTCTTCTTACACCAATCAAAATCTCTAATCTTCATATGACTTAGCCGTAACACCTAGAGCTACTCCTCTTACACTAATCCTGATCTCTAATCTTCATATGACTTAGCCGTAACACCTAAAACTACTCCTCTAACACTAATCCTGATCTCTAATCATGATATTACTTAGCCGTAACACCTAGAACTACTCCTCTTGCAAATCGTGATCTCTAATCTTCATATGACTTAGCCGTAACACCTAGAACTACTCCTCTAACACTAATCCTGATCTCTAATCTTCATATGACTTAGCCGTAACACCTACAACTACTCCTCTAACACTAATCCTGATCTCTAATCTTCATATGACTTAGCCGTAACACCTACAACTACTCCTCTAACACTAATCCTGATCTCTAATCTTCATATGACTTAGCCGTAACACCTAGAACTACTCTTCTTACACCAATCAAAATCTCTAATCTTCATATGACTTAGCCGTAACACCTAGAGCTACTCCTCTTACACTAATCCTGATCTCTAATCTTCATATGACTTAGCCGTAACACCTAAAACTACTCCTCTAACACTAATCCTGATCTCTAATCATGATATTACTTAGCGTAACACCTAGAACTACTCCTCTTGCAAATCGTGATCTCTAATCTTCATATGACTTAGCCGTAACACCTAGAACTACTCCTCTAACACTAATCCTGATCTCTAATCTTCATATGACTTAGCCGTAACACCTACAACTACTCCTCTAACACTAATCCTGATCTCTAATCTTCATATGACTTAGCCGTAACACCTAGAACTACTCTTCTTACACCAATCAAAATCTCTAATCTTCATATGACTTAGCCGTAACACCTAGAGCTACTCCTCTTACACTAATCCTGATCTCTAATCTTCATATGACTTAGCCGTAACACCTAAAACTACTCCTCTAACACTAATCCTGATCTCTAATCATGATATTACTTAGCCGTAACACCTAGAACTACTCCTCTTGCAAATCGTGATCTCTAATCTTCATATGACTTAGCCGTAACACCTAGAACTACTCCTCTAACACTAATCCTGATCTCTAATCTTCATATGACTTAGCCGTAACACCTACAACTACTCCTCTAACACTAATCCTGATCTCTAATCTTCATATGACTTAGCCGTAACACCTACAACTACTCCTCTAACACTAATCCTGATCTCTAATCTTCATATGACTTAGCCGTAACACCTAGAACTACTCTTCTTACACCAATCAAAATCTCTAATCTTCATATGACTTAGCCGTAACACCTAGAGCTACTCCTCTTACACTAATCCTGATCTCTAATCTTCATATGACTTAGCCGTAACACCTAAAACTACTCCTCTAACACTAATCCTGATCTCTAATCATGATATTACTTAGCCGTAACACCTAGAACTACTCCTCTTGCAAATCGTGATCTCTAATCTTCATATGACTTAGCCGTAACACCTAGAACTACTCCTCTAACACTAATCCTGATCTCTAATCTTCATATGACTTAGCCGTAACACCTACAACTACTCCTCTAACACTAATCCTGATCTCTAATCTTCATATGACTTAGCCGTAACACCTACAACTACTCCTCTAACACTAATCCTGATCTCTAATCTTCATATGACTTAGCCGTAACACCTAGAACTACTCCTCTAACACTAATCCTGATCTCTAATCTTCATATGACTTAGCCGTAACACCTAGAACTCCTCATCTAACACTAATCCTGATATCTAATCTTCATATGACTTAGCCGTAACACCTAGAACTACTCCTCTAACACTAATCCTGATCTCTAATCTTCATATGACTTAGCCGTAACACCTACAACTACTCCTCTAACACTAATCCTGATCTCTAATCTTCATATGACTTAGCCGTAACACCTAGAACTACTCTTCTTACACCAATCAAAATCTCTAATCTTCATATGACTTAGCCGTAACACCTAGAGCTACTCCTCTTACACTAATCCTGATCTCTAATCTTCATATGACTTAGCCGTAACACCTAAAACTACTCCTCTAACACTAATCCTGATCTCTAATCATGATATTACTTAGCCGTAACACCTAGAACTACTCCTCTTGCAAATCGTGATCTCTAATCTTCATATGACTTAGCCGTAACACCTAGAACTACTCCTCTAACACTAATCCTGATCTCTAATCTTCATATGACTTAGCCGTAACACCTACAACTACTCCTCTAACACTAATCCTGATCTCTAATCTTCATATGACTTAGCCGTAACACCTACAACTACTCCTCTAACACTAATCCTGATCTCTAATCTTCATATGACTTAGCCGTAACACCTAGAACTCCTCATCTAACACTAATCCTGATATCTAATCTTCATATGACTTAGCCGTAACACCTAGAACTACTCCTCTAACACTAATCCTGATCTCTAATCTTCATATGACTTAGCCGTAACACCTACAACTACTCCTCTAACACTAATCCTGATCTCTAATCTTCATATGACTTAGCCGTAACACCTAGAACTACTCTTCTTACACCAATCAAAATCTCTAATCTTCATATGACTTAGCCGTAACACCTAGAGCTACTCCTCTTACACTAATCCTGATCTCTAATCTTCATATGACTTAGCCGTAACACCTAAAACTACTCCTCTAACACTAATCCTGATCTCTAATCATGATATTACTTAGCCGTAACACCTAGAACTACTCCTCTTGCAAATCGTGATCTCTAATCTTCATATGACTTAGCCGTAACACCTAGAACTACTCCTCTAACACTAATCCTGATCTCTAATCTTCATATGACTTAGCCGTAACACCTACAACTACTCCTCTAACACTAATCCTGATCTCTAATCTTCATATGACTTAGCCGTAACACCTACAACTACTCCTCTAACACTAATCCTGATCTCTAATCTTCATATGACTTAGCCGTAACACCTAGAACTACTCTTCTTACACCAATCAAAATCTCTAATCTTCATATGACTTAGCCGTAACACCTAGAGCTACTCCTCTTACACTAATCCTGATCTCTAATCTTCATATGACTTAGCCGTAACACCTAAAACTACTCCTCTAACACTAATCCTGATCTCTAATCATGATATTACTTAGCCGTAACACCTAGAACTACTCCTCTTGCAAATCGTGATCTCTAATCTTCATATGACTTAGCCGTAACACCTAGAACTACTCCTCTAACACTAATCCTGATCTCTAATCTTCATATGACTTAGCCGTAACACCTACAACTACTCCTCTAACACTAATCCTGATCTCTAATCTTCATATGACTTAGCCGTAACACCTAGAACTACTCTTCTTACACCAATCAAAATCTCTAATCTTCATATGACTTAGCCGTAACACCTAGAGCTACTCCTCTTACACTAATCCTGATCTCTAATCTTCATATGACTTAGCCGTAACACCTAAAACTACTCCTCTAACACTAATCCTGATCTCTAATCATGATATTACTTAGCCGTAACACCTAGAACTACTCCTCTTGCAAATCGTGATCTCTAATCTTCATATGACTTAGCCGTAACACCTAGAACTACTCCTCTAACACTAATCCTGATCTCTAATCTTCATATGACTTAGCCGTAACACCTACAACTACTCCTCTAACACTAATCCTGATCTCTAATCTTCATATGACTTAGCCGTAACACCTACAACTACTCCTCTAACACTAATCCTGATCTCTAATCTTCATATGACTTAGCCGTAACACCTAGAACTACTCTTCTTACACCAATCAAAATCTCTAATCTTCATATGACTTAGCCGTAACACCTAGAGCTACTCCTCTTACACTAATCCTGATCTCTAATCTTCATATGACTTAGCCGTAACACCTAAAACTACTCCTCTAACACTAATCCTGATCTCTAATCATGATATTACTTAGCCGTAACACCTAGAACTACTCCTCTTGCAAATCGTGATCTCTAATCTTCATATGACTTAGCCGTAACACCTAGAACTACTCCTCTAACACTAATCCTGATCTCTAATCTTCATATGACTTAGCCGTAACACCTACAACTACTCCTCTAACACTAATCCTGATCTCTAATCTTCATATGACTTAGCCGTAACACCTAGAACTACTCTTCTTACACCAATCAAAATCTCTAATCTTCATATGACTTAGCCGTAACACCTAGAGCTACTCCTCTTACACTAATCCTGATCTCTAATCTTCATATGACTTAGCCGTAACACCTAAAACTACTCCTCTAACACTAATCCTGATCTCTAATCATGATATTACTTAGCCGTAACACCTAGAACTACTCCTCTTGCAAATCGTGATCTCTAATCTTCATATGACTTAGCCGTAACACCTAGAACTACTCCTCTAACACTAATCCTGATCTCTAATCTTCATATGACTTAGCCGTAACACCTACAACTACTCCTCTAACACTAATCCTGATCTCTAATCTTCATATGACTTAGCCGTAACACCTACAACTACTCCTCTAACACTAATCCTGATCTCTAATCTTCATATGACTTAGCCGTAACACCTAGAACTACTCTTCTTACACCAATCAAAATCTCTAATCTTCATATGACTTAGCCGTAACACCTAGAGCTACTCCTCTTACACTAATCCTGATCTCTAATCTTCATATGACTTAGCCGTAACACCTACAACTACTCCTCTAACACTAATCCTGATCTCTAATCTTCATATGACTTAGCCGTAACACCTAGAACTACTCTTCTTACACCAATCAAAATCTCTAATCTTCATATGACTTAGCCGTAACACCTAGAGCTACTCCTCTTACACTAATCCTGATCTCTAATCTTCATATGACTTAGCCGTAACACCTAAAACTACTCCTCTAACACTAATCCTGATCTCTAATCATGATATTACTTAGCCGTAACACCTAGAACTACTCCTCTTGCAAATCGTGATCTCTAATCTTCATATGACTTAGCCGTAACACCTAGAACTACTCCTCTAACACTAATCCTGATCTCTAATCTTCATATGACTTAGCCGTAACACCTAGAGCTACTCCTCTAACACTAATCCTGATCTCTAATCTTCATATGACTTAGCCGTAACACCTAGAACTACTCTTCTTACACCAATCAAAATCTCTAATCTTCATATGACTTAGCCGTAACACCTAGAGCTACTCCTCTTACACTAATCCTGATCTCTAATCTTCATATGACTTAGCCGTAACACCTAAAACTACTCCTCTAACACTAATCCTGATCTCTAATCATGATATTACTTAGCCGTAACACCTAGAACTACTCCTCTTGCAAATCGTGATCTCTAATCTTCATATGACTTAGCCGTAACACCTACAACTACTCCTCTAACACTAATCCTGATCTCTAATCTTCATATGACTTAGCCGTAACACCTAAAACTACTCCTCTAACACTAATCCTGATCTCTAATCATGATATTACTTAGCCGTAACACCTAGAACTACTCCTCTTGCAAATCGTGATCTCTAATCTTCATATGACTTAGCCGTAACACCTAGAACTACTCCTCTAACACTAATCCTGATCTCTAATCTTCATATGACTTAGCCGTAACACCTACAACTACTCCTCTAACACTAATCCTGATCTCTAATCTTCATATGACTTAGCCGTAACACCTACAACTACTCCTCTAACACTAATCCTGATCTCTAATCTTCATATGACTTAGCCGTAACACCTAGAACTACTCCTCTAACACTAATCCTGATCTCTAATCTTCATATGACTTAGCCGTAACACCTAGAACTCCTCATCTAACACTAATCCTGATATCTAATCTTCATATGACTTAGCCGTAACACCTAGAACTACTCCTCTAACACTAATCCTGATCTCTAATCTTCATATGACTTAGCCGTAACACCTACAACTACTCCTCTAACACTAATCCTGATCTCTAATCTTCATATGACTTAGCCGTAACACCTAGAACTACTCTTCTTACACCAATCAAAATCTCTAATCTTCATATGACTTAGCCGTAACACCTAGAGCTACTCCTCTTACACTAATCCTGATCTCTAATCTTCATATGACTTAGCCGTAACACCTAAAACTACTCCTCTAACACTAATCCTGATCTCTAATCATGATATTACTTAGCCGTAACACCTAGAACTACTCCTCTTGCAAATCGTGATCTCTAATCTTCATATGACTTAGCCGTAACACCTAGAACTACTCCTCTAACACTAATCCTGATCTCTAATCTTCATATGACTTAGCCGTAACACCTACAACTACTCCTCTAACACTAATCCTGATCTCTAATCTTCATATGACTTAGCCGTAACACCTACAACTACTCCTCTAACACTAATCCTGATCTCTAATCTTCATATGACTTAGCCGTAACACCTAGAACTACTCTTCTTACACCAATCAAAATCTCTAATCTTCATATGACTTAGCCGTAACACCTAGAGCTACTCCTCTTACACTAATCCTGATCTCTAATCTTCATATGACTTAGCCGTAACACCTAAAACTACTCCTCTAACACTAATCCTGATCTCTAATCATGATATTACTTAGCCGTAACACCTAGAACTACTCCTCTTGCAAATCGTGATCTCTAATCTTCATATGACTTAGCCGTAACACCTAGAACTACTCCTCTAACACTAATCCTGATCTCTAATCTTCATATGACTTAGCCGTAACACCTACAACTACTCCTCTAACACTAATCCTGATCTCTAATCTTCATATGACTTAGCCGTAACACCTAGAACTACTCTTCTTACACCAATCAAAATCTCTAATCTTCATATGACTTAGCCGTAACACCTAGAGCTACTCCTCTAACACTAATCCTGATCTCTAATCTTCATATGACTTAGCCGTAACACCTAGAACTACTCTTCTTACACCAATCAAAATCTCTAATCTTCATATGACTTAGCCGTAACACCTAGAGCTACTCCTCTTACACTAATCCTGATCTCTAATCTTCATATGACTTAGCCGTAACACCTAAAACTACTCCTCTAACACTAATCCTGATCTCTAATCATGATATTACTTAGCCGTAACACCTAGAACTACTCCTCTTGCAAATCGTGATCTCTAATCTTCATATGACTTAGCCGTAACACCTAGAACTACTCCTCTAACACTAATCCTGATCTCTAATCTTCATATGACTTAGCCGTAACACCTACAACTACTCCTCTAACACTAATCCTGATCTCTAATCTTCATATGACTTAGCCGTAACACCTACAACTACTCCTCTAACACTAATCCTGATCTCTAATCTTCATATGACTTAGCCGTAACACCTAGAACTACTCCTCTAACACTAATCCTGATCTCTAATCTTCATATGACTTAGCCGTAACACCTAGAACTCCTCATCTAACACTAATCCTGATATCTAATCTTCATATGACTTAGCCGTAACACCTAGAACTACTCCTCTAACACTAATCCTGATCTCTAATCTTCATATGACTTAGCCGTAACACCTACAACTACTCCTCTAACACTAATCCTGATCTCTAATCTTCATATGACTTAGCCGTAACACCTAGAACTACTCTTCTTACACCAATCAAAATCTCTAATCTTCATATGACTTAGCCGTAACACCTAGAGCTACTCCTCTTACACTAATCCTGATCTCTAATCTTCATATGACTTAGCCGTAACACCTAAAACTACTCCTCTAACACTAATCCTGATCTCTAATCATGATATTACTTAGCCGTAACACCTAGAACTACTCCTCTTGCAAATCGTGATCTCTAATCTTCATATGACTTAGCCGTAACACCTAGAACTACTCCTCTAACACTAATCCTGATCTCTAATCTTCATATGACTTAGCCGTAACACCTACAACTACTCCTCTAACACTAATCCTGATCTCTAATCTTCATATGACTTAGCCGTAACACCTAAAACTACTCCTCTAATACTAATCCTGATCTCTAATCATGATATTACTTAGCCGTAACACCTAGAACTACTCCTCTTGCAAATCGTGATCTCTAATCTTCATATGACTTAGCCGTAACACCTAGAACTACTCCTCTAACACTAATCCTGATCTCTAATCTTCATATGACTTAGCCGTAACACCTACAACTACTCCTCTAACACTAATCCTGATCTCTAATCTTCATATGACTTAGCCGTAACACCTACAACTACTCCTCTAACACTAATCCTGATCTCTAATCTTCATATGACTTAGCCGTAACACCTAGAACTACTCCTCTAACACTAATCCTGATCTCTAATCTTCATATGACTTAGCCGTAACACCTAGAACTCCTCATCTAACACTAATCCTGATATCTAATCTTCATATGACTTAGCCGTAACACCTAGAACTACTCCTCTAACACTAATCCTGATCTCTAATCTTCATATGACTTAGCCGTAACACCTACAACTACTCCTCTAACACTAATCCTGATCTCTAATCTTCATATGACTTAGCCGTAACACCTAGAACTACTCTTCTTACACCAATCAAAATCTCTAATCTTCATATGACTTAGCCGTAACACCTAGAGCTACTCCTCTTACACTAATCCTGATCTCTAATCTTCATATGACTTAGCCGTAACACCTAAAACTACTCCTCTAACACTAATCCTGATCTCTAATCATGATATTACTTAGCCGTAACACCTAGAACTACTCCTCTTGCAAATCGTGATCTCTAATCTTCATATGACTTAGCCGTAACACCTAGAACTACTCCTCTAACACTAATCCTGATCTCTAATCTTCATATGACTTAGCCGTAACACCTACAACTACTCCTCTAACACTAATCCTGATCTCTAATCTTCATATGACTTAGCCGTAACACCTACAACTACTCCTCTAACACTAATCCTGATCTCTAATCTTCATATGACTTAGCCGTAACACCTAGAACTACTCTTCTTACACCAATCAAAATCTCTAATCTTCATATGACTTAGCCGTAACACCTAGAGCTACTCCTCTTACACTAATCCTGATCTCTAATCTTCATATGACTTAGCCGTAACAACTAGAACTACTCCTCTAACACTAATACTGATCTCTAATCTTCATATGACTTAGCCGTAACAACTAGAACTACTCCTCTAACACTAATCCTGATATCTAATCTTCATATGACTTAGCCGTAACACCTAGAACTACTCCTCTTACACTAATCAAGATCTCTAATCTTCATATGACTTAGCCGTAACACCTAGAACTACTCCTCTAACACTAATCCTGATCTCAAATCTTCATATGACTTAGCCGTAACACCTCGAACTACTCCTCTAACAAATCCTGATCTCTAATCTTCAAATGACGTAGTCGTAACACCTAGAACTACTCCTCTAGCAAATCCTGATCTCTAATCTTCATATGACTTAGCCGTAGCACCTAGAACTACTCATCTAACACTAATCCTGATATCTAATCTTCATATGATTTAGCTATAACACCTAAAACTACTCCTCTTACACTAATCCTGATCTCTAATCTTCATATGACTTAGCCGTAACACCTAGAACTACTCCTCTAACACAAATCCTGATCTCTAATCTTCATATGACTTAGCCGTAACACCTAGAACTACTCCTCTAGTAAATCCTGATCTCTAATCTTCATATGACTTAGCCGTAACACCTAGAACTACTCCTCTAACACTAATCCTGATCTCTAATCTTCATATGACTTAGCCGTAACACTTAAAACTACTCCTCTTACACTAATCCTGATCTCTAATCTTCATATGACTTAGCCGTAACACCTAGAACTACTCCTCTTATACTAATCCTGATCTCTAATCTTCATATGACTTAGCCGTAACACCTAGAACTACTCCTCTTACACTAATATTGATCACTAATCTTCATATGACTTAGCCGTAACAACTAGAACTACTCCTCTAACACTAATCCTGATCTCTAATCTTCATATGACTTAGCCGTAACACCTAGAACTCCTCCTCTAACACTAATCCTGATCTCTAATCTTCATATGACTTAGCCGTAACACCTAGAACTACTCCTCTAACACTAATCCTGATCTCTAATCTTCATATGACTTAGCCGTAACACCTAGAACTCCTCATCTAACACTAATCCTGATATCTAATCTTCATATGACTTAGCCGTAACACCTAGAACTACTCCTCTAACACTAATCCTGATCTCTAATCTTCATATGACTTAGCCGTAACACCTACAACTACTCCTCTAACACTAATCCTGATCTCTAATCTTCATATGACTTAGCCGTAACACCTAGAACTACTCCTCTTACACCAATCAAAATCTCTAATCTTCATATGACTTAGCCGTAACACCTAGAGCTACTCCTCTTACACTAATCCTGATCTCTAATCTTCATATGACTTAGCCGTAACACCTAAAACTACTCCTCTAACACTAATCCTGATCTCTAATCATGATATTACTTAGCCGTAACACCTAGAACTACTCCTCTTGCAAATCGTGATCTCTAATCTTCATATGACTTAGCCGTAACACCTAGAACTACTCCTCTAACACTAATCCTGATCTCTAATCTTCATATGACTTAGCCGTAACACCTAAAGTTACTCCTCTAACACTAATCCTGATCTCTAATCATCATATGACTTAGCCGTAACACCTAGAACTACTCCTCTAGAAATCGTGATCTCTAATCTTCATATGACTTAGCCGTAACGCCTAGAACTACTCCTCTAACAAATCCTGATCTCTAATCTTCATATGACTTAGCCGTAACACCTAGAACTATTCCTCTAGCAAATCCTGATCTCTAATCTTCATATGACTTAGCCGTAGTACCTAGAACTACTCCTCTAACACTAATCCTGATATCTAATCTTCATAAGACTTAGCCATAACACCTAGAACTACTCCTCTAACACTAATCCTGATCTCTAATCTTCATATGACTTAGCCATAACACCTAGAACTACTCCTTTTACACTAATCCTGATCTTCATATGACTTAGCCGTAACACCTAGAACTACTCCTCTTACACTAATCCTGATCTCTAATCTTCATATGACTTAGCCGTAACACCTAGAACTACTCCTCTAACACTAATCCTGATCTCTAATCTTCATATGACTTAGCCGTAACACCTAGAACTACTCCTCTAACACTAATCCTGATCTCTAATCTTCATATGACTTAGCCGTAACACTTAAAACTACTCCTCTTACACTAATCCTGATCTCTAATCTTCATATGACTTAGCCGTAACACCTAGAACTACTCCTCTTATACTAATCCTGATCTCTAATCTTCATATGACTTAGCCGTAACACCTAGAACTACTCCTCTTACACTAATATTGATCACTAATCTTCATATGACTTAGCCGTAACAACTAGAACTACTCCTCTAACACTAATCCTGATCTCTAATCTTCATATGACTTAGCCGTAACACCTAGAACTCCTCCTCTAACACTAATCCTGATCTCTAATCTTCATATGACTTAGCCGTAACACCTAGAACTACTCCTCTAACACTAATCCTGATCTCTAATCTTCATATGACTTAGCCGTAACACCTAGAACTCCTCATCTAACACTAATCCTGATATCTAATCTTCATATGACTTAGCCGTAACACCTAGAACTACTCCTCTAACACTAATCCTGATCTCTAATCTTCATATGACTTAGCCGTAACACCTACAACTACTCCTCTAACACTAATCCTGATCTCTAATCTTCATATGACTTAGCCGTAACACCTAGAACTACTCCTCTTACACCAATCAAAATCTCTAATCTTCATATGACTTAGCCGTAACACCTAGAGCTACTCCTCTTACACTAATCCTGATCTCTAATCTTCATATGACTTAGCCGTAACACCTAAAACTACTCCTCTAACACTAATCCTGATCTCTAATCATGATATTACTTAGCCGTAACACCTAGAACTACTCCTCTTGCAAATCGTGATCTCTAATCTTCATATGACTTAGCCGTAACACCTAGAACTACTCCTCTAACACTAATCCTGATCTCTAATCTTCATATGATTTAGCCGTAACACCTAAAGTTACTCCTCTAACACTAATCCTGATCTCTAATCATCATATGACTTAGCCGTAACACCTAGAACTACTCCTCTAGAAATCGTGATCTCTAATCTTCATATGACTTAGCCGTAACGCCTAGAACTACTCCTCTAACAAATCCTGATCTCTAATCTTCATATGACTTAGCCGTAACACCTAGAACTATTCCTCTAGCAAATCCTGATCTCTAATCTTCATATGACTTAGCCGTAGTACCTAGAATTACTCCTCTAACACTAATCCTGATATCTAATCTTCATAAGACTTAGCCGTAACACCTAGAACTACTCCTCTAACACTAATCCTGATCTCTAATCTTCATATGATTTAGCCGTAACACCTACAACTACTCCTCTAACACTAATCCTGATCTCTAATCTTCATATGACTTAGCCGTAACACCTAGAACTACTCCTCTTACACTAATCAAGATCTCTAATCTCCATATGACTTAGCCGTAACACCTAGAATTACTCCTCTAACACTAATTCTGATCTCTAATCTTCATATGACTTAGCCGTAACACCTAGAGCTACTCCTCTTACACTAATCCTGATCTCTAATCATGATATGACTTAGCCGTAACACCTAGAACTACTCCTCTAGCAAATCGTGATCTCTAATCTTCATATGACTTAGCCGTAACACCTAGAACTACTCCTCTAACAAATCCTGATCTCTAATCTTCATATGATTTAGCCTTAACACCTAGAACTACTCCTCTAGCAAATCCTGATCTCTAATCTTCATATGACTTAGCCGTAACACCTAGAACTACTCCTCTAACACTAATCCTCATCTCTAATCTTCATATGACTTAGCGGTAACACCTAGAACTACTCCTCTAACACTAATCCTGATCTCTAATCTTCATATGACTTAGCCGTAACACCTAGAACTACTCCTCTAGCAAATCATGATCTCTAATCTTCATATGACTTAGCCGTAACACCTAGAACTACACCTCTAACACTAATCCTGATCTCTAATCTTCAAATGACTTAGCCGTAGCACCTAGAACTACTCCTCTAACACTAATCCTGATATCTAATCTTCATATGACTTAGCCGTAACACCTAGAACTACTCCTCTAACACTAATCCTGATCTCTAATCTTCATATGACTTAGCCGTAACACCTAGAACTACTCCTCTAACACTAATCCTAATCTCTAATCTTCATATGACTTAGCCGTAACACCTAGAACTACTCCTCTTACACTAATCCTGATCACTAATCTTTATATGACTTAGCCGTAACACCCAGAACTACTCCTCTTACACTAATCCTGATCTCTAATCTTCATATGACTTAGCCGTAACACCTATAATTACTCCTCTAACACTATTACTGATCTCTTATAATCTTCATATGACTTAGCCGTAACACCTAGAACTACTCCTCTAACACTAATCCTGAACTCTAATCTTCATATGACTTAGCCGTAACACCTAGAACTACTCCTCTAACACTAATCCTGATCTCTAATCTTCATATGACTTAGTCGTAACACCTATAACTACTCCTCTAACACTAATCCTGATCTCTAATCTTTATATGACTTAGCCGTAACTCCTAGAACTACTCCTCAAACAAATCCTGATCTCTAATCTTCATATGACTTAGCCGTAACACCTAGGACTACTCCTCTAGCAAATCCTGATCTCTAATCTTCATATGACTTAGCCGTAACACCTAGAATTACTCATCTAACACTAATCCTGACCTCTAATCTTCATCTGACTTAGCCGTAACACCTAGAACTACTCCTCTTATACTAATCAAGATCTCTAATCTTCATATGACTTAGCCGTAACACCTAGAACTACTCCTCTAACACAAATCCTGATCTCTAATCTTCATATGACTTAGCCGTAACACCTAGAATTACTCCTCTAGCAAATCTTGATCTCTAATCTTCATATGACTTAGCCGTAACACCTAGAACTACTCCTCTAACACTAATCCTGATATCTAATCTTCATATGACTTAGCCGTAACAACTAGAACTACTCCTCTAACACTAATCCTGATCTCTAATCTTCATATGACTTAGCCGTAACACCTAGAACTACTCCTCTAACACTAATCCTGATATCTAATCTTCATATGACTTAGCCGTAACAACTAGAACTACTCCTCTAACACTAATCCTGATCTCTAATCTTCATATGACTTAGCCCTAACACCTAGAACTACTCCTCTTACACTAATCAAGATCTCTAATCTTCATATGACTTAGCCGTAACACCTAAAACTACTCCTCTGACACTAATCCTGATCTCTAATCTTCATATGACTTAGCCGTAACACCTAGAACTACTCCTCTAACAAATCCTGATCTCTAATCTTCATATGACGTAGCCGTAACACCTAGAACTACTCCTCTAGCAAATCCTGATCTCTAATCTTCATATGACTTAGCCGTAACACCTAGAACTACTCCTCTAACACAAATCCTGATATCTAATCTTCATATGACTTAGCCGTAACACCTAGAACTACTCCTCTAGCAAATCCTGATCTCTAATCTTCATATGACTTAGCCGTAACATCTAGAACTACTCCTCTAACAGTAATCCTGATCTCTAATCTTCATATGACTTAGCCGTAACACCTAAAATTACTCCTCTTACACTAATCGTGATCTCTAATCTTTATATGACTTAGCCGTAACACCTAGAACTACTCCTCTAACACAAATCCTGATCTCTAATCTTCATATGACTTAGCCGTAACACCTAGAACTACTCCTCGTACACTAATCAAGATCTCTAATCTCCATATGACTTAGACGTAACACCTAGAATTACTCCTCTAACACTAATTCTGATCTCTAATCTTCATATGACTTAGCCGTAACACCTAGAGCTACTCCTCTTACACTAATCCTGATCTCTAATCATGATATGACTTAGCCGTAACACCTAGAACTACTCCTCTAGCAAATCGTGATCTCTAATCTTCATATGACTTAGCCGTAACACCTAGAACTACTCCTCTAACACTAATCCTGATCTCTAATCTTCATATGACTTAGCCGTAACACCTAAAACTACTCCTCTAACACTAATCCTGATCTCTAATCTTCATATGACTTAGCCGTAACACCTAGAACTACTCCTCTAGCAAATCGTGATCTCTAATCTTCATATGACTTAGCCGTAGCACCTAGAACTACTCCTCTAACACTAATCCTGATCTCTAATCATCATATGACTTAGCCGTAACACCTAGAACTACTCCTCTAACACTAATCCTGATCTCTAATCTTCATATGACTTAGCCGTAACACCTAGAACTACTCCTCTAACACTAATCCTGATATCTAATCTTCATATGACTTAGCCGTAACACCTAGAACTACTCCTCTAACACTAATCCTGATCTCTAATCTTCATATGACTTAGCCGTAACACCTAGAACTATTCCTCTAGCAAATCCTGATCTCTAATCTTCATATGACTTAGCCGTAACACCTAGAAATACACCTCTAACACTAATCCTGATCTCTAATCTTCATAAGACTTAGCCGTAACACCTAGAACTACTCCACTAACACTAATCCTGATCTCTAATCTTCATATGACTTAGCCATAACACCTAGAACTACTCCTCTTACACTAATTCTGATCTCCAATCTTCATATGACTTAGCCGTAACACCTAGAACTACTCCTCTTACACTAATCAAGATCTCTAATCTCCATATGACTTAGCCGTAACACCTAGAATTACTCCTCTAACACTAATTCTGATCTCTAATCTTCATATGACTTAGCCGTAACACCTAGAGCTACTCCTCTTACACTAATCCTGATCTCTAATCATGATATGACTTAGCCGTAACACCTAGAACTACTCCTCTAGCAAATCGTGATCTCTAATCTTCATATGACTTAGCCGTAACACCTAGAACTACTCCTCTAACAAATCCTGATCTCTAATCTTCATATGATTTAGCCTTAACACCTAGAACTACTCCTCTAGCAAATCCTGATCTCTAATCTTCATATGACTTAGCCGTAACACCTAGAACTACTCCTCTAACACTAATCCTCATCTCTAATCTTCATATGACTTAGCGGTAACACCTAGAACTACTCCTCTAACACTAATCCTGATCTCTAATCTTCATATGACTTAGCCGTAACACCTAGAACTACTCCTCTAGCAAATCATGATCTCTAATCTTCATATGACTTAGCCGTAACACCTAGAACTACACCTCTAACACTAATCCTGATATCTAATCTTCAAATGACTTAGCCGTAGCACCTAGAACTACTCCTCTAACACTAATCCTGATATCTAATCTTCATATGACTTAGCCGTAACACCTAGAACTACTCCTCTAACACTAATCCTGATCTCTAATCTTCATATGACTTAGCCGTAACACCTAGAACTACTCCTCTAACACTAATCCTAATCTCTAATCTTCATATGACTTAGCCGTAACACCTAGAACTACTCCTCTTACACTAATCCTGATCACTAATCTTTATATGACTTAGCCGTAACACCCAGAACTACTCCTCTTACACTAATCCTGATCTCTAATCTTCATATGACTTAGCCGTAACACCTATAATTACTCCTCTAACACTAATCCTGATCTCTAATCTTTATATGACTTAGCCGTAACTCCTAGAACTACTCCTCAAACAAATCCTGATCTCTAATCTTCATATGACTTAGCCGTAACACCTAGGACTACTCCTCTAGCAAATCCTGATCTCTAATCTTCATATGACTTAGCCGTAACACCTAGAATTACTCATCTAACACTAATCCTGACCTCTAATCTTCATCTGACTTAGCCGTAACACCTAGAACTACTCCTCTTATACTAATCAAGATCTCTAATCTTCATATGACTTAGCCGTAACACCTAGAACTACTCCTCTAACACAAATCCTGATCTCTAATCTTCATATGACTTAGCCGTAACACCTAGAATTACTCCTCTAGCAAATCTTGATCTCTAATCTTCATATGACTTAGCCGTAACACCTAGAACTACTCCTCTAACACTAATCCTGATATCTAATCTTCATATGACTTAGCCGTAACAACTAGAACTACTCCTCTAACACTAATCCTGATCTCTAATCTTCATATGACTTAGCCGTAACACCTAGAACTACTCCTCTAACACTAATCCTGATATCTAATCTTCATATGACTTAGCCGTAGCAACTAGAACTACTCCTCTAACACTAATCCTGATCTCTAATCTTCATATGACTTAGCCGTAACACCTAGAACTACTCCTCTTACACTAATCAAGATCTCTAATCTTCATATGACTTAGCCGTAACACCTAAAACTACTCCTCTGACACTAATCCTGATCTCTAATCTTCATATGACTTAGCCGTAACACCTAGAACTACTCCTCTAACAAATCCTGATCTCTAATCTTCATATGACGTAGCCGTAACACCTAGAACTACTCCTCTAGCAAATCCTGATCTCTAATCTTCATATGACTTAGCCGTAACACCTAGAACTACTCCTCTAACACAAATCCTGATATCTAATCTTCATATGACTTAGCCGTAACACCTAGAACTACTCCTCTAGCAAATCCTGATCTCTAATCTTCATATGACTTAGCCGTAACATCTAGAACTACTCCTCTAACAGTAATCCTGATCTCTAATCTTCATATGACTTAGCCGTAACACCTAAAATTACTCCTCTTACACTAATCGTGATCTCTAATCTTTATATGACTTAGCCGTAACACCTAGAACTACTCCTTTAACACTAATCCTGATCTCTAATCTTCATATGATTTAGCCGTAACACCTAGAACTTCTCCTCTAACACTAATCCTGATCTCTAATCTTCATATGACTTAGCCGTAACACCTAGAACTACTCCTCTAACACAAATCCTGATCTCTAATCTTCATATGACTTAGCCGTAACACCTAGAACTACTCCTCGTACACTAATCAAGATCTCTAATCTCCATATGACTTAGACGTAACACCTAGAATTACTCCTCTAACACTAATTCTGATCTCTAATCTTCATATGACTTAGCCGTAACACCTAGAGCTACTCCTCTTACACTAATCCTGATCTCTAATCATGATATGACTTAGCCGTAACACCTAGAACTACTCCTCTAGCAAATCGTGATCTCTAATCTTCATATGACTTAGCCGTAACACCTAGAACTACTCCTCTAACACTAATCCTGATCTCTAATCTTCATATGACTTAGCCGTAACACCTAAAACTACTCCTCTAACACTAATCCTGATCTCTAATCTTCATATGACTTAGCCGTAACACCTAGAACTACTCCTCTAGCAAATCGTGATCACTAATCTTCATATGACTTAGCCGTAGCACCTAGAATTACTCCTCTAACACTAATCCTGATCTCTAATCATCATATGACTTAGCCGTAACACCTAGAACTACTCCTCTAACACTAATCCTGATCTCTAATCTTCATATGACTTAGCCGTAACACCTAGAACTACTCCTCTAACACTAATCCTGATATCTAATCTTCATATGACTTAGCCGTAACACCTAGAACTACTCCTCTAACACTAATCCTGATCTCTAATCTTCATATGACTTAGCCGTAACACCTAGAACTATTCCTCTAGCAAATCCTGATCTCTAATCTTCATATGACTTAGCCGTAACACCTAGAACTACTCCTCTTACATTAATCCTGATCTTTAATCTTCATTTGACTTAGCCGTAACACCTAAAACTATTCCTCTAACACTAATCCTGATCTCTAATCTTCATATGACTTAGCCGTAACACATAGAACTACTCCTCTAACACTAATCCTGATCTCTAATCTTCATATGACTTAGCCGTAGCACCTAAAACTACTCCTCTAACACTAATCCTGATCTCTAATCTTCATATGACTTAGCCGTAACACCTAAAACTACTCCTCTAACACTAATCCTGATCTCTAATCATTATATGACTTAGCCGTGACACCTAGAACTACTCCTCTAGCAAATCGTGATCTCTAATCTTCATATGATTTAGCCGTAACACCTAGAACTACACCTCTAACAAATCCTGATCTCTAATCTTCATATGACTTGGCGGTAACACCTAGAACTATTCCTCTAGTAAATCCTGATCTCTAATCTTCATATGACTTAGCCGTAACACCTAGAATTACTCCTCTAACACTAATCCTGATATCTAATCTTCATAAGACTTAGCCGTAACACCTAGAACTACTCCTCTAACACTAATCCTGATCTCTAATCTTCATATGATTTAGCCGTAACACCTAGAACTACTCCTCTTACACTAATCCTGATCTCTAATCTTCATATGACTTAGCCGTAACACCTAGAACTACTCCTCTTACACTAAACCTGATCTCTAATCTTAATATGACTTAGCCGTAGCACCTAGAACTACTCCTCTAACACTAATCCTGATCTCTAATCTTCATATGACTTAGCCGTAGCACCTAGAACTACTCCTCTAACACTAATCCTGATCTGTAATCTTCATATGACTTAGCCGTAACACCCAGAAGTACTCCTCTAACACTAATCCTGATCTCTAATCATTATATGACTTAGCCGTGACACCTAGGACTACTCCTCTAGCAAATCGTGATCTCTAATCTTCATATGATTTAGCCGTAACACCTAGAACTACACCTCTAACAAATCCTGATCTCTAATCTTCATATGACTTAGCGGTAACAACTAGAACTATTCCTCTAGCAAATCCTGATCTCTAATCTTCATATGACTTAGCCGTAACACCTAGAACTACTCCTCTTACACTAAACCTGATCTCTAATCTTAATATGACTTAGCCGTAACACCTAGAACCACTCCTCTAACACTAATCCTGATCTCTAATCTTCATATGATTTAGCCGTAGCACCTAGAACTACTCCTCTAACACTAATCCTGATCTCTAATCTTCATATGACTTAGCCGTAACACCTAGAACTACTCCTCTAACACTAATCCTGATCTCTAATCTTCATATGACTTAGCCGTAGCACCTAGAACTACTCCTCTAACACTAATCCTGATCTCTAATCTTCATATGACTTAGCCGTAACGCCTAGAACTACTCCTCTAACAAATCCTGATCTCTAATCTTCATATGACTTAGCCGTAACACCTAGAACTATTCCTCTAGCAAATCCTGATCTCTAATCATCATATGACTTAGCCGTATCACCTAGAACTACTCCTCTAACACTAATCCTGATATCTAATCTTCATAAGACTTAGCCATAACACCTAGAACTACTCCTCTAACACTAATCAAGATCTCTAATCTTCATATGACTTAGCCGTAACACCTAAAACTACTCCTCTGACACTAATCCTGATCTCTAATCTTCATATGACTTAGCCGTAACACCTAGAACTACTCCTCTAACAAATCCTGATCTCTAATCTTCATATGACTTAGCCGTAACACCTAGAACTACTCCTCTAGTAAATCCTGATCTCTAATCTTCATATGACTTAGCCGTAACATCTAGAACTACTCCTCTAACAGTAATCCTGATCTCTAATCTTCATATGACTTAGCCGTAACACCTAAAATTACTCCTCTTGCACTAATCGTGATCTCTAATCTCTATATGACTTAGCCGTAATACCTAGAACTACTCCTTTAACACTAATCCTGATCTCTAATCTTCATATGACTTAGCCGTAACACCTAGAACTACTCCTCTAACACAAATCCTGATCTCTAATCTTCATATGACTTAGCCGTAACACCTAGAACTACTCCTCTTACACTAATCAAGATCTCTAATCTCCATATGACTTAGCCGTAACACCTAGAATTACTCCTCTAACACTAATTCTGATCTCTAATCTTCATATGACTTAGCCGTAACACCTAGAGCTACTCCTCTTACACTAATCCTGATCTCTAATCATGATATGACTTAGCCGTAACACCTAGAACTACTCCTCTAGCAAATCGTGATCTCTAATCTTCATATGACTTAGCCGTAACACCTAGAACTACTCCTCTAACACTAATCCTGATCTCTAATCTTCATATGACATAGCCGTAACACCTAAAACTACTCCTCTAGCAAATCGTGATCTCTAATCTTCATATGACTTAGCCGTAGCACCTAGAACTACTCCTCTAACACTAATCCTGATCTCTAATCATCATATGACTTAGCCGTAACACCTAGAACTACTCCTCTAACACTAATCCTGATCTCTAATCTTCATATGACTTAGCCGTAACACCTAGAACTACTCCTCTAACACTAATCCTGATATCTAATCTTCATATGACTTAGCCGTAACACCTAGAACTACTCCTCTAACACTAATCCTGATCTCTAATCTTCATATGACTTAGCCGTAACACCTAGAACTATTCCTCAAGCAAATCCTGATCTCTAATCTTCATATGACTTAGCCGTAACACCTAGAAATACTCCTCCAACACTAATCCTGATCTCTAATCTTCATAAGACTTAGCCGTAACACCTAGAACTACTCCACTAACACTAATCCTGATCTCTAATCTTAATATGACTTAGCCGTAACACCTAGAACTACTCCTCTAACACTAATCCTGATCTCTAATCTTCATATGACTTAGCCGTAACACCTAAAACTACTCCTCTAACACTAATCCTGATCTCTAATCTTCATATGACTTAGCCGTAACACCTAGAACTACTCCTCTAACACTAATCCTGATCTCTAATCTTCATATGACTTAGCCGTAGCACCTAGAACTACTCCTCTAACACTAATCCTGATCTCTATAATCTTCATATGACTTAGCCGTAACACCTAGAACTACTCCTCTTACACTAATCCTGATCTTTAATCTTCATTTGACTTAGCTGTAACACCTAAAACTATTCCTCTAACACTAATCCTGATCTCTAATCTTCATATGACTTAGCCGTAACACATAGAACTACTTTTCTAACACTAATCCTGATCTCTAATCTTCATATGACTTAGCCGTAGCACCTAGAACTACTCCTCTAACACTAATCCTGATCTCTAATCTTCATATGACTTAGCCGTAATACCTAAAACTACTCCTCTAACACTAATCCTGATCTCTAATCATTATATGACTTAGCCGTGACACCTAGAACTACTCCTCTAGCAAATCTTGATCTCTAATCTTCATATGATTTAGCCGTAACACCTAGAACTATTCCTCTAGCAAATCCTGATCTCTAATCTTCATATGACTTAGCCGTAACACCTAGAACTACTCCTCTAACACTAATCCTGATATCTAATCTTCATAAGACTTAGCCGTAACACCTAGAACTACTCCTCTAACACTAATCCTGATCTCTAATCTTCATATGATTTAGCCGTAACACCTAGAACTACTCCTCTTACACTAATCCTGATCTCTAATCTTCATATGACTTAGCCGTAACACCTAGAACTACTCCTCTTACACTAAACCTGATCTCTAATCTTAATATGACTTAGCCGTAACACCTAGAACTACTCCTCTAACACTAATCCTGATCTCTAATCTTCATATGACTTAGCCGTAGCACCTAGAACTACTCCTCTAACACTAATCCTGATCTCTAATCTTCATATGACTTAGCCGTAACACCCAGAACTACTCCTCTAACACTAATCCTGATCTCTAATCATTATATGACTTAGCCGTGACACCTAGAACTACTCCTCTAGCAAATCGTGATCTCTAATCTTCATATGATTTAGCCGTAACACCTAGAACTACACCTCTAACAAATCCTGATCTCTAATCTTCATATGACTTAGCCGTAACACCTAGAACTACTCCTCTAACACTAATCCTGATATCAAATCTTCATAAGACTTAGCCCTAACACCTAGAACTACTCCTCTAACACTAATCCTGATCTCTAATCTTCATATGATTTAGCCGTAACACCTAGAACTACTCCTCTTACACTAATCCTGATCTCTAATCTTCATATGACTTAGCCGTAACACCTAGAACTACTCCTCTTACACTAATCCTGATCTCTAATCTTAATATGACTTAGCCGTAACACCTAGAACTACTCCTCTAACACTAATCCTGATATCTAATCTTCATATGACTTAGCCGTAACACCTAGAACTACTCCTCTTACACTAATCAAGATCTCTAATCTTCATATGACTTAGCCGTAACACCTAGAACTACTCCTCTAACACTAATCCTGATCTCAAATCTTCATATGACTTAGCCGTAACACCTCGAACTACTCCTCAAGCAAATCCTGATCTCTAATCTTCATATGACTTAGCCGTAACACCTAGAAATACTCCTCCAACACTAATCCTGATCTCTAATCTTCATAAGACTTAGCCGTAACACCTAGAACTACTCCACTAACACTAATCCTGATCTCTAATCTTAATATGACTTAGCCGTAACACCTAGAACTACTCCTCTAACACTAATCCTGATCTCTAATCTTCATATGACTTAGCCGTAACACCTAAAACTACTCCTCTAACACTAATCCTGATCTCTAATCTTCATATGACTTAGCCGTAACACCTAGAACTACTCCTCTAACACTAATCCTGATCTCTAATCTTCATATGACTTAGCCGTAGCACCTAGAACTACTCCTCTAACACTAATCCTGATCTCTATAATCTTCATATGACTTAGCCGTAACACCTAGAACTACTCCTCTTACACTAATCCTGATCTTTAATCTTCATTTGACTTAGCCGTAACACCTAAAACTATTCCTCTAACACTAATCCTGATCTCTAATCTTCATATGACTTAGCCGTAACACATAGAACTACTTTTCTAACACTAATCCTGATCTCTAATCTTCATATGACTTAGCCGTAGCACCTAGAACTACTCCTCTAACACTAATCCTGATCTCTAATCTTCATATGACTTAGCCGTAATACCTAAAACTACTCCTCTAACACTAATCCTGATCTCTAATCATTATATGACTTAGCCGTGACACCTAGAACTACTCCTCTAGCAAATCGTGATCTCTAATCTTCATATGATTTAGCCGTAACACCTAGAACTATTCCTCTAGCAAATCCTGATCTCTAATCTTCATATGACTTAGCCGTAACACCTAGAACTACTCCTCTAACACTAATCCTGATATCTAATCTTCATAAGACTTAGCCGTAACACCTAGAACTACTCCTCTAACACTAATCCTGATCTCTAATCTTCATATGATTTAGCCGTAACACCTAGAACTACTCCTCTTATACTAATCCTGATCTCTAATCTTCATATGACTTAGCCGTAACACCTAGAACTACTCCTCTTACACTAAACCTGATCTCTAATCTTAATATGACTTAGCCGTAACACCTAGAACTACTCCTCTAACACTAATCCTGATCTCTAATCTTCATATGACTTAGCCGTAGCACCTAGAACTACTCCTCTAACACTAATCCTGATCTCTAATCTTCATATGACTTAGCCGTAACACCCAGAACTACTCCTCTAACACTAATCCTGATCTCTAATCATTATATGACTTAGCCGTGACACCTAGAACTACTCCTCTAGCAAATCGTGATCTCTAATCTTCATATGATTTAGCCGTAACACCTAGAACTACACCTCTAACAAATCCTGATCTCTAATCTTCATATGACTTAGCCGTAACACCTAGAACTACTCCTCTAACACTAATCCTGATATCAAATCTTCATAAGACTTAGCCCTAACACCTAGAACTACTCCTCTAACACTAATCCTGATCTCTAATCTTCATATGATTTAGCCGTAACACCTAGAACTACTCCTCTTACACTAATCCTGATCTCTAATCTTCATATGACTTAGCCGTAACACCTAGAACTACTCCTCTAACACTAATCCTGATCTCTAATCTTAATATGACTTAGCCGTAACACCTAGAACTACTCCTCTAACACTAATTCTGATCTCTAATCTTCATATGACTTAGCCGTAGCACCTAGAACTACTCCTCTAACACTAATCCTGATTTCTAATCTTCATATGACTTAGTCGTAACACCTAGAACTACTCCTCTACCACTAATCCTGATCTCTAATCTTCATATGACTTAGCCGTAACACCTAGAACTACTCATCTAACACTAATCCTGATCTCTAATCTTCATATGACTTAGCGTAACACCTAGAACTACTCCTCTAACACTAATCCTGATCTCTAATCTTCATATGACTTAGCCGTAACACCTAGAACTACTCCTCTAGCAAATCCTGATCTCTAATCTTCATATGACTTAGCCGTAACACCTAGAACTACTCCTCTTACACTAATCCTGATCTCTAATTTTCATATGACTTAGCCGTAACACCTAGAACTACTCCTCTAACACTAATCCTGATCTCTAATCTTCATATGACTTAGCCGTAACAACTAGAACTACTCCTCTAACACTAATACTGATCTCTAATCTTCATATGACTTAGCCGTAACAACTAGAACTACTCCTCTAACACTAATCCTGATATCTAATCTTCATATGACTTAGCCGTAACACCTAGAACTACTCCTCTTACACTAATCAAGATCTCTAATCTTCATATGACTTAGCCGTAACACCTAGAACTACTCCTCTAACACTAATCCTGATCTCAAATCTTCATATGACTTAGCCGTAACACCTCGAACTACTCCTCTAACAAATCCTGATCTCTAATCTTCAAATGACGTAGTCGTAACACCTAGAACTACTCCTCTAGCAAATCCTGATCTCTAATCTTCATATGACTTAGCCGTAGCACCTAGAACTACTCATCTAACACTAATCCTGATATCTAATCTTCATATGATTTAGCTATAACACCTAAAACTACTCCTCTTACACTAATCCTGATCTCTAATCTTCATATGACTTAGCCGTAACACCTAGAACTACTCCTCTAACACAAATCCTGATCTCTAATCTTCATATGACTTAGCCGTAACACCTAGAACTACTCCTCTAGTAAATCCTGATCTCTAATCTTCATATGACTTAGCCGTAACACCTAGAACTACTCCTCTAACACTAATCCTGATCTCTAATCTTCATATGACTTAGCCGTAACACTTAAAACTACTCCTCTTACACTAATCCTGATCTCTAATCTTCATATGACTTAGCCGTAACACCTAGAACTACTCCTCTTATACTAATCCTGATCTCTAATCTTCATATGACTTAGCCGTAACACCTAGAACTACTCCTCTTACACTAATATTGATCACTAATCTTCATATGACTTAGCCGTAACAACTAGAACTACTCCTCTAACACTAATCCTGATCTCTAATCTTCATATGACTTAGCCGTAACACCTAGAACTCCTCCTCTAACACTAATCCTGATCTCTAATCTTCATATGACTTAGCCGTAACACCTAGAACTACTCCTCTAACACTAATCCTGATCTCTAATCTTCATATGACTTAGCCGTAACACCTAGAACTCCTCATCTAACACTAATCCTGATATCTAATCTTCATATGACTTAGCCGTAACACCTAGAACTACTCCTCTAACACTAATCCTGATCTCTAATCTTCATATGACTTAGCCGTAACACCTACAACTACTCCTCTAACACTAATCCTGATCTCTAATCTTCATATGACTTAGCCGTAACACCTAGAACTACTCCTCTTACACCAATCAAAATCTCTAATCTTCATATGACTTAGCCGTAACACCTAGAGCTACTCCTCTTACACTAATCCTGATCTCTAATCTTCATATGACTTAGCCGTAACACCTAAAACTACTCCTCTAACACTAATCCTGATCTCTAATCATGATATTACTTAGCCGTAACACCTAGAACTACTCCTCTTGCAAATCGTGATCTCTAATCTTCATATGACTTAGCCGTAACACCTAGAACTACTCCTCTAACACTAATCCTGATCTCTAATCTTCATATGACTTAGCCGTAACACCTAAAGTTACTCCTCTAACACTAATCCTGATCTCTAATCATCATATGACTTAGCCGTAACACCTAGAACTACTCCTCTAGAAATCGTGATCTCTAATCTTCATATGACTTAGCCGTAACGCCTAGAACTACTCCTCTAACAAATCCTGATCTCTAATCTTCATATGACTTAGCCGTAACACCTAGAACTATTCCTCTAGCAAATCCTGATCTCTAATCTTCATATGACTTAGCCGTAGTACCTAGAACTACTCCTCTAACACTAATCCTGATATCTAATCTTCATAAGACTTAGCCATAACACCTAGAACTACTCCTCTAACACTAATCCTGATCTCTAATCTTCATATGACTTAGCCGTAACACCTAGAACTACTCCTTTTACACTAATCCTGATCTTCATATGACTTAGCCGTAACACCTAGAACTACTCCTCTTACACTAATCCTGATCTCTAATCTTCATATGACTTAGCCGTAACACCTAGAACTACTCCTCTAACACTAATCCTGATCTCTAATCTTCATATGACTTAGCCGTAACACCTAGAACTACTCCTCTAACACTAATCCTGATCTCTAATCTTCATATGACTTAGCCGTAACACTTAAAACTACTCCTCTTACACTAATCCTGATCTCTAATCTTCATATGACTTAGCCGTAACACCTAGAACTACTCCTCTTATACTAATCCTGATCTCTAATCTTCATATGACTTAGCCGTAACACCTAGAACTACTCCTCTTACACTAATATTGATCACTAATCTTCATATGACTTAGCCGTAACAACTAGAACTACTCCTCTAACACTAATCCTGATCTCTAATCTTCATATGACTTAGCCGTAACACCTAGAACTCCTCCTCTAACACTAATCCTGATCTCTAATCTTCATATGACTTAGCCGTAACACCTAGAACTACTCCTCTAACACTAATCCTGATCTCTAATCTTCATATGACTTAGCCGTAACACCTAGAACTCCTCATCTAACACTAATCCTGATATCTAATCTTCATATGACTTAGCCGTAACACCTAGAACTACTCCTCTAACACTAATCCTGATCTCTAATCTTCATATGACTTAGCCGTAACACCTACAACTACTCCTCTAACACTAATCCTGATCTCTAATCTTCATATGACTTAGCCGTAACACCTAGAACTACTCCTCTTACACCAATCAAAATCTCTAATCTTCATATGACTTAGCCGTAACACCTAGAGCTACTCCTCTTACACTAATCCTGATCTCTAATCTTCATATGACTTAGCCGTAACACCTAAAACTACTCCTCTAACACTAATCCTGATCTCTAATCATGATATTACTTAGCCGTAACACCTAGAACTACTCCTCTTGCAAATCGTGATCTCTAATCTTCATATGACTTAGCCGTAACACCTAGAACTACTCCTCTAACACTAATCCTGATCTCTAATCTTCATATGACTTAGCCGTAACACCTAAAGTTACTCCTCTAACACTAATCCTGATCTCTAATCATCATATGACTTAGCCGTAACACCTAGAACTACTCCTCTAGAAATCGTGATCTCTAATCTTCATATGACTTAGCCGTAACGCCTAGAACTACTCCTCTAACAAATCCTGATCTCTAATCTTCATATGACTTAGCCGTAACACCTAGAACTATTCCTCTAGCAAATCCTGATCTCTAATCTTCATATGACTTAGCCGTAGTACCTAGAACTACTCCTCTAACACTAATCCTGATATCTAATCTTCATAAGACTTAGCCATAACACCTAGAACTACTCCTCTAACACTAATCCTGATCTCTAATCTTCATATGACTTAGCCATAACACCTAGAACTACTCCTTTTACACTAATCCTGATCTCTAATCTTCATATGACTTAGCCATAACACCTAGAACTACTCCTCTTACACTAATCCTGATCTCTAATCTTCATATGACTTAGCCGTAACACCTAGAACTACTCCTCTAACACTAATCCTGATCTCTAATCTTCATATGACTTAGCCGTAACACCTAGAGCTACTCCTCTAGAAATCTTGATCTCTAATCTTCATATGACTTAGCCGTAACACCTAGAACTACTCCTCTAACAAATCCTGATCTCTAATCTGCATATGACTTAGCCGTAACACCTAAAACTATTTATCTAGCAAATCCTGATCTCTAATCTTCATATGACTTAGCCGTAACACCTACAACTACTCCTATAACACTAATCCTGATCTCTAATCTTCATATGACTTAGCCGTAACACCTAGAACTACTCCTCTTACACCAATCAAAATCTCTAATCTTCATATGACTTAGCCGTAACACCTAGAGCTACTCCTCTTGCACTAATCCTGATCTCTAATCTTCATATGACTTAGCCGTAACACCTAAAACTAATCCTCTAACACTAATCCTGATCTCTAATCATGATATGACTTAGCCGTAACACCTAGAACTACTCCTCTAGCAAATCGTGATCTCTAATCTTCATATGACTTAGCCGTAACACCTAGAACTACTCCTCTAACAATAATCCTGATCTCTAATCTTCATATGACTTAGCCGTAACACCTGAGACTACTCCTCTAACACTAATCCTGATCTCTAATCATCATATGACTTAGCCGTAACACCTAGAGCTACTCCTCTAGAAATCGTGATCTCTAATCTTCATATGACTTAGCCGTAACGCCTAGAACTACTCCTCTAACAAATCCTGATCTCTAATCTTCATATGACTTAGCCGTAACACCTAGAACTATTCCTCTAGCAAATCCTGATCTCTAATCTTCATATGACTTAGCCGTAACACCTAGAACTACTCCTCTAACACTAATCCTGATCTCTAATCTTCATATGACTTAGCCGTAACACTTAAAACTACTCCTCTTACACTAATCCTGATCTCTAATCTTCATATGACTTAGCCGTAACACCTAGAACTACTCCTCTTACACTAATCCTGATCTCTAATCTTCATATGACTTAGCCGTAACACCTAGAACTACTCCTCTTACACTAATATTGATCACTAATCTTCATATGACTTAGCCGTAACAACTAGAACTACTCCTCTAACACTAATCCTGATCTCTAATCTTCATATGACTTAGCCGTAACACCTAGAACTCCTCCTCTAACACTAATCCTGATCTCTAATCTTCATATGACTTAGCCGTAACACCTAGAACTACTCCTCTAACACTAATCCTGATCTCTAATCTTCATATGACTTAGCCGTAACACCTAGAACTCCTCATCTAACACTAATCCTGATATCTAATCTTCATATGACTTAGCCGTAACACCTAGAACTACTCCTCTAACACTAATCCTGATCTCTAATCTTCATATGACTTAGCCGTAACACCTAGAACTACTCCTCTAGTAAATCCTGATCTCTAATCTTCATATGACTTAGCCGTAACACCTAGAACTACTCCTCTAACACTAATCCTGATCTCTAATCTTCATATGACTTAGCCGTAACACTTAAAACTACTCCTCTTACACTAATCCTGATCTCTAATCTTCATATGACTTAGCCGTAACACCTAGAACTACTCCTCTTACACTAATCCTGATCTCTAATCTTCATATGACTTAGCCGTAACACCTAGAACTACTCCTCTTACACTAATATTGATCACTAATCTTCATATGACTTAGCCGTAACAACTAGAACTACTCCTCTAACACTAATCCTGATCTCTAATCTTCATATGACTTAGCCGTAACACCTAGAACTCCTCCTCTAACACTAATCCTGATCTCTAATCTTCATATGACTTAGCCGTAACACCTAGAACTACTCCTCTAACACTAATCCTGATCTCTAATCTTCATATGACTTAGCCGTAACACCTAGAACTCCTCATCTAACACTAATCCTGATATCTAATCTTCATATGACTTAGCCGTAACACCTAGAACTACTCCTCTAACACTAATCCTGATCTCTAATCTTCATATGACTTAGCCGTAACACCTACAACTACTCCTCTAACACTAATCCTGATCTCTAATCTTCATATGACTTAGCCGTAACACCTAGAACTACTCCTCTTACACCAATCAAAATCTCTAATCTTCATATGACTTAGCCGTAACACCTAGAGCTACTCCTCTTACACTAATCCTGATCTCTAATCTTCATATGACTTAGCCGTAACACCTAAAACTACTCCTCTAACACTAATCCTGATCTCTAATCATGATATTACTTAGCCGTAACACCTAGAACTACTCCTCTTGCAAATCGTGATCTCTAATCTTCATATGACTTAGCCGTAACACCTAGAACTACTCCTCTAACACTAATCCTGATCTCTAATCTTCATATGACTTAGCCGTAACATCTAAAGTTACTCCTCTAACACTAATCCTGATCTCTAATCATCATATGACTTAGCCGTAACACCTAGAACTACTCCTCTAGAAATCGTGATCTCTAATCTTCATATGACTTAGCCGTAACGCCTAGAACTACTCCTCTAACAAATCCTGATCTCTAATCTTCATATGACTTAGCCGTAACACCTAGAACTATTCCTCTAGCAAATCCTGATCTCTAATCTTCATATGACTTAGCCGTAGTACCTAGAACTACTCCTCTAACACTAATCCTGATATCTAATCTTCATAAGACTTAGCCATAACACCTAGAACTACTCCTCTAACACTAATCCTGATCTCTAATCTTCATATGACTTAGCCATAACACCTAGAACTACTCCTTTTACACTAATCCTGATCTCTAATCTTCATATGACTTAGCCGTAACACCTAGAACTACTCCTCTTACACTAATCCTGATCTCTAATCTTCATATGACTTAGCCGTAACACCTAGAACTACTCCTCTAACACTAATCCTGATCTCTAATCTTCATATGACTTAGCCGTAACACCTAGAACTACTCCTCTAGAAATCGTGATCTCTAATCTTCATATGACTTAGCCGTAACACCTAGAACTACTCCTCTAACAAATCCTGATCTCTAATCTGCATATGACTTAGCCGTAACACCTAAAACTATTTATCTAGCAAATCCTGATCTCTAATCTTCATATGACTTAGCCGTAACACCTACAACTACTCCTATAACACTAATCCTGATCTCTAATCTTCATATGACTTAGCCGTAACACCTAGAACTACTCCTCTTACACCAATCAAAATCTCTAATCTTCATATGACTTAGCCGTAACACCTAGAGCTACTCCTCTTACACTAATCCTGATCTCTAATCTTCATATGACTTAGCCGTAACACCTAGAACTACTCCTCTTACACTAATATTGATCACTAATCTTCATATGACTTAGCCGTAACAACTAGAACTACTCCTCTAACACTAATCCTGATCTCTAATCTTCATATGACTTAGCCGTAACACCTAGAACTCCTCCTCTAACACTAATCCTGATCTCTAATCTTCATATGACTTAGCCGTAACACCTAGAACTACTCCTCTAACACTAATCCTGATCTCTAATCTTCATATGACTTAGCCGTAACACCTAGAACTCCTCATCTAACACTAATCCTGATATCTAATCTTCATATGACTTAGCCGTAACACCTAGAACTACTCCTCTAACACTAATCCTGATCTCTAATCTTCATATGACTTAGCCGTAACACCTAGAACTACTCCTCTAGTAAATCCTGATCTCTAATCTTCATATGACTTAGCCGTAACACCTAGAACTACTCCTCTAACACTAATCCTGATCTCTAATCTTCATATGACTTAGCCGTAACACTTAAAACTACTCCTCTTACACTAATCCTGATCTCTAATCTTCATATGACTTAGCCGTAACACCTAGAACTACTCCTCTTACACTAATCCTGATCTCTAATCTTCATATGACTTAGCCGTAACACCTAGAACTACTCCTCTTACACTAATATTGATCACTAATCTTCATATGACTTAGCCGTAACAACTAGAACTACTCCTCTAACACTAATCCTGATCTCTAATCTTCATATGACTTAGCCGTAACACCTAGAACTCCTCCTCTAACACTAATCCTGATCTCTAATCTTCATATGACTTAGCCGTAACACCTAGAACTACTCCTCTAACACTAATCCTGATCTCTAATCTTCATATGACTTAGCCGTAACACCTAGAACTCCTCATCTAACACTAATCCTGATATCTAATCTTCATATGACTTAGCCGTAACACCTAGAACTACTCCTCTAACACTAATCCTGATCTCTAATCTTCATATGACTTAGCCGTAACACCTACAACTACTCCTCTAACACTAATCCTGATCTCTAATCTTCATATGACTTAGCCGTAACACCTAGAACTACTCCTCTTACACCAATCAAAATCTCTAATCTTCATATGACTTAGCCGTAACACCTAGAGCTACTCCTCTTACACTAATCCTGATCTCTAATCTTCATATGACTTAGCCGTAACACCTAAAACTACTCCTCTAACACTAATCCTGATCTCTAATCATGATATTACTTAGCCGTAACACCTAGAACTACTCCTCTTGCAAATCGTGATCTCTAATCTTCATATGACTTAGCCGTAACACCTAGAACTACTCCTCTAACACTAATCCTGATCTCTAATCTTCATATGACTTAGCCGTAACATCTAAAGTTACTCCTCTAACACTAATCCTGATCTCTAATCATCATATGACTTAGCCGTAACACCTAGAACTACTCCTCTAGAAATCGTGATCTCTAATCTTCATATGACTTAGCCGTAACGCCTAGAACTACTCCTCTAACAAATCCTGATCTCTAATCTTCATATGACTTAGCCGTAACACCTAGAACTATTCCTCTAGCAAATCCTGATCTCTAATCTTCATATGACTTAGCCGTAGTACCTAGAACTACTCCTCTAACACTAATCCTGATATCTAATCTTCATAAGACTTAGCCATAACACCTAGAACTACTCCTCTAACACTAATCCTGATCTCTAATCTTCATATGACTTAGCCATAACACCTAGAACTACTCCTTTTACACTAATCCTGATCTCTAATCTTCATATGACTTAGCCGTAACACCTAGAACTACTCCTCTTACACTAATCCTGATCTCTAATCTTCATATGACTTAGCCGTAACACCTAGAACTACTCCTCTAACACTAATCCTGATCTCTAATCTTCATATGACTTAGCCGTAACACCTAGAACTACTCCTCTAGAAATCGTGATCTCTAATCTTCATATGACTTAGCCGTAACACCTAGAACTACTCCTCTAACAAATCCTGATCTCTAATCTGCATATGACTTAGCCGTAACACCTAAAACTATTTATCTAGCAAATCCTGATCTCTAATCTTCATATGACTTAGCCGTAACACCTACAACTACTCCTATAACACTAATCCTGATCTCTAATCTTCATATGACTTAGCCGTAACACCTAGAACTACTCCTCTTACACCAATCAAAATCTCTAATCTTCATATGACTTAGCCGTAACACCTAGAGCTACTCCTCTTACACTAATCCTGATCTCTAATCTTCATATGACTTAGCCGTAACACCTAAAACTAATCCTCTAACACTAATCCTGATCTCTAATCATGATATTACTTAGCCGTAACACCTAGAACTACTCCTCTAGCAAATCGTGATCTCTAATCTTCATATGACTTAGCCGTAACACCTAGAACTACTCCTCTAACACTAATCCTGATCTCTAATCTTCATATGACTTAGCCGTAACACCTGAGACTACTCCTCTAACACTAATCCTGATCTCTAATCATCATATGACTTAGCCGTAACACCTAGAGCTACTCCTCTAGAAATCGTGATCTCTAATCTTCATATGACTTAGCCGTAACGCCTAGAACTACTCCTCTAACAAATCCTGATCTCTAATCTTCATATGACTTAGCCGTAACACCTAGAACTATTCCTCTAGCAAATCCTGATCTCTAATCTTCATATGACTTAGCCGTAACACGTAGAACTACTCCTCTAACCCTAATCCTGATATCTAATCTTCATAAGACTTAGCCGTAACACCTAAAACTACTCTTCTAACACTAATCCTGATCTCTAATCTTCATATGACTTAGCCATAACACCTAGAACTACTCCTCTTACACTAATCCTGATCTCTAATCTTCATATGACTTAGCCGTAACACCTAGAACTACTCCTCTAGAAATCGTGATCTCTAATCTTCATATGACTTAGCCGTAACACCTAGAACTACTCCTCTAACAAATCCTGATCTCTAATCTTCATATGACTTAGCCGTAACACCTAAAACTATTTATCTAGCAAATCCTAATCTCTAATCTTCATATGAATTAGCCGTAACACCTAGAACTACTCCTCTAACACTAATCCTGTTATCTAATCTTCATAAGTCTTAGCCGTAACACCTAGAACTACTCCTCTAACACTAATCCTGATCTCTAATCTTCATATGACTTAGCCATAACACCTAGAACTACTCCTCTTACACTAATCTTGATCTCTAATCTTCATATGACTTAGCCGTAACACCTAGAACTACTTCTCTAACACTAATCCTGATCTCTAATCTTCATATGACTTAGCCATAACACCTAGAACTACTCCTCTTACACTAATCCTGATCTCTAATCTTCATATGACATAGCCGTAGCACCTAGAACTACTCCTCTAACACTAATCCAGATCTCTAATCTTCATATGACTTAGCCATAACACCTAGAACTACTCCTCTTACACTAATCCTGATATCTAATCTTCATAAGACTTAGCCGTAACACCTAGAACTACTCTTCTAACACTAATCCTGATCTCTAATCTTCATATGACTTAGCCATAACTCCTAGAACTACTCCTCTAACACTAATCCTGATCTCTAATCTTCATATGACTTAGCCATAAAACCTAGAACTACTCCTCTAACACAAATCCTGATCTCTAATCTTTATATGACTTAGCCGTAACACCTAAAACTACTCCTCTAGAAATCGTGATCTCTAATCTTCATATCACTTAGCCGTAACACCTAGAACTACTCCTCTTACACTAATCCTGATCTCTAATCTTCATATGACTTAGCCGTAACACCTAGAACTACTCCTCTAACACTAATCCTGATCTCTAATCTTCATATGACTTAGCCTTAGCACCTAGAACTACTCCTCTAACACTAATCCTGATCTCTAATCTTCATATGACTTAGCCGTAACACCCAGAACTACTCCTCTAACACTAATCCTGATCTCTAATCTTCATATGACTTAGCCGTAACACCTAGAACTACTCATCTAACACTAATCCTTATCTCTAATCTTCATATGATTTAGCCATAACACCTAGAACTACTCCTCTAACACTAATCCTGATCTCTAATCTTCATATGACTTAGCCGTAACACCTAGAACTACTCCTCTAGCAAATCCTGATCTCTAATCTTCATATGACTTAGCCGTAACACCTAGAACTACTCCTCTAACACTAATCCTGATCTCTAATCTTCATATGACTTGCCGTAACACCTAGAACTACTCCTCTAGAAATCGTGACCTCTAATCTTCATATGACTTAGCCGTAACACCTAAAACTATTTATCTAGCAAATCCTAATCTCTAATCTTCATATGAATTAGCCGTAGCACCTAGAACTACTCCTCTAACACTAATCCTGTTATCTAATCTTCATAAGTCTTAGCCGTAACACCTAGAACTACTCCTCTAACACTAATCCTGATCTCTAATCTTCATATGACTTAGCCATAACACCTAGAACTACTCCTCTTACACTAATCCTGATCTCTAATCTTCATATGACATAGCGTAGCACCTAGAACTACTCCTCTAACACTAATCCAGATCTCTAATCTTCATATGACTTAGCCATAACATCTAGAACTACTCCTCTTACACTAATCCTGATATCTAATCTTCATAAGACTTAGCCGTAACACCTAGAACTACTCTTCTAACACTAATCCTGATCTCTAATCTTCATATGACTTAGCCATAACTCCTAGAACTACTCCTCTAACACTAATCCTGATCTCTAATCTTCATATGACTTAGCCATAAAACCTAGAACTACTCCTCTAACACAAATCCTGATCTCTAATCTTCATATGACTTAGCCGTAACACCTAGAACTACTCCTCTAGCAAATCCTGATCTCTAATCTTCATATGACTTAGCCGTAACACCTAGAACTACTCCTCTTACACTAATCCTGATCTCTAATTTTCATATGACTTAGCCGTAACACCTAGAACTACTCCTCTAACACTAATCCTGATCTCTAATCTTCATATGACTTAGCCGTAACAACTAGAACTACTCCTCTAACACTAATCCTGATCTCTAATCTTCATATGACTTAGCCGTAACAACTAGAACTACTCCTCTAACACTAATCCTGATATCTAATCTTCATATGACTTAGCCGTAACACCTAGAACTACTCCTCTTACACTAATCAAGATCTCTAATCTTCATATGACTTAGCCGTACCACCTAGAACTACTCCTCTAACACTAATCCTGATTTCTAATCTTCATATGACTTAGCCGTAACACCTCGAACTACTCCTCTAACAAATCCTGATCTCTAATCTTCATATGACTTAGCCGTAGCACCTAGAACTACTCATCTAAAACTAATCCTGATATCTAATCTTCATATGATTTAGCCATAACACCTAAAACTACTCCTCTTACACTAATCCTGATCTCTAATCTTCATATGACTTAGCCGTAACACCTAGAACTACTCCTCTAACACAAATCCTGATCTCTAATCTTCATATGACTTAGCCGTAACACCTAGAACTACTCCTCTAGTAAATCCTGATCTCTAATCTTCATATGACTTAGCAGTAGCACCTAGAACTACTCCTCTAACACTAATCCTGATCTCTAATCTTCATATGACTTAGCCGTAACACTTAAAACTACTCCTCTTACACTAATCCTGATCTCTAATCTTCATATGACTTAGCCGTAACAACTAGAACTACTCCTCTTACACTAATCCTGATCTCTAATCTTCATATGACTTAGCCGTAACACCTAGAACTACTCCTCTTACACTAATATTGATCACTAATCTTCATATGACTTAGCCGTAACAACTAGAACTACTCCTCTAACACTAATCCTGATCTCTAATCTTCATATGACTTAGCCGTAACACCTAGAACTCCTCCTCTAACACTAATCCTGATCTCTAATCTTCATATGACTTAGCCGTAACACCTAGAACTACTCCTCTAACACTAATCCTGATCTCTAATCTTCATATGACTTAGCGTAACACCTAGAACTCCTCATCTAACACTAATCCTGATATCTAATCTTCATATGACTTAGCCGTAACACCTAGAACTACTCCTCTAACACTAATCCTGATCTCTAATCTTCATATGACTTAGCCGTAACACCTACAACTACTCCTCTAACACTAATCCTGATCTCTAATCTTCATATGACTTAGCCGTAACACCTAGAACTACTCCTCTTACACCAATCAAAATCCCTAATCTTCATATGACTTAGCCGTAACACCTAGAGCTACTCCTCTTACACTAATCCTGATCTCTAATCTTCATATGACTTAGCCGTAACACCTAAAACTACTCCTCTAACACTAATCCTGATCTCTAATCATGATATTACTTAGCCTTAAAACCTAGAACTACTCCTCTAGCAAATCGTGATCTCTAATCTTTATATGACTTAGCCGTAACACCTAGAACTACTCCTCTAACACTAATCCTGATCTCTAATCTTCATATGACTTAGCCGTAACACCTAAAGTTACTCCTCTAACACTAATCCTGATCTCTAATCATCATATAACTTAGCCGTAACACCTAGAACTACTCCTCTAGAAATCGTGATCTCTAATCTTCATATGACTTAGCCGTAACGCCTAGAACTACTCCTCTAACAAATCCTGATCTCTAATCTTCATATGACTTAGCCGTAGCACCTAGAACTACTCCTCTAACACTAATCCTGATATCTAATCTTCATAAGACTTAGCCATAACACCTAGAACTACTCCTCTTACACTAATCCTGATCTCTAATCTTCATATGACTTAGCCGTAACACCTAGAACTACTCCTCTTACACTAATCCTGATCTCTAATCTTCATATGACTTAGCCGTAACACCTAGAACTACTCCTCTAACACTAATCCTGATCTCTAATCTTCATATGACTTAGCCGTAACACCTAGAACTACTCCTCTTACACTAATCCTGATCTCTAATCTTCATATGACTTAGCCGTAACACCTAGAACTACTCCTCTAACACTAATCCTGATCTCTAATCTTCATATGACTTAGCCGTAACACCTAGAACTACTCCTCTAGAAATCTTGATCTCTAATCTTCATATGACTTAGCCGTAACACCTAGAACTACTCCTCTAACAAATCCTGATCTCTAATCTGCATATGACTTAGCCGTAACACCTAAAACTATTTATCTAGCAAATCCTGATCTCTAATCTTCATATGACTTAGCCGTAACACCTAGAACTACTCCTCTAGTAAATCCTGATCTCTAATCTTCATATGACTTAGCAGTAACACCTAGAACTACTCCTCTAACACTAATCCTGATCTCTAATCTTCATATGACTTAGCCGTAACACTTAAAACTACTCCTCTTACACTAATCCTGATCTCTAATCTTCATATGACTTAGCCGTAACAACTAGAACTACTCCTCTTACACTAATCCTGATCTCTAATCTTCATATGACTTAGCCGTAACACCTAGAACTACACCTCTTACACTAATATTGATCACTAATCTTCATATGACTTAGCCGTAACAACTAGAACTACTCCTCTAACACTAATCCTGATCTCTAATCTTCATATGACTTAGCCGTAACACCTAGAACTCCTCCTCTAACACTAATCCTGATCTCTAATCTTCATATGACTTAGCCGTAACACCTAGAACTACTCCTCTAACACTAATCCTGATCTCTAATCTTCATATGACTTAGCCGTAACACCTAGAACTCCTCATCTAACACTAATCCTGATATCTAATCTTCATATGACTTAGCCGTAACACCTAGAACTACTCCTCTAACACTAATCCTGATCTCTAATCTTCATATGACTTAGCCGTAACACCTACAACTACTCCTCTAACACTAATCCTGATCTCTAATCTTCATATGACTTAGCCGTAACACCTAGAACTACTCCTCTTACACCAATCAAAATCCCTAATCTTCATATGACTTAGCCGTAACACCTAGAGCTACTCCTCTTACACTAATCCTGATCTCTAATCTTCATATGACTTAGCCGTAACACCTAAAACTACTCCTCTAACACTAATCCTGATCTCTAATCATGATATTACTTAGCCTTAAAACCTAGAACTACTCCTCTAGCAAATCGTGATCTCTAATCTTTATATGACTTAGCCGTAACACCTAGAACTACTCCTCTAACACTAATCCTGATCTCTAATCTTCATATGACTTAGCCGTAACACCTAAAGTTACTCCTCTAACACTAATCCTGATCTCTAATCATCATATAACTTAGCCGTAACACCTAGAACTACTCCTCTAGAAATCGTGATCACTAATCTTCATATGACTTAGCCGTAACGCCTAGAACTACTCCTCTAACAAATCCTGATCTCTAATCTTCATATGACTTAGCCGTAACACCTAGAACTATTCCTCTAGCAAATCCTGATCTCTAATCTTCATATGACTTAGCCGTAGCACCTAGAACTACTCCTCTAACACTAATCCTGATATCTAATCTTCATAAGACTTAGCCATAACACCTAGAACTACTCCTCTAACACTAATCCTGATCTCTAATCTTCATATGACTTAGCCGTAACACCTACAACTACTCCTCTAACACTAATCCTGATCTCTAATCTTCATATGACTTAGCCGTAACACCTAGAACTACTCCTCTTACACCAATCAAAATCCCTAATCTTCATATGACTTAGCCGTAACACCTAGAGCTACTCCTCTTACACTAATCCTGATCTCTAATCTTCATATGACTTAGCCGTAACACCTAAAACTACTCCTCTAACACTAATCCTGATCTCTAATCATGATATTACTTAGCCTTAAAACCTAGAACTACTCCTCTAGCAAATCGTGATCTCTAATCTTTATATGACTTAGCCGTAACACCTAGAACTACTCCTCTAACACTAATCCTGATCTCTAATCTTCATATGACTTAGCCGTAACACCTAAAGTTACCCCTCTAACACTAATCCTGATCTCTAATCATCATATAACTTAGCCGTAACACCTAGAACTACTCCTCTAGAAATCGTGATCTCTAATCTTCATATGACTTTGCCGTAACGCCTAGAACTACTCCTCTAACAAATCCTGATCTCTAATCTTCATATGACTTAGCCGTAACACCTAGAACTATTCCTCTAGCAAATCCTGATCTCTAATCTTCATATGACTTAGCCGTAGCACCTAGAACTACTCCTCTAACACTAATCCTGATATCTAATCTTCATAAGACTTAGCCATAACACCTAGAACTACTCCTCTAACACTAATCCTGATCTCTAATCTTCATATGACTTAGCCATAACACCTAGAACTACTCCTCTTACACTAATCCTGATCTCTAATCTTCATATGACTTAGCCGTAACACCTAGAACTACTCCTCTTACACTAATCCTGATCTCTAATCTTCATATGACTTAGCCGTAACACCTAGAACTACTCCTCTAACACTAATCCTGATCTCTAATCTGCATATGACTTAGCCGTAACACCTAGAACTACTCCTCTTACACTAATCCTGATCTCTAATCTTCATATGACTTAGCCGTAACACCTAGAACTACTCCTCTAACACTAATCCTGATCTCTAATCTTCATATGACTTAGCCGTAACACCTAGAACTACTCCTCTTGAAATCTTGATCTCTAATCTTCATATGACTTAGCCGTAACACCTAGAACTACTCCTCTAACAAATCCTGATCTCTAATCTGCATATGACTTAGCCGTAACACCTAAAACTATTTATCTAGCAAATCCTGATCTCTAATCTTCATATGACTTAGCCGTAACACCTAGAACTACTCCTCTAACACTAATCTTGATCTCTAATCTTCATATGACTTAGCCGTAACACCTACAACTACTCCTATAACACTAATCCTGATCTCTAATCTTCATATGACTTAGCCGTAACACCTAGAACTACTCCTCTTACACCAATCAAAATCTCTTATCTTCATATGACTTAGCCGTAACACCTAGAGCTACTCCTCTTACACTAATCCTGATCTCTAATCTTCATATGACTTAGCCGTAACACCTAAAACTAATCCTCTAACACTAATCCTGATCTCTAATCATGATATGACTTAGCCGTAACACCTAGAACTACTCCTCTAGCAAATCCTGATCTCTAATCTTCATATGACTTAGCCGTAACACCTAGAACTACTCCTCTAACACTAATCCTGATCTCTAATCTTCATATGACTTAGCCGTAACACCTGAGACTACTCCTCTAACACTAATCCTGATCTCTAATCATCATATGACTTAGCCGTAACACCTAGAGCTACTCCTCTAGAAATCGTGATCTCTAATGTTCATATGACTTAGCCGTAACGCCTAGAACTACTCCTCTAACAAATCCTGATCTCTAATCTTCATATGACTTAGCCGTAACACCTAGAACTATTCCTCTAGCAAATCCTGATCTCTAATCTTCATATGACTTAGCCGTAACACCTAGAACTACTCCTCTAACACTAATCCTGATATCTAATCTTCATAAGACTTAGCCGTAACACCTAAAACTACTCTTCTAACACTAATCCTGATCTCTAATCTTCATATGACTTAGCCATAGCACCTAGAACTACTCCTCTTACACTAATCCTGATCTCTAATCTTCATATGACTTAGCCGTAACACCTAGAACTACTCCTCTTACACTAATATTGATCACTAATCTTCATATGACTTAGCCGTAACAACTAGAACTACTCCTCTAACACTAATCCTGATCTCTAATCTTCATATGACTTAGCCGTAACACCTAGAACTCCTCCTCTAACACTAATCCTGATCTCTAATCTTCATATGACTTAGCCGTAACACCTAGAACTACTCCTCTAACACTAATCCTGATCTCTAATCTTCATATGACTTAGCCGTAACACCTAGAACTCCTCATCTAACACTAATCCTGATATCTAATCTTCATATGACTTAGCCGTAACACCTAGAACTACTCCTCTAACACTAATCCTGATCTCTAATCTTCATATGACTTAGCCGTAACACCTACAACTACTCCTCTAACACTAATCCTGATCTCTAATCTTCATATGACTTAGCCGTAACACCTAGAACTACTCCTCTTACACCAATCAAAATCCCTAATCTTCATATGACTTAGCCGTAACACCTAGAGCTACTCCTCTTACACTAATCCTGATCTCTAATCTTCATATGACTTAGCCGTAACACCTAAAACTACTCCTCTAACACTAATCCTGATCTCTAATCATGATATTACTTAGCCTTAAAACCTAGAACTACTCCTCTAGCAAATCGTGATCTCTAATCTTTATATGACTTAGCCGTAACACCTAGAACTACTCCTCTAACACTAATCCTGATCTCTAATCTTCATATGACTTAGCCGTAACACCTAAAGTTACTCCTCTAACACTAATCCTGATCTCTAATCATCATATAACTTAGCCGTAACACCTAGAACTACTCTTCTAGAAATCGTGATCTCTAATCTTCATATGACTTAGCCGTAACGCCTAGAACTACTCCTCTAACAAATCCTGATCTCTAATCTTCATATGACTTAGCCGTAACACCTAGAACTATTCCTCTAGCAAATCCTGATCTCTAATCTTCATATGACTTAGCCGTAGCACCTAGAACTACTCCTCTAACACTAATCCTGATATCTAATCTTCATAAGACTTAGCCATAACACCTAGAACTACTCCTCTAACACTAATCCTGATCTCTAATCTTCATATGACTTAGCCATAACACCTAGAACTACTCCTCTTACACTAATCCTGATCTCTAATCTTCATATGACTTAGCCGTAACACCTAGAACTACTCCTCTTACACTAATCCTGATCTCTAATCTTCATATGACTTAGCCGTAACACCTAGAACTACTCCTCTAACACTAATCCTGATCTCTAATCTTCATATGACTTAGCCGTAACACCTAGAACTACTCCTCTAGAAATCTTGATCTCTAATCTTCATATGACTTAGCCGTAACACCTAGAACTACTCCTCTAACAAATCCTGATCTCTAATCTGCATATGACTTAGCCGTAACACCTAAAACTATTTATCTAGCAAATCCTGATCTCTAATCTTCATATGACTTAGCCGTAACACCTAGAACTACTCCTCTAACACTAATCTTGATTTCTAATCTTCATATGACTTAGCCGTAACACCTACAACTACTCCTATAACACTAATCCTGATCTCTAATCTTCATATGACTTAGCCGTAACACCTAGAACTACTCCTCTTACACCAATCAAAATCTCTTATCTTCATATGACTTAGCCGTAACACCTAGAGCTACTCCTCTTACACTAATCCTGATCTCTAATCTTCATATGACTTAGCCGTAACACCTAAAACTAATCCTCTAACACTAATCCTGATCTCTAATCATGATATGACTTAGTCGTAACACCTAGAACTACTCCTCTAGCAAATCCTGATCACTAATCTTCATATGACTTAGCCGTAACACCAAGAACTACTCCTCTAACACTAATCCTGATCTCTAATCTTCATATAACTTAGCCGTAACACCTGAGACTACTCCTCTAACACTAATCCTGATCTCTAATCATCATATGACTTAGCCGTAACACCTAGAGCTACTCCTCTAGAAATCGTGATCTCTAATCTTCATATGACTTAGCCGTAACGCCTAGAACTACTCCTCTAACAAATCCTGATCTCTAATCTTCATATGACTTAGCCGTAACACCTAGAACTACTCCTCTAACACTAATCCTGATATCTAATCTTCATAAGACTTAGCCGTAACACCTAAAACTACTCTTCTAACACTAATCCTGATCTCTAATCTTCATATGACTTAGCCATAACACCTAGAACTACTCCTCTTACACTAATCCTGATCTCTAATCTTCATATGACTTAGCCGTAACACCTAGAACTACTCCTCTTACACTAATCCTGATCTGTAATCTTCAAATGACTTAGCCGTAACACCTAGAACTACTCCTCTAACACTAATCCTGATCTCTAATCTTCATATGACTTAGCCGTAACACCTAGAACTACTCCTCTAGAAATCGTGATCTCTAATCTTCATATGACTTAGCCGTAACACCTAGAACTACTCCTCTAACAAATCCTGATCTCTAATCTTCATATGACTTAGCCGGAACACCTAAAACTATTTATCTAGCAAATCCTAATCTCTAATCTTCATATGAATTAGCCGTAACACCTAGAACTACTCCTCTAACACTAATCCTGATCTCTAATCTTCATATGACTTAGCCGTAACACCTAGAACTACTCCTCTAACACTAATCCTGATCTCTAATCTTCATATGACTTAGCCGTAACACCTAGAACTACTCCTCTAGAAATCTTGATCTCTAATCTTCATATGACTTAGCCGTAACACCTAGAACTACTCCTCTAACAAATCCTGATCTCTAATCTGCATATGACTTAGCCGTAACACCTAAAACTATTTATCTAGCAAATCCTGATCTCTAATCTTCATATGACTTAGCCGTAACACCTAGAACTACTCCTCTAACACTAATCTTGATCTCTAATCTTCATATGACTTAGCCGTAACACCTACAACTACTCCTATAACACTAATCCTGATCTCTAATCTTCATATGACTTAGCCGTAACACCTAGAACTACTCCTCTTACACCAATCAAAATCTCTTATCTTCATATGACTTAGCCGTAACACCTAGAGCTACTCCTCTTACACTAATCCTGATCTCTAATCTTCATATGACTTAGCCGTAACACCTAAAACTAATCCTCTAACACTAATCCTGATCTCTAATCATGATATGACTTAGCCGTAACACCTAGAACTACTCCTCTAGCAAATCCTGATCTCTAATCTTCATATGACTTAGCCGTAACACCTAGAACTACTCCTCTAACACTAATCCTGATCTCTAATCTTCATATGACTTAGCCGTAACACCTGAGACTACTCCTCTAACACTAATCCTGATCTCTAATCATCATATGACTTAGCCGTAACACCTAGAGCTACTCCTCTAGAAATCGTGATCTCTAATCTTCATATGACTTAGCCGTAACGCCTAGAACTACTCCTCTAACAAATCCTGATCTCTAATCTTCATATGACTTAGCCGTAACACCTAGAACTATTCCTCTAGCAAATCCTGATCTCTAATCTTCATATGACTTAGCCGTAACACCTAGAACTACTCCTCTAACACTAATCCTGATATCTAATCTTCATAAGACTTAGCCGTAACACCTAAAACTACTCTTCTAACACTAATCCTGATCTCTAATCTTCATATGACTTAGCCATAACACCTAGAACTACTCCTCTTACACTAATCCTGATCTCTAATCTTCATATGACTTAGCCGTAACACCTAGAACTACTCCTCTTACACTAATCCTGATCTGTAATCTTCAAATGACTTAGCCGTAACACCTAGAACTACTCCTCTAACACTAATCCTGATCTCTAATCTTCATATGACTTAGCCGTAACACCTAGAACTACTCCTCTAGAAATCGTGATCTCTAATCTTCATATGACTTAGCCGTAACACCTAGAACTACTCCTCTAACAAATCCTGATCTCTAATCTTCATATGACTTAGCCGGAACACCTAAAACTATTTATCTAGCAAATCCTAATCTCTAATCTTCATATGAATTAGACGTAACACCTAGAACTACTCCTCTAACACTAATCCTGTTATCTAATCTTCATAAGTCTTAGCCGTAACAGCTAGAACTACTCCTCTAACACTAATCCTGATCTCTAATCTTCATATGACTTAGCCATAACACCTAGAACTACTCCTCTTACACTAATCCTGATCTCTAATCTTCATATGACTTAGCCGTAACACTTAGAACTACTTCTCTAACACTAATCCTGATCTCTAATCTTCATATGACTTAGCCATAACACCTAGAACTATTCCTCTTACACTAATCCTGATCTCTAATCTTCATATGACTTAGCCGTAGCACCTAGATCTACTCCTCTAACACTAATCCAGATCTCTAATCTTCATATGACTTAGCCATAACACCTAGAACTACTCCTCTTACACTAATCCTGATATCTAATCTTCATAAGACTTAGCCGTAACACCTAGAACTACTCTTCTAACACTAATCCTGATCTCTAATCTTCATATGACTTAGCCATAACTCCTAGAACTACTCCTTTTACACTAATCCTGATCTCTAATCTTCATATGACTTAGCCATAAAACCTAGAACTACTCCTCTAACACAAATCCTGATCTCTAATCTTCATATGACTTAGCCGTAACACCTAAAACTACTCCTCTAACACTAATCTTGATCTCTAATCTTCATATGACTTAGCCGTGACACCTAGAACTACTCCTCTAGAAATCGTGATCTCTAATCTTCATATCACTTAGCCGTAACACCTAGATCTACTCCTCTTACACTAATCCTGATCTCTAATCTTCATATGACTTAGCCGTAACACCTAGAACTACTCCTCTAACAAATCCTGATCTCTAATCTTCATATGACGTAGCCGTAACACTTAAAACTACTCCTCTTACACTAATCCTGATCTCTTATCTTCATATGACTTAGCCGTAACACCTAGAACTACACCTCTTACACTAATCTTGATCACTAATCTTCATATGACTTAGCCGTAACAACTAGAACTACTCCTCTAACACTAATCCTGATCTCTAATCTTCATATGACTTAGCCGTAACACCTAGAACTACTCCTCTAACACTAATCTTGATCTCTAATCTTCATATGACTTAGCCGTAACACCTAAAACTATTTATCTAGCAAATCCTGATATCTAATCTTCATATGACTTAGCCGTAATACCTAGAACTACTCCTCTAACAAATCCTGATCTCTAATCTTCATATGACTTAGCCGTAACACCTAAAACTACTCCTCTAACACTAATCCTGATCTCTAATCATCATATGACTTAGCCGTGACACCTAGAACTACTCCTCTAGCAAATCGTGATCTCTAATCTTTATATGACTTAGCCGTAATACCTAGAACTACTCCTCTAACAAATCCTGATCTCTAATCTTCATATGACTTAGCCGTAACACCTAGGACTATTCCTCTAGCAAATCCTGATCTCTAATCTTCATATGACTTAGCCGTAGCACCTATAACTACTCTTCTTACACTAATCCTGATCTCTAATCTTCATATGACTTAGCCGTAACACCTAGAACTACTCCTATAACACTAATCCTGATCTCTAATCTTCATATGACTTAGCCATAACACCTAGAACTACTCTTCTAGCAAATCCTGATCTCTAATCTTCATATGACTTAGCCGTAACACCTAGAACTACTCCTCTAGAAATCGTGATCTCTAATCTTCATATGACTTAGCCGTAACACCTAGAACTACTCCCCTAACAAATCCTGATCTCTAATCTTCATATGACTAAGCCGTAACACCTAGAACTATTCCTCTAACAAATCCTGATCTCTAATCTTCATATGACTTAGCCGTAACACCTAGGGCTATTCCTCTAGCAAATCCTGATCTCTAATCTTCATAAGACTTAGCCGTAACACCTAGAACTACTCCTCTAACACTAATCCTGATCTCTAATCTTCATATGACTTAGCCGTAACACCTGAGACTACTCCTCTAACACTAATCCTGATCTCTAATCATCATATGACTTAACCGTAACACCTAGAGCTACTCCTCTAGAAATCGTGATCTCTAATCTTCATATGACTTAGCCGTAACGCCTAGAACTACTCCTCTAACAAATCCTGATCTCTAATCTTCATATGACTTAGCCGTAACACCTAGAACTATTCCTCTAGCAAATCCTGATCTCTAATCTTCATATGACTTAGCCGTAACACCTAGAACTACTCCTCTAACACTAATCCTGATATCTAATCTTCATAAGACTTAGCCGTAACACCTAAAACTACTCTTCTAACACTAATCCTGATCTCTAATCTTCATATGACTTAGCCATAACACCTAGAACTACTCCTCTTACACTAATCCTGATCTCTAATCTTCATATGACTTAGCCGTAACACCTAGAACTACTCCTCTTACACTAATCCTGATCTGTAATCTTCAAATGACTTAGCCGTAACACCTAGAACTACTCCTCTAACACTAATCCTGATCTCTAATCTTCATATGACTTAGCCGTAACACCTAGAACTACTCCTCTAGAAATCGTGATCTCTAATCTTCATATGACTTAGCCGTAACACCTAGAACTACTCCTCTAACAAATCCTGATCTCTAATCTTCATATGACTTAGCCGTAACACCTAAAACTATTTATCTAGCAAATCCTAATCTCTAATCTTCATATGAATTAGCCGTAACACATAGAACTACTCCTCTAACACTAATCCTGTTATCTAATCTTCATAAGTCTTAGCCGTAACAGCTAGAACTACTCCTCTAACACTAATCCTGATCTCTAATCTTCATATGACTTAGCCATAACACCTAGAACTACTCCTCTTACACTAATCCTGATCTCTAATCTTCATATGACTTAGCCGTAACACCTAGAACTACTTCTCTAACACTAATCCTGATCTCTAATCTTCATATGACTTAGCCATAACACCTAGAACTATTCCTCTTACACTAATCCTGATCTCTAATCTTCATATGACTTAGCCGTAGCACCTAGATCTACTCCTCTAACACTAATCCAGATCTCTAATCTTCATATGACTTAGCCATAACACCTAGAACTACTCCTCTTACACTAATCCTGATATCTAATCTTCATAAGACTTAGCCGTAACACCTAGAACTACTCTTCTAACACTAATCCTGATCTCTAATCTTCATATGACTTAGCCATAACTCCTAGAACTACTCCTTTTACACTAATCCTGATCTCTAATCTTCATATGACTTAGCCATAAAACCTAGAACTACTCCTCTAACACAAATCCTGATCTCTAATCTTCATATGACTTAGCCGTAACACCTAAAACTACTCCTCTAACACTAATCTTGATCTCTAATCTTCATATGACTTAGCCGTGACACCTAGAACTACTCCTCTAGAAATCGTGATCTCTAATCTTCATATCACTTAGCCGTAACACCTAGATCTACTCCTCTTACACTAATCCTGATCTCTAATCTTCATATGACTTAGCCGTAACACCTAGAACTACTCCTCTAACAAATCCTGATCTCTAATCTTCATATGACGTAGCCGTAACACTTAAAACTACTCCTCTTACACTAATCCTGATCTCTTATCTTCATATGACTTAGCCGTAACACCTAGAACTACACCTCTTACACTAATCTTGATCACTAATCTTCATATGACTTAGCCGTAACAACTAGAACTACTCCTCTAACACTAATCCTGATCTCTAATCTTCATATGACTTAGCCGTAACACCTAGAACTACTCCTCTAACACTAATCTTGATCTCTAATCTTCATATGACTTAGCCGTAACACCTAAAACTATTTATCTAGCAAATCCTGATATCTAATCTTCATATGACTTAGCCGTAATACCTAGAACTACTCCTCTAACAAATCCTGATCTCTAATCTTCATATGACTTAGCCGTAACACCTAAAACTACTCCTCTAACACTAATCCTGATCTCTAATCATCATATGACTTAGCCGTGACACCTAGAACTACTCCTCTAGCAAATCGTGATCTCTAATCTTTATATGACTTAGCCGTAATACCTAGAACTACTCCTCTAACAAATCCTGATCTCTAATCTTCATATGACTTAGCCGTAACACCTAGGACTATTCCTCTAGCAAATCCTGATCTCTAATCTTCATATGACTTAGCCGTAGCACCTATAACTACTCTTCTTACACTAATCCTGATCTCTAATCTTCATATGACTTAGCCGTAACACCTAGAACTACTCCTATAACACTAATCCTGATCTCTAATCTTCATATGACTTAGCCATAACACCTAGAACTACTCTTCTAGCAAATCCTGATCTCTAATCTTCATATGACTTAGCCGTAACACCTAGAACTACTCCTCTAGAAATCGTGATCTCTAATCTTCATATGACTTAGCCGTAACACCTAGAACTACTCCCCTAACAAATCCTGATCTCTAATCTTCATATGACTAAGCCGTAACACCTAGAACTATTCCTCTAACAAATCCTGATCTCTAATCTTCATATGACTTAGCCGTAACACCTAGGGCTATTCCTCTAGCAAATCCTGATCTCTAATCTTCATAAGACTTAGCCGTAACACCTAGAACTACTCCTCTAACACTAATCCTGATCTCTAATCTTCATATGACTTAGCCGTAACACCTGAGACTACTCCTCTAACACTAATCCTGATCTCTAATCATCATATGACTTAACCGTAACACCTAGAGCTACTCCTCTAGAAATCGTGATCTCTAATCTTCATATGACTTAGCCGTAACGCCTAGAACTACTCCTCTAACAAATCCTGATCTCTAATCTTCATATGACTTAGCCGTAACACCTAGAACTATTCCTCTAGCAAATCCTGATCTCTAATCTTCATATGACTTAGCCGTAACACCTAGAACTACTCCTCTAACACTAATCCTGATATCTAATCTTCATAAGACTTAGCCGTAACACCTAAAACTACTCTTCTAACACTAATCCTGATCTCTAATCTTCATATGACTTAGCCATAACACCTAGAACTACTCCTCTTACACTAATCCTGATCTCTAATCTTCATATGACTTAGCCGTAACACCTAGAACTACTCCTCTTACACTAATCCTGATCTGTAATCTTCAAATGACTTAGCCGTAACACCTAGAACTACTCCTCTAACACTAATCCTGATCTCTAATCTTCATATGACTTAGCCGTAACACCTAGAACTACTCCTCTAGAAATCGTGATCTCTAATCTTCATATGACTTAGCCGTAACACCTAGAACTACTCCTCTAACAAATCCTGATCTCTAATCTTCATATGACTTAGCCGTAACACCTAAAACTATTTATCTAGCAAATCCTAATCTCTAATCTTCATATGAATTAGCCGTAACACATAGAACTACTCCTCTAACACTAATCCTGTTATCTAATCTTCATAAGTCTTAGCCGTAACAGCTAGAACTACTCCTCTAACACTAATCCTGATCTCTAATCTTCATATGACTTAGCCATAACACCTAGAACTACTCCTCTTACACTAATCCTGATCTCTAATCTTCATATGACTTAGCCGTAACACCTAGAACTACTTCTCTAACACTAATCCTGATCTCTAATCTTCATATGACTTAGCCATAACACCTAGAACTATGCCTCTTACACTAATCCTGATCTCTAATCTTCATATGACTTAGCCGTAGCACCTAGATCTACTCCTCTAACACTAATCCAGATCTCTAATCTTCATATGACTTAGCCATAACACCTAGAACTACTCCTCTTACACTAATCCTGATATCTAATCTTCATAAGACTTAGCCGTAACACCTAGAACTACTCTTCTAACACTAATCCTGATCTCTAATCTTCATATGACTTAGCCATAACTCCTAGAACTACTCCTTTTACACTAATCCTGATCTCTAATCTTCATATGACTTAGCCATAAAACCTAGAACTACTCCTCTAACACAAATCCTGATCTCTAATCTTCATATGACTTAGCCGTAACACCTAAAACTACTCCTCTAACACTAATCTTGATCTCTAATCTTCATATGACTTAGCCGTGACACCTAGAACTACTCCTCTAACAAATCCTGATCTCTAATCTTCATATGACGTAGCCGTAACACTTAAAACTACTCCTCTTACACTAATCCTGATCTCTTATCTTCATATGACTTAGCCGTAACACCTAGAACTACACCTCTTACACTAATCCTGATCACTAATCTTCATATGACTTAGCCGTAACAACTAGAACTACTCCTCTAACACTAATCCTGATCTCTAATCTTCATATGACTTAGCCGTAACACCTAGAACTCCTCCTCTAACACTAATCCTGATCTCTAATCTTCATATGACTTAGCCGTAACACCTAGAACTACTCCTCTAACACTAATCTTGATCTCTAATCTTCATATGACTTAGCCGTAACACCTAAAACTATTTATCTAGCAAATCCTGATATCTAATCTTCATATGACTTAGCCGTAATACCTAGAACTACTCCTCTAACAAATCCTGATCTCTAATCTTCATATGACTTAGCCGTAACACTTAAAACTACTCCTCTAACACTAATCCTGATCTCTAATCATCATATGACTTAGCCGTGACACCTAGAACTACTCCTCTAGCAAATCGTGATCTCTAATCTTTATATGACTTAGCCGTAATACCTAGAACTACTCCTCTAACAAATCCTGATCTCTAATCTTCATATGACTTAGCCGTAACACCTAGGACTATTCCTCTAGCAAATCCTGATCTCTAATCTTCATATGACTTAGCCGTAGCACCTATAACTACTCTTCTTACACTAATCCTGATCTCTAATCTTCATATGACTTAGCCATAACACCTAGAACTACTCCTCTAGCAAATCCTGATCTCTAATGTTCATATGACTTAGCCGTAACACCTAGAACTACTCCTCTAGAAATCGTGATCTCTAATCTTCATATGACTTAGCCGTAACACCTAGAACTACTCCTCTAACAAATCCTGATCTCTAATCTTCATATGACTAAGCCGTAACACCTAGAACTATTCCTCTAACAAATCCTGATCTCTAATCTTCATATGACTTAGCCGTAACACCTAGGGCTATTCCTCTAGCAAATCCTGATCTCTAATCTTCATAAGACTTAGCCGTAACACCTAGAACTACTCCTCTAACACTAATCCTGATCTCTAATCTTCATATGACTTAGCCATAACACCTAGAACTACTCCTCTTACACTAATCCTGGTCTCTAATCTTCATATGACTTAGCCGTAACACCTAGAACTACTCCTCTAACACTAATCCTGATCTCTAATCTTAATATGACTTAGCCGTAACACCTAGAACTACTCCTCTAACACTAATCCTGATCTCTAATCTTCATATGACTTAGCCGTAACACCTAGAACTACTCATCTAACACTAATCCTGATCTCTAATCTTCATATGACTTAGCCGTAACACCTAAAACTACTCCTCTAACACTAATCCTGATCTCTAATCATCATATGACTTAGCCGTAACACCTAGAACTACTCCTCTAAAACTAATCCTGATCTCTTATCTTCATATGACTTAGCCGTAACACCTAGAACTACTCATCTAACACTAATCCTGATCTCTAATCGCCATATGACTTAGCCGTAACACCTAGAACTACTCCTCTAACACTAATTCTGATCTCTAATCTTCATATGACTTAGCCGTAACACCTACAACTACTCCTCTAACACTAATCCTGATTTCTAATCTTCATATGACTTAGCGTAACACCTAGAACTACTCATCTAACACTAATCCTGATCTCTAATCTTCATATGACTTAGCCGTAACACCTAGAACTGCTCCTCTTACACTAATCCTGATCTCTAATCTTCATATGACTTAGCCGTAACACCTAGAACTACTCCTCTAACACAAATCCTGATCTCTAATCTTCATATGACTTAGCCGTAACACCTAGAACTACTCCTCTAACACTAATACTGATCTCTAATCATCATATGACTTAGCCGTGACACCTAGAACTACTCCTCTAGCAAATCGTGATCTCTAATCTTCATATGACTTAGCCGTAATACCTAGAACTACTCCTCTTACACTAATCCTGATCTCTAATCTTCATATGACTTAGCCGTAACACCTAGAACTACTCCTCTAGAAATCCTGATCTCTAATCTTCATATGACTTAACCGTAACACCTAGAACTACTCCTCTAACAAATCCTGATCTCTAATCTTCATATGACTTAGCCGTAACACCTAGAACTATTCCTATAGCAAATCCTGATCTCTAATCTTCATATGACTTAGCCGTAAAACCTAGAACTACTCCTCTAACACTAATCCTGATATATAATCTTCATAAGACTTAGCCGTAACACCTAGAACTACTCCTCTAACACTAATCCTGATCTCTAATCTTCATATGACTTAGCCGTAACACCTAGAACTACTCCTCTAACACTAATCCTGATCTCTAATCTTAATATGACTTAGCCGTAACACCTAGAACTACTCCTCTAACACTAATCCTGATCTCTAATCTTCATCTGACTTAGCCGTAACACCTAGAACTACTCCTCTTACACTAATCCTGATCTCTAATCTTCATATGACTTAGACGTAACACCTAGAACTACTCCTCTAACACTAATCCTGATCTCTAATCTTCATAAGACTTAGCCGTAACACCTAGAACTACTCCTCTTACACTAATCCTGATCTCTAATCTTCATATGACTTAGCCGTAACACCTAGAACTACTCCTCTAAAACTAATACTGATATCTAATCTTCATATGACTTAGCCGTAAGACCTAGAACTACTCCTCTAACACTAATCCTGATCTCTAATCATCATATGACTTAGCCGTGACACCTAGAACTACTCCTCTAGCAAATCGTGATCTCTAATCTTCATATGACTTAGCCGTAATACCTAGAACTACTCCTCTAACAAATCCTGATCTCTAATCTTCATATGACTTAGCCGTAACACCTAAAACTACTCCTCTAACACTAATCCTGATCTCTAATCATCATATGACTTAGCCGTGACACCTAGAACTACTCCTCTAGCAAATCGTGATCTCTAATCTTTATATGACTTAGCCGTAATACCTAGAACTACTCCTCTAACAAATCCTGATCTCTAATCTTCATATGACTTAGCCGTAACACCTAGGGCTATTTCTCTAGCAAATCCTGATCTCTAATCTTCATATGACTTAGCCGTAGCACCTATAACTACTCTTCTTACACTAATCCTGATCTCTAATCTTCATATGTCTTAGCCGTAACACCTAGAACTACTCCTCTTACACTAATCCTGATCTCTAATCTTCATATGACTTAGCCGTAACACCTAGAACTACTCCTATAACACTAATCCTGATCTCTAATCTTCATATGACTTAGCCATAACACCTAGAACTACTCCTCTAGCAAATCCTGATCTCTAATCTTCATATGACTTAGCCGTAACACCTAGAACTACTCCTCTAGAAATCGTGATCTCTAATCTTCATATGACTTAGCCGTAACACCTAGAACTACTCCTCTAACAAATCCTGATCTCTAATCTTCATATGACTAAGCCGTAACACCTAGAACTATTCCTCTAACAAATCCTGATCTCTAATCTTCATATAACTTAGCCGTAACACCTAGAACTACTCCTCTAACACTAATCCTGATATATAATCTTCATAAGACTTAGCCGTAACACCTAGAACTACTCCTCTTACACTAATCCTGATCTCTAATCTTCATATGACTTAGCCGTAACACCTAGAACTACTCCTCTTACACTAATCCTGATCTCTAATCTTCATATGACTTAGCCGTAACACCTAAAACTACTCCTCTAACACTAATCCTGATCTCTAATCATCATATGACTTAGTCGTGACACCTAGAACTACTCCTCTAGCAAATCGTGATCTCTAATCTTCATAGGACTTAGCCGTAATACCTAGAACTACTCCTCTAACAAATCCTGATCTCTAATCTTCATATGACTTAGCCGTAACACCTAGAACTATTCCTCTAGCAAATCCTGATCTCTAATCTTCATATGACTTAGCCGTAGCACCAATAACTACTCCTCTAACACTAATCCTGATATCTAATCTTCATAAGACTTAGCCGTGACACCTAGAACTACTCCTCTAGCAAATCGTGATCTCTAATCTTCATATGACTTAGCCGTAACACTTAGAACTACTCCTATAACAATAATCCTGATCTCTAATCTTCATATGACTTAGACGTAACACCTAGAACTACTCCTCTTACACTAATCCTGATCTCTAATCTTCATATGACCTAGCCGTAACACCTAGAACTACTCCTCTTACACTAATCCTGATCTCTAATCTTCATATGACTTAGCCGTAACACCTAGAACTACTCCTCCAACACTAATCCTGATCTCTAATCTTCATATGACTTAGCCGTAACACCTAGAACTACTCATCTAGCAAATCCTGATCTCTAATCTTCATATGACTTAGCCGTAACACCTAGAACTACTCCTCTAACACTAATTCTGATCTATAATCTTCATATGACTTAGCCGTAACACCTAGAACTACTCCTCTAACACAAATCCTGATCTCTAATCTTCATATGACTTAGCCGTAACACCTAGAACTACTCCTCTAGCAAATCCTGATCTCTAATCTTCATATGACTTAGCCGTAACACCTAGAACTACTCATCTAACACTAATCCTGATATCTAATCTTCATATGACTTAGCCGTGACACCTAGAACTGCTCCTCTTACACTAATCCTGATCTCTAATCTTCATATGACTTAGCCGTAACACCTAGAACTACTCCTCTAATACAAATCCTGATCTCTAATCTTCATATGACTTAGCCGTAACACCTAGAACTACCCCTCTAACACTAATCCTGATCTCCAATCTTCATATGACTTAGCCGTAACACCTAGAACTACTCCTCTTACACTAATCAAGATCTCTAATCTTCATATGACTTAGCCGTAACACCTAGAACTACTCCTCTAACACTAATCCTGATCTCTTATCTTCATATGACTTAGCCGTAACACCTAGAACTACTCATCTAACACTAATCCTGATCTCTAATCGTCATATGACTTAGCCGTAACACCTAGAACTACTCCTCTAACACTAATTCTGATCTCTAATCTTCATATGACTTAGCCGTAGCACCTACAACTACTCCTCTAACACTAATCCTGATTTCTAATCTTCATATGACTTAGCGTAACACCTAGAACTACTCATCTAACACTAATCCTGATCTCTAATCTTCATATGACTTAGCCGTAACACCTAGAACTGCTCCTCTTACACTAATCCTGATCTCTAATCTTCATATGACTTAGCCGTAACACCTAGAACTACTCCTCTAACACAAATCCTGATCTCTAATCTTCATATGACTTAGCCGTAACACCTAGAACTACTCCTCTAACACTAATCCTGATCTCTAATCTTCATATGACTTAGCCGTAACACCTAGAACTACTCCTCTTACACTAATCAAGATCTCTAATCTTCATATGACTTAGCTGTAACACCTAGAACTACTCCTCTAACACTAATCCTGATCTCTAATCTTCATATGACTTAGCCGTAACACCTAGAACTACTCCTCTAACACTAATTCTGATTTCTAATCTTCATATGACTTAGCCGTAACACCTAGAACTACTCCTCTAACACTAATTCTGATCTCTAATCTTCATATGACTTAGCAGTAACACCTAAAACTACTCCTCTAACACTAATCCTGATCTCTAATCTTCATATGACTTAGCCGTAACACCTAGAACTACTCCTCTAACACTAATCCTGATCTCTAATCTTCATATGACTTAGCCGTAACACCTAGAACTACTCCTCTTACCCTTATCAAGATCTCTAATCTTCATATGACTTAGCCGTAACACCTAGAACTACTCCTCTAACACTAATCCTGATCTCTAATCTTCATATAACTTAGCCGTAACACCTAGAGCTACTCCTCTTACACTAATCCTGATCTCTAATCGTCATATGACTTAGCCGTAACACCTAAAACTAATCCTCTAACACTAATCCTGATCTCTAATCATCATATGACTTAGCCGTAACACCTAGAACTACTCCTCTAACACTAATTCTGATCTCTAATCTTCATATGACTTAGCCGTAACACCTAGAACTACTCCTCTAACACTAATCTTGATCTCTAATCTTCATATGACTTAGCGGTAACACCTAAAACTAATCCTCTAACACTAATCCTGATCTCTAATCATCATATGACTTAGCCGTAACACCTAGAACTACTCCTCTAACACTAATTCTGATCTCTAATCTTCATATGACTTAGCCGTAACACCTAGAACTACTCCTCTAACACTAATCCTGATCTCTAATCTTCATATGGCTTAGCCGTAACACCTAGAACTACTCCTCTAACACTAATTCTGATCTCTAATCTTCATATGACTTAGCCGTAACACCTAGAACTACTCCTCTAACACTAATCCTGATCTCTAATCTTCATATGACTTAGCCGTAACACCTAGAACTACTCCTCTAACACTAATCCTGATATCTAATCTTTATATGACTTAGCCGTAACACCTAGAACTGCTCCTCTTACACTAATCCTGATCTCTAAACTTCATATGACTTAGCCGTAACACCTAGAACTACTCCTCTAACACAAATCCTTATCTCTAATCTTCATATGACTTAGCCGTAACACCTAGAACTACTCCTCTAACACTAATCCTGATCTCTAATCTTCATATGACATAGCCGTAACACCTAGAACTACTCCTCTAGCAAATCCTGATCTCTAATCTTCATATGACTTAGCCGTAACACCTAGAACTACTCCTCTAACACAAATCCTGATCTCTAATCTTCATATGACTTAGCCGTAACACCTAGAACTACTCCTCTAACACTAATCCTGATCTCTAATCTTCATATGACTTAGCCGTAACACCTAGAACTACTCCTCTTACCCTTATCAAGATCTCTAATCTTCATATGACTTAGCCGTAACACCTAGAACTACTCATCTAACACTAATCCTGATATCTAATCTTCATATGACTTAGCCGTAACACCTAGAACTGCTCCTCTTACACTAATCCTGATCTCTAATCTTCATATGACTTAGCCGTAACACCTAGAACTACCCCTCTAACACTAATCCTGATCTCCAATCTTCATATGACTTAGCCGTAACACCTAGAACTACTCCTCTTACACTAATCAAGATCTCTAATCTTCATATGACTTAGCCGTAACACCTAGAACTACTCCTCTAACACTAATCCTGATCTCTAATCTTCATATGACTTAGCCGTAACACCTAGAACTACTCATCTAACACTAATCCTGATCTCTAATCGTCATATGACTTAGCCGTAACACCTAGAACTACCCCTCTAACACTACTTCTGATCTCTAATCTTCATATGACTTAGCCGTAACACCTACAACTACTCCTCTAACACTAATCCTGATTTCTAATCTTCATATGACTTAGCGTAACACCTAGAACTACTCATCTAACACTAATCCTGATATCTAATCTTCATATGACTTAGCCGTAACACCTAGAACTGCTCCTCTTACACTAATCCTGATCTCTAATCTTCATATGACTTAGCCGTAACACCTAGAACTACTCCTCTAACACAAATCCTGATCTCTAATCTTCATATGACTTAGCCGTAACACCTAGAACTACTCATCTAACACTAATCCTGATCTCTAATCTTCATATGACTTAGCCGTAACACCTAGAACTACTCCTCTTACACTAATCAAGATCTCTAATCTTCATATGACTTAGCTGTAACACCTAGAACTACTCCTCTAACACTAATCCTGATCTCTAATCTTCATATGACTTAGCCGTAACACCTAGAACTACTCCTCTAACACTAATTCTGATCTCTAATCTTCATATGACTTAGCCGTAACACCTAGAACTACTCCTCTAACACTAATTCTGATCTCTAATCTTCATATGACTTAGCAGTAACACCTAAAGTTACTCCTCTAACACTAATCCTGATCTCTAATCTTCATATGACTTAGCCGTAACACCTAGAACTACTCCTCTAACACTAATCCTGATCTCTAATCTTCATATGACTTAGCCGTAACACCTAGAACTACTCCTCTTACCCTTATCAAGATCTCTAATCTTCATATGACTTAGCCGTAACACCTAGAACTTTTCCTTTAACACTAATCCTGATCTCTAATCTTCATATGACTTAGCCGTAACACCTAGAGCTACTCCTCTTACACTAATCCTGATCTCTAATCGTCATATGACTTAGCCGTAACACCTAAAACTAATCCTCTAACACTAATCCTGATCTCTAATCATCATATGACTTAGCCGTAACACCTAGAACTACTCCTCTAACACTAATTCTGATCTCTAATCTTCATATGACTTAGCCGTAACACCTAGAACTACTCCTCTAACACTAATCCTGATCTCTAATCTTCATATGACTTAGCCGTAACACCTAGAACTACTCCTTTAACACTAATTCTGATCTCTAATGTTCATATGACTTAGCCGTAACACCTAGAACTACTCCTCTAACACTAATCCTGATCTCTAATCTTCATATGTCTTAGCCGTAACACCTAGAACTACTCATCTAACACTAATCCTGATATCTAATCTTTATATGACTTAGCCGTAACACCTAGAACTGCTCCTCTTACACTAATCCTGATCACTAATCTTCATATGACTTAGCCGTAACACCTAGAACTACTCCTCTTACACTAATCAAGATCTTTAATCTTCATATGACTTAGCCATAACACCTAGAACTACTCCTCTAACACTAATCCTGATATCTAATCTTCATATGACTTAGCCGTAACACCTAGAACTACTCCTCTAACACTAATCCTGATCACTAATCTTCATATGACTTAGCCGTAACACCTAGAACTACTCCTCTTACACTAATCAAGATCTTTAATCTTCATATGACTTAGCCATAACACCTAGAACTACTCCTCTAACACTAATCCTGATCTCTAATCTTCATATGACTTAGCCGTAACACCTAGAACTACTCCTCTAACACTAATCCTGATCACTAATCTTCATATGACTTAGCCGTAACACCTAGAACTACTCCTCTTACACTAATCAAGATCTTTAATCTTCATATGACTTAGCCATAACACCTAGAACTACTCCTCTAACACTAATCCTGATCTCTAATCTTCATATGACTTAGCCGTAACACCTAGAACTACACATCTAACACTAATCCTGATCTCTAATCGTCATATGACTTAGCCGTAACACCTAGAACTACTCCTCTAACACTAATTCTGATCTCTAATCTTCATATGACTTAGCCGTAACACCTAGAACTACTCCTCTAACACTAATTCTGATCTCTAATCTTCATATGACTTAGCCGTAACACCTAGAACTACTCCTCTAACACTAATCCTGATCTCTAATCTTCATATGACTTAGCCGTAACACCTAGAACTACTCCTCTAACACTAATCCTGATCTCTAATCTTCATATGACTTAGCCGTAACACCTAGAACTACTCCTCTTACACTAATCAAGATCTCTAATCTTCATATGACTTAGCCGTAACACCTAAAACTACTCCTCTAACACTAATCCTGATCTCTAATCTTCATATGACTTAGCCGTAACACCTAGAGCTACTCCACTTACACTAATCCTGATCTCTAATCGTCATATGACTTAGCCGTAACACCTAAAACTACTCCTCTAACACTAATCCTGATCTCTAATCATCATATGACTTAACCGTAACACCTAGAACTACTCCTCTTACACTAATCAAGATCTCTAATCTTCATATGACTTAGCCGTAACACCTAGAACTACTCCTCTAACACTAATCCTGATCTCTAATCTTCATATGACTTAGCCGTAACACCTAGAGCTACTCCACTTACACTAATCCTGATCTCTAATCGTCATATGACTTAGCCGTAACACCTAAAACTACTCCTCTAACACTGATCCTGATCTCTAATCATCATATGACTTAACCGTAACACCTAGAACTACTCCTCTAACACTAATCCTGATCTCTAATCATCATATGACTTAACCGTAACACCTAGAACTACTCCTCTAACACTAATCAAGATCTCTAATCTTCATATGACTTAGCCGTAACACCTAGAGCTACTCCACTTACACTAATCCTGATATCTAATCTTTATATGACTTAGCCGTAACACCTAGAACTGCTCCTCTTACACTAATCCTGATCTCTAAACTTCATATGACTTAGCCGTAACACCTAGAACTACTCCTCTAACACAAATCCTTATCTCTAATCTTCATATGACTTAGCCGTAACACCTAGAACTACTCCTCTAACACTAATCCTGATCTCTAATCTTCATATGACTTAGCCGTAACACCTAGAACTACTCCTCTAGCAAATCCTGATCTCTAATCTTCATATGACTTAGCCGTAACACCTAGAACTACTCCTCTAACACAAATCCTGATCTCTAATCTTCATATGACTTAGCCGTAACACCTAGAACTACTCCTCTAACACTAATCCTGATCTCTAATCTTCATATGACTTAGCCGTAACACCTAGAACTACTCCTCTTACCCTTATCAAGATCTCTAATCTTCATATGACTTAGCCGTAACACCTAGAACTACTCATCTAACACTAATCCTGATATCTAATCTTCATATGACTTAGCCGTAACACCTAGAACTGCTCCTCTTACACTAATCCTGATCTCTAATCTTCATATGACTTAGCCGTAACACCTAGAACTACCCCTCTAACACTAATCCTGATCTCCAATCTTCATATGACTTAGCCGTAACACCTAGAACTACTCCTCTTACACTAATCAAGATCTCTAATCTTCATATGACTTAGCCGTAACACCTAGAACTACTCCTCTAACACTAATCCTGATCTCTAATCTTCATATGACTTAGCCGTAACACCTAGAACTACTCATCTAACACTAATCCTGATCTCTAATCGTCATATGACTTAGCCGTAACACCTAGAACTACCCCTCTAACACTACTTCTGATCTCTAATCTTCATATGACTTAGCCGTAACACCTACAACTACTCCTCTAACACTAATCCTGATTTCTAATCTTCATATGACTTAGCGTAACACCTAGAACTACTCATCTAACACTAATCCTGATATCTAATCTTCATATGACTTAGCCGTAACACCTAGAACTGCTCCTCTTACACTAATCCTGATCTCTAATCTTCATATGACTTAGCCGTAACACCTAGAACTACTCCTCTAACACAAATCCTGATCTCTAATCTTCATATGACTTAGCCGTAACACCTAGAACTACTCATCTAACACTAATCCTGATCTCTAATCTTCATATGACTTAGCCGTAACACCTAGAACTACTCCTCTTACACTAATCAAGATCTCTAATCTTCATATGACTTAGCTGTAACACCTAGAACTACTCCTCTAACACTAATCCTGATCTCTAATCTTCATATGACTTAGCCGTAACACCTAGAACTACTCCTCTAACACTAATTCTGATCTCTAATCTTCATATGACTTAGCCGTAACACCTAGAACTACTCCTCTAACACTAATTCTGATCTCTAATCTTCATATGACTTAGCAGTAACACCTAAAGTTACTCCTCTAACACTAATCCTGATCTCTAATCTTCATATGACTTAGCCGTAACACCTAGAACTACTCCTCTAACACTAATCCTGATCTCTAATCTTCATATGACTTAGCCGTAACACCTAGAACTACTCCTCTTACCCTTATCAAGATCTCTAATCTTCATATGACTTAGCCGTAACACCTAGAACTTTTCCTTTAACACTAATCCTGATCTCTAATCTTCATATGACTTAGCCGTAACACCTAGAGCTACTCCTCTTACACTAATCCTGATCTCTAATCGTCATATGACTTAGCCGTAACACCTAAAACTAATCCTCTAACACTAATCCTGATCTCTAATCATCATATGACTTAGCCGTAACACCTAGAACTACTCCTCTAACACTAATTCTGATCTCTAATCTTCATATGACTTAGCCGTAACACCTAGAACTACTCCTCTAACACTAATCCTGATCTCTAATCTTCATATGACTTAGCCGTAACACCTAGAACTACTCCTTTAACACTAATTCTGATCTCTAATGTTCATATGACTTAGCCGTAACACCTAGAACTACTCCTCTAACACTAATCCTGATCTCTAATCTTCATATGTCTTAGCCGTAACACCTAGAACTACTCATCTAACACTAATCCTGATATCTAATCTTTATATGACTTAGCCGTAACACCTAGAACTGCTCCTCTTACACTAATCCTGATCACTAATCTTCATATGACTTAGCCGTAACACCTAGAACTACTCCTCTTACACTAATCAAGATCTTTAATCTTCATATGACTTAGCCATAACACCTAGAACTACTCCTCTAACACTAATCCTGATATCTAATCTTCATATGACTTAGCCGTAACACCTAGAACTACTCCTCTAACACTAATCCTGATCACTAATCTTCATATGACTTAGCCGTAACACCTAGAACTACTCCTCTTACACTAATCAAGATCTTTAATCTTCATATGACTTAGCCATAACACCTAGAACTACTCCTCTAACACTAATCCTGATCTCTAATCTTCATATGACTTAGCCGTAACACCTAGAACTACTCCTCTAACACTAATCCTGATCACTAATCTTCATATGACTTAGCCGTAACACCTAGAACTACTCCTCTTACACTAATCAAGATCTTTAATCTTCATATGACTTAGCCATAACACCTAGAACTACTCCTCTAACACTAATCCTGATCTCTAATCTTCATATGACTTAGCCGTAACACCTAGAACTACACATCTAACACTAATCCTGATCTCTAATCGTCATATGACTTAGCCGTAACACCTAGAACTACTCCTCTAACACTAATTCTGATCTCTAATCTTCATATGACTTAGCCGTAACACCTAGAACTACTCCTCTAACACTAATTCTGATCTCTAATCTTCATATGACTTAGCCGTAACACCTAGAACTACTCCTCTAACACTAATCCTGATCTCTAATCTTCATATGACTTAGCCGTAACACCTAGAACTACTCCTCTAACACTAATCCTGATCTCTAATCTTCATATGACTTAGCCGTAACACCTAGAACTACTCCTCTTACACTAATCAAGATCTCTAATCTTCATATGACTTAGCCGTAACACCTAAAACTACTCCTCTAACACTAATCCTGATCTCTAATCTTCATATGACTTAGCCGTAACACCTAGAGCTACTCCACTTACACTAATCCTGATCTCTAATCGTCATATGACTTAGCCGTAACACCTAAAACTACTCCTCTAACACTAATCCTGATCTCTAATCATCATATGACTTAACCGTAACACCTAGAACTACTCCTCTTACACTAATCAAGATCTCTAATCTTCATATGACTTAGCCGTAACACCTAGAACTACTCCTCTAACACTAATCCTGATCTCTAATCTTCATATGACTTAGCCGTAACACCTAGAGCTACTCCACTTACACTAATCCTGATCTCTAATCGTCATATGACTTAGCCGTAACACCTAAAACTACTCCTCTAACACTGATCCTGATCTCTAATCATCATATGACTTAACCGTAACACCTAGAACTACTCCTCTAACACTAATCCTGATCTCTAATCATCATATGACTTAACCGTAACACCTAGAACTACTCCTCTAACACTAATCAAGATCTCTAATCTTCATATGACTTAGCCGTAACACCTAGAGCTACTCCACTTACACTAATCCTGATATCTAATCGTCATATGACTTAGCCGTAACACCTAAAACTACTCCTCTAACACTAATCCTGATCTCTAATCATCATATGACTTAGCCGTAACACCTAGAACTACTCCTCTAACACTAATTCTGATCTCTAATCTTCATATGACTTAGCCGTAACACCTAGAACTACTCCTCTAACACTAATCCTGATCTCTAATCTTCATATGACTTAGCCGTAACACCTAGAACTACTCCTCTAACACTAATTCTGATCTCTAATCTTCACATGACTTAGCCGTAACACTTAGAACTACTCCTCTAACACTAATCCTGATCTCTAATCTTCATATGACTTAGCCGTAACACCTAGAACTACTCCTCTTACACTAATCAAGATCTCTAATCTTCATATGACTTAGCCGTAACACCTAGAACTACTCCTCTAACACTAATCCTGATCTCTAATCTTCATATGACTTAGCCGTAACTCCTAGAGCTACTCCTCTTACACTAATCCTGATCTCTAATCTTCATATGACTTAGCCATAACACCTAGAACTACTCCTCTAACACAAATCCTTATCTCTAATCTTCATATGACTTAGCCGTAACACCTAGAACTACTCCTCTAACACTAATCCTGATCACTAATCTTCATATGACTTAGCCGTAACACCTAGAACTACTCCTCTTACACTAATCAAGATCTCTAATCTTCATATGACTTAGCCGTAACACCTAGAACTACTCCTCTAACACTAATCCTGATCTCTAATCTTCATATGACTTAGCCGTAACACCTAGAACTACTCATCTAACACTAATCCTGATCTCTAATCGTCATATGACTTAGCCGTAACACCTAGAACTACTCCTCTAACACTACTTCTGATCTCTAATCTTCATATGACTTAGCCGTAACACCTACAACTACTCCTCTAACACTAATCCTGATTTCTAATCTTCATATGACTTAGCGTAACACCTAGAACTACTCATCTAACACTAATCCTGATATCTAATCTTCATATGACTTAGCCGTAACACCTAGAACTGCTCCTCTTACACTAATCCTGATCTCTAATCTTCATATGACTTAGCCGTAACACCTAGAACTACTCCTCTAACACAAATCCTGATCTCTAATCTTCATATGACTTAGCCGTAACACCTAGAACTACTCATCTAACACTAATCCTGATCTCTAATCTTCATATGACTTAGCCGTAACACCTAGAACTACTCCTCTTACACTAATCAAGATCTCTAATCTTCATATGACTTAGCTGTAACACCTAGAACTACTCCTCTAACACTAATCCTGATCTCTAATCTTCATATGACTTAGCCGTAACACCTAGAACTACTCCTCTAACACTAATTCTGATCTCTAATCTTCATATGACTTAGCCGTAACACCTAGAACTACTCCTCTAACACTAATTCTGATCTCTAATCTTCATATGACTTAGCAGTAGCACCTAAAGTTACTCCTCTAACACTAATCCTGATCTCTAATCTTCATATGACTTAGCCGTAACACCTAGAACTACTCCTCTAACACTAATCCTGATCTCTAATCTTCATATGACTTAGCCGTAACACCTAGAACTACTCCTCTTACCCTTATCAAGATCTCTAATCTTCATATGACTTAGCCGTAACACCTAGAACTTTTCCTTTAACACTAATCCTGATCTCTAATCTTCATATGACTTAGCCGTAACACCTAGAGCTACTCCTCTTACACTAATCCTGATCTCTAATCGTCATATGACTTAGCCGTAACACTTAAAACTAATCCTCTAACACTAATCCTGATCTCTAATCATCATATGACTTAGCCGTAACACCTAGAACTACTCCTCTAACACTAATTCTGATCTCTAATCTTCATATGACTTAGCCGTAACACCTAGAACTACTCCTCTAACACTAATCCTGATCTCTAATCTTCATATGACTTAGCCGTAACACCTAGAACTACTCCTTTAACACTAATTCTGATCTCTAATGTTCATATGACTTAGCCGTAACACCTAGAACTACTCCTCTAACACTAATCCTGATCTCTAATCTTCATATGTCTTAGCCGTAACACCTAGAACTACTCATCTAACACTAATCCTGATATCTAATCTTTATATGACTTAGCCGTAACACCTAGAACTGCTCCTCTTACACTAATCCTGATCACTAATCTTCATATGACTTAGCCGTAACACCTAGAACTACTCCTCTTACACTAATCAAGATCTTTAATCTTCATATGACTTAGCCATAACACCTAGAACTACTCCTCTAACACTAATCCTGATCACTAATCTTCATATGACTTAGCCGTAACACCTAGAACTACTCCTCTTACACTAATCAAGATCTTTAATCTTCATATGACTTAGCCATAACACCTAGAACTACTCCTCTAACACTAATCCTGATCTCTAATCTTCATATGACTTAGCCGTAACACCTAGAACTACTCCTCTAACACAAATCCTTATCTCTAATCTTCATATGACTTAGCCGTAACACCTAGAACTACTCCTCTAACACTAATCCTGATCACTAATCTTCATATGACTTAGCCGTAACACCTAGAACTACTCCTCTTACACTAATCAAGATCTTTAATCTTCATATGACTTAGCCATAACACCTAGAACTACTCCTCTAACACTAATCCTGATCTCTAATCTTCATATGACTTAGCCGTAACACCTAGAACTACACATCTAACACTAATCCTGATCTCTAATCGTCATATGACTTAGCCGTAACACCTAGAACTACTCCTCTAACACTAATTCTGATCTCTAATCTTCATATGACTTAGCCGTAACACCTAGAACTACTCCTCTAACACTAATTCTGATCTCTAATCTTCATATGACTTAGCCGTAACACCTAGAACTACTCCTCTAACACTAATCCTGATCTCTAATCTTCATATGACTTAGCCGTAACACCTAGAACTACTCCTCTAACACTAATCCTGATCTCTAATCTTCATATGACTTAGCCGTAACACCTAGAACTACTCCTCTTACACTAATCAAGATCTCTAATCTTCATATGACTTAGCCGTAACACCTAAAACTACTCCTCTAACACTAATCCTGATCTCTAATCTTCATATGACTTAGCCGTAACACCTAGAGCTACTCCACTTACACTAATCCTGATCTCTAATCGTCATATGACTTAGCCGTAACACCTAAAACTACTCCTCTAACACTAATCCTGATCTCTAATCATCATATGACTTAACCGTAACACCTAGAACTACTCCTCTTACACTAATCAAGATCTCTAATCTTCATATGACTTAGCCGTAACAAATAGAACTACTCCTCTAACACTAATCCTCATCTCTAATCTTCATATGACTTAGCCGTAACACCTAGAGCTACTCCACTTACACTAATCCTGATCTCTAATCGTCATATGACTTAGCCGTAACACCTAAAACTACTCCTCTAACACTAATCCTGATCTCTAATCATCATATGACTTAACCGTAACACCTAGAACTACTCCTCTAACACTAATCCTGATCTCTAATCATCATATGACTTAACCGTAACACCTAGAACTACTCCTCTAACACTAATCAAGATCTCTAATCTTCATATGACTTAGCCGTAACACCTAGAGCTACTCCACTTACACTAATCCTGATATCTAATCGTCATATGACTTAGCCGTAACACCTAAAACTACTCCTCTAACACTAATCCTGATCTCTAATCATCATATGACTTAGCCGTAACACCTAGAACTACTCCTCTAACACTAATTCTGATCTCTAATCTTCATATGACTTAGCCGTAACACCTAGAACTACTCCTCTAACACTAATCCTGATCTCTAATCTTCATATGACTTAGCCGTAACACCTAGAACTACTCCTCTAACACTAATTCTGATCTCTAATCTTCACATGACTTAGCCGTAACACTTAGAACTACTCCTCTAACACTAATCCTGATCTCTAATCTTCATATGACTTAGCCGTAACACCTAGAACTACTCCTCTTACACTAATCAAGATCTCTAATCTTCATATGACTTAGCCGTAACACCTAGAACTACTCCTCTAACACTAATCCTGATCTCTAATCTTCATATGACTTAGCCGTAACTCCTAGAGCTACTCCTCTTACACTAATCCTGATCTCTAATCTTCATATGACTTAGCCATAACACCTAGAACTACTCCTCTAACACAAATCCTTATCTCTAATCTTCATATGACTTAGCCGTAACACCTAGAACTACTCCTCTAACACTAATCCTGATCACTAATCTTCATATGACTTAGCCGTAACACCTAGAACTACTCCTCTTACACTAATCAAGATCTTTAATCTTCATATGACTTAGCCATAACACCTAGAACTACTCCTCTAACACTAATCCTGATCTCTAATCTTCATATGACTTAGCCGTAACACCTAGAACTATTCATCTAACACTAATCCTGATCTCTAATCGTCATATGACTTAGCCGTAGCACCTAGAACTACTCCTCTAACACTAATTCTGATCTCTAATCTTCATATGACTTAGCCGTAACACCTAGAACTACTCCTCTAACACTAATTCTGATCTCTAATCTTCATATGACTTAGCCGTAACACCTAGAACTACTCCTCTAACACTAATCCTGATCTCTAATCTTCATATGACATAGCCGTAACACCTAGAACTACTCATCTAACACTAATCCTGATCTCTAATCTTCATATGACTTAGCCGTAACACCTAGAGCTACTCCACTTACACTAATCCTGATCTCTAATCGTCATATGACTTAACCGTAACACCTAAAACTACTCCTCTAACACTAATCCTAATCTCTAATCATCATATGACTTAGCCGTAACACCTAGAACTACTCCTCTAACACTAATCCTGATCTCTAATCTTCATATGACTTAGCCGTAACACCTAGAACTACTCCTCTTACACTAATCAAGATCTCTAATCTTCATATGACTTAGCCGTAACAACTAGAGCTACTCCACTTACACTAATCCTGATCTCTAATCGTCATATGACTTAGCCGTAACACCTAAAACTACTCCTCTAACACTAATCCTGATCTCTAATCATCATATGACTTAGCCGTAACACCTAGAACTACTCCTCTAACACTAATTCTGATCTCTAATCTTCATATGACTTAGCCGTAACACCTAGAACTACTCCTCTAACATTAATCCTGATCTCTAATCTTCATATGACTTAGCCGTAACACCTAGAACTACTCCTCTAACACTAATTCTGATCTCTAATCTTCACATGACTTAGCCGTAACACCTAGAACTACTCCTCTAACACTAATCCTGATCTCTAATCTTTATATGACTTAGCCGTAACACCGAGAACTACTCCTCTTACACTAATCCTGATCTCTAATCTTCATATGACTTAGCCGTAACTCCTAGAGCTACTCCTCTTACACTAATCCTGATCTCTAATCTTCATATGACTTAGCCGTAACTCCTAGAGCTACTCCTCTAACACTAATCCTGATCTCTAATCGTCATATGACTTAGCCGTAACACCTAAAACTACTCCTCTAACACTAATCCTGATCTCTAATCATCATATGACTTAGCCGTAACACCTAGAACTACTCCTCTAACACTAATTCTGATCTCTAATCTTCATATGACTTAGCCGTAGCACCTAGAGCTACTCCTCTTACACTAATCCTGATCTCTAATCGTTATATGACTTAGCCGTAACACCTAGAACTACTCCTCTAGAAATCGTGATCTCTAATCTTCATATGACTTAGCCGTAACACCTAGAACTACTCCTCTAAAACTAAGTCTGATCTCTAATCTTCATATGACTTAGCCGTAGCACATAGAGCTACTTCTCTTACACTAATCCTGATCTCTAATCGTTATATGACTTAGCCGTAACACCTAGAACTACTCCTCTAGAAATCCTGATCTCTAATCTTCATATCACTTAGCCGTAACACCTAGAGCTACTCCTCTTACACTAATCCTGATCTCTAATCTTCATATGACTTAGCCGTAACACCTAAAATTACTCCTCTAACACTAATCCTGATCTCTAATCTTCATATGACTTAGCCGTAACACCTAGAACTACTCCTCTAACACTAATTCTGATCTCTAATCTTCATATGACTTAGCCGTAACACCTAGAACTACTCCTCTTACACTAATCTTGATCTCTATAATCTTCATATGACTTAGCCGTAACACCTAGAGCTACTCCTCTTACACTAATCCTGATCTATAATCTTCATATGACTTAGCCGTAACACCTAGAACTACTCCTCTTACACTAATCAAGATCTCTAATCTTCATATGACTTAGCCGTAACAACTTGAGCTACTCCACTTACACTAATCCTGATCTCTAATCGTCATATGACTTAGCCGTAACACCTAAAACTACTCCTCTAACACTAATCCTGATCTCTAATCATCATATGACTTAGCCGTAACACCTAGAACTACTCCTCTAACACTAATTATGATCTCTAATCTTCATATGACTTAGCCGTAACACCTAGAACTACTCCTCTAACATTAATCCTGATCTCTAATCTTCATATGACTTAGCCGTAACACCTAGAACTACTCCTCTAACACTAATTCTGATCTCTAATCTTCACATGACTTAGCCGTAACACCTAGAACTACTCCTCTAACACTAATCCTGATCTCTAATCTTTATATGACTTAGCCGTAACACCGAGAACTACTCCTCTTACACTATTCAAGATCTCTAATCTTCATATGACTTAGCCGTAACACCTAGAACTACTCCTCTAACACTAATCCTGATCTCTAATCTTCATATGACTTAGCCGTAACTCCTAGAGCTACTCCTCTTACACTAATCCTGATCTCTAATCTTCATATGACTTAGCCGTAACTCCTAGAGCTACTCCTCTAACACTAATCCTGATCTCTAATCGTCATATGACTTAGCCGTAACACCTAAAACTACTCCTCTAACACTAATCCTGATCTCTAATCATCATATGACTTAGCCGTAACACCTAGAACTACTCCTCTAACACTAATTCTGATCTCTAATCTTCATATGACTTAGCCGTAGCACCTAGAGCTACTCCTCTTACACTAATCCTGATCTCTAATCGTTATATGACTTAGCCGTAACACCTAGAACTACTCCTCTAGAAATCGTGATCTCTAATCTTCATATGACTTAGCCGTAACACCTAGAACTACTCCTCTAAAACTAAGTCTGATCTCTAATCTTCATATGACTTAGCCGTAGCACATAGAGCTACTTCTCTTACACTAATCCTGATCTCTAATCGTTATATGACTTAGCCGTAACACCTAGAACTACTCCTCTAGAAATCCTGATCTCTAATCTTCATATCACTTAGCCGTAACACCTAGAGCTACTCCTCTTACACTAATCCTGATCTCTAATCTTCATATGACTTAGCCGTAACACCTAAAATTACTCCTCTAACACTAATCCTGATCTCTAATCTTCATATGACTTAGCCGTAACACCTAGAACTACTCCTCTTACACTAATCTTGATCTCTATAATCTTCATATGACTTAGCCGTAACACCTAGAGCTACTCCTCTTACACTAATCCTGATCTATAATCTTCATATGACTTAGCAGTAACACCTAAAACTACTCCTCTAACACTAATCCTGATCTCTAATCATCATATGACTTGCGTAACACCTAGAACTACTCCTCTAGCAAATCGTGATCTCTAATCTTCATATGACTTAGCCGTAACACCTAGAACTACTCCTCTTACACTAAACCTGATCTCTAATCGTCATATGACTTAGCCGTAACACCTAGAACTACTCCTCTTACACTAATCAAGATCTCTAAACTTCATATGACTTAGCCGTAACACCTAGAACTACTCCTCTAACACTAATCCTGATATCTAATATTCATATGACTTAGCCGTAACAACTAGAACTACTCCTCTTACACTAATCCTGATCTCTAATCATCATATGACTTAGCCGTAACATCTAGAACTACTCCTCTAACACTAATTCTGATCTCTAATCTTCATATGACTTAGCCGTAACACCTAGAACTACTCCTCTAACACTAATCCTGATCTCTAATCTTCATATGACTTAGCCGTAACACCTAGAACTACTCCTCTAACACTAATCCTGATATCTAATCTTCATATGACTTAGCCGTAATACCTAGAACTACTCCTCTAACACTAATCCTGATCTCTAATCTTCATATGACTTAGCCGTAACACCTAGAACTACTCCTCTAACACTAATCCTGATCTCTAATCTTCATATGACTTAGCCGTAACACCTAGAACTACTCCTCTAACACTAATCCTGATATCTAATCTTCATATGACTTAGCCGTAACACCTAGAACTACTCCTCTAACACTAATCCTGATCTCTAATCTTCATATGACTTAGCCGTAACACCTAGAACTACTCCTCTAACACTAATCCTTATCTCTAATCTTAATATGACTTAGCCTTAACACCTAAAACTACTCCTCTAACACTAATCCTGATCTCTAATCATCATATGACTTAGCCGTAACACCTAGAACTACTCCTCTAGAAATCGTGATCTCTAATCTTCATATGACTTAGCCGTAACACCTAGAACTACTCCTCTAACAAATCCTGATCTCTAATCTTCATATGACTTAGCCGTAACACCTAGAACTACTCCTCTAACACTAATCCTGATATCTAATCTTCATAAGACTTAGCCGTAGCACCTAGAAATACTCCTCTTACACTAATCCTGATCTCTAATCTTCATATGACTTAGCCGTAACACCTATAACTACTCCTCTAACACTAATCCTGATATCTAATCTTCATAAGACTTAGCCGTAACACCTAGAAATACTCCTCTTACTCTAATCCTGATCTCTAATCTTCATATGACTTAGCCGTAACACCTAGAACTACTCCTCTAACACTAATCCTGATCTCTAATCTTAATATGACTTAGCCGTAACACCTAGAAATACTCCTCTAACACTAATCCTGATCTCTAATCTTCATATGACTTAGCCGTAACACCTAGAACAACTCCTCTTACACTATTCCTGATCTCTAATCATCATATGACTTAGTCGTGACACCTAGAACTACACCTCTAGCAAATGGTGATCTCTAATCTTCATATGACTTAGCCGTAACACCGAGAACTACTCCTCTTACACTATTCCTGATCTTTAATCATCATATGACTTAGTCGTGACACCTAGAACTACTCCTCTAGCAAATGGTGATCTCTAATCTTCATATGACTTAGCCGTAATACCTAGAACTACTCCTCTAGCAAATCCTGATCTCTAATCTTCATATGACTTAGCCGTAACACCTAGAACTACTCCTCTAACACTAATCCTGATATCTAATCTTCATAAGACTTAGCCGTAACACCTAGAACTACTCCTCTAGCAAATCCTGATCTCTAATCTTCATATGACTTAGCCGTAACACCGAGAACTACTCCTCTAACACTAATCCTGATCTCTAATCTTCATATGACTTAAACGTAACACCTAGAACTATTCCTCTAACACTAATCCTGATTTCTAATCTTCATATGACTTAGCCGTAACACCTAAAACTACTCCTCTAACACTAATCCTGATATCTAATCTTCATAAGACTTAGCCGTAACATCTAGAACTACTCCTCTAACAATAATCTTGATCTCTAATCTTCATATGACTTAGACGTAACACCTAGAACTATTCTTCTAACACTAATCCTGATATCTAATCTTCATATGACTTAGCCGTAATACCTAGAACTACTCCTCTATCAAATCCTGATCTCTAATCTTCATATGACTTTGCCGTAACACCTAGAACAACTCCTCTAACACTAATCCTGGTCTCTAATCTTCATATGACTTAGCCGTAACACCTAAAACTACTCCTCTTACAATAATCTTGATCTCTAATCTTCATATGACTTAGCCGTAACAACTAGAACTACTCCTCTAACACTAATCCTGATATCTAATCTTCATATGACTTAGCCGTAACAACTAGAAATACTCCTCTAACACTAATCCTGATCTCTAATATTCATATGACTTAGCCGTAACCCCTAGAACTACTCCTCTAACACTAATCAAGATCTCTAATCTTCATATGACTTAGCCGAAACACCTAGAACTACTCCTCTTACACTAATCCTGATCTCTAATCTTCATATGACTTAGCAGTAACACCTAGAACTACTCCTCTAACACTAATCCTGATATCTAATCTTCATAAGACTTAGCCGTAGCACCTAGAAATACTCCTCTTACACTAATCCTGATCTCTAATCTTCATATGACTTAGCCGTAACAACTAGAGCTACTCCACTTACACTAATCCTGATCTCTAATCGTCATATGACTTAGCCGTAACACCTAAAACTACTCCTCTAACACTAATCCTGATCTCTAATCATCATATGACTTAGCCGTAACACCTAGAACTACTCCTCTAACACTAATTCTGATCTCTAATCTTCATATGACTTAGCCGTAACACCTAGAACTACTCCTCTAACATTAATCCTGATCTCTAATCTTCATATGACTTAGCCGTAACACCTAGAACTACTCCTCTAACACTAATTCTGATCTCTAATCTTCACATGACTTAGCCGTAACACCTAGAACTACTCCTCTAACACTAATCCTGATCTCTAATCTTTATATGACTTAGCCGTAACACCGAGAACTACTCCTCTTACACTATTCAAGATCTCTAATCTTCATATGACTTAGCCGTAACACCTAGAACTACTCCTCTAACACTAATCCTGATCTCTAATCTTCATATGACTTAGCCGTAACTCCTAGAGCTACTCCTCTTACACTAATCCTGATCTCTAATCTTCATATGACTTAGCCGTAACTCCTAGAGCTACTCCTCTAACACTAATCCTGATCTCTAATCGTCATATGACTTAGCCGTAACACCTAAAACTACTCCTCTAACACTAATCCTGATCTCTAATCATCATATGACTTAGCCGTAACACCTAGAACTACTCCTCTAACACTAATTCTGATCTCTAATCTTCATATGACTTAGCCGTAGCACCTAGAGCTACTCCTCTTACACTAATCCTGATCTCTAATCGTTATATGACTTAGCCGTAACACCTAGAACTACTCCTCTAGAAATCGTGATCTCTAATCTTCATATGACTTAGCCGTAACACCTAGAACTACTCCTCTAAAACTAAGTCTGATCTCTAATCTTCATATGACTTAGCCGTAGCACATAGAGCTACTTCTCTTACACTAATCCTGATCTCTAATCGTTATATGACTTAGCCGTAACACCTAGAACTACTCCTCTAGAAATCCTGATCTCTAATCTTCATATCACTTAGCCGTAACACCTAGAGCTACTCCTCTTACACTAATCCTGATCTCTAATCTTCATATGACTTAGCCGTAACACCTAAAATTACTCCTCTAACACTAATCCTGATCTCTAATCTTCATATGACTTAGCCGTAACACCTAGAACTACTCCTCTAACACTAATTCTGATCTCTAATCTTCATATGACTTAGCCGTAACACCTAGAACTACTCCTCTTACACTAATCTTGATCTCTATAATCTTCATATGACTTAGCCGTAACACCTAGAGCTACTCCTCTTACACTAATCCTGATCTATAATCTTCATATGACTTAGCCGTAACACCTAGAACTACTCCTCTTACACTAATCAAGATCTCTAATCTTCATATGACTTAGCCGTAACAACTAGAGCTACTCCACTTACACTAATCCTGATCTCTAATCGTCATATGACTTAGCCGTAACACCTAAAACTACTCCTCTAACACTAATCCTGATCTCTAATCATCATATGACTTAGCCGTAACACCTAGAACTACTCCTCTAACACTAATTCTGATCTCTAATCTTCATATGACTTAGCCGTAACACCTAGAACTACTCCTCTAACATTAATCCTGATCTCTAATCTTCATATGACTTAGCCGTAACACCTAGAACTACTCCTCTAACACTAATTCTGATCTCTAATCTTCACATGACTTAGCCGTAACACCTAGAACTACTCCTCTAACACTAATCCTGATCTCTAATCTTTATATGACTTAGCCGTAACACCGAGAACTACTCCTCTTACACTATTCAAGATCTCTAATCTTCATATGACTTAGCCGTAACACCTAGAACTACTCCTCTAACACTAATCCTGATCTCTAATCTTCATATGACTTAGCCGTAACTCCTAGAGCTACTCCTCTTACACTAATCCTGATCTCTAATCTTCATATGACTTAGCCGTAACTCCTAGAGCTACTCCTCTAACACTAATCCTGATCTCTAATCGTCATATGACTTAGCCGTAACACCTAAAACTACTCCTCTAACACTAATCCTGATCTCTAATCATCATATGACTTAGCCGTAACACCTAGAACTACTCCTCTAACACTAATTCTGATCTCTAATCTTCATATGACTTAGCCGTAGCACCTAGAGCTACTCCTCTTACACTAATCCTGATCTCTAATCGTTATATGACTTAGCCGTAACACCTAGAACTACTCCTCCAGAAATCGTGATCTCTAATCTTCATATGACTTAGCCGTAACACCTAGAACTACTCCTCTAAAACTAAGTCTGATCTCTAATCTTCATATGACTTAGCCGTAGCACATAGAGCTACTTCTCTTACACTAATCCAGATCTCTAATCGTTATATGACTTAGCCGTAACACCTAGAACTACTCCTCTAGAAATCCTGATCTCTAATCTTCATATCACTTAGCCGTAACACCTAGAGCTACTCCTCTTACACTAATCCTGATCTCTAATCTTCATATGACTTAGCCGTAACACCTAAAATTACTCCTCTAACACTAATCCTGATCTCTAATCTTCATATGACTTAGCGTAACACCTAGAACTACTCCTCTAACACTAATTCTGATCTCTAATCTTCATATGACTTAGCCGTAACACCTAGAACTACTCCTCTTACACTAATCTTGATCTCTATAATCTTCATATGACTTAGCCGTAACACCTAGAGCTACTCCTCTTACACTAATCCTGATCTATAATCTTCATATGACTTAGCAGTAACACCTAAAACTACTCCTCTAACACTAATCCTGATCTCTAATCATCATATGACTTGCGTAACACCTAGAACTACTCCTCTAGCAAATCGTGATCTCTAATCTTCATATGACTTAGCCGTAACACCTAGAACTACTCCTCTTACACTAAACCTGATCTCTAATCGTCATATGACTTAGCCGTAACACCTAGAACTACTCCTCTTACACTAATCAAGATCTCTAAACTTCATATGACTTAGCCGTAACACCTAGAACTACTCCTCTAACACTAATCCTGATATCTAATATTCATATGACTTAGCCGTAACAACTAGAACTACTCCTCTTACACTAATCCTGATCTCTAATCATCATATGACTTAGCCGTAACATCTAGAACTACTCCTCTAACACTAATTCTGATCTCTAATCTTCATATGACTTAGCCGTAACACCTAGAACTACTCCTCTAACACTAATCCTGATCTCTAATCTTCATATGACTTAGCCGTAACACCTAGAACTACTCCTCTAACACTAATCCTGATATCTAATCTTCATATGACTTAGCCGTAATACCTAGAACTACTCCTCTAACACTAATCCTGATCTCTAATCTTCATATGACTTAGCCGTAACACCTAGAACTACTCCTCTAACACTAATCCTGATCTCTAATCTTCATATGACTTAGCCGTAACACCTAGAACTACTCCTCTAACACTAATCCTGATATCTAATCTTCATATGACTTAGCCGTAACACCTAGAACTACTCCTCTAACACTAATCCTGATCTCTAATCTTCATATGACTTAGCCGTAACACCTAGAACTACTCCTCTAACACTAATCCTTATCTCTAATCTTAATATGACTTAGCCTTAACACCTAAAACTACTCCTCTAACACTAATCCTGATCTCTAATCATCATATGACTTAGCCGTAACACCTAGAACTACTCCTCTAGAAATCGTGATCTCTAATCTTCATATGACTTAGCCGTAACACCTAGAACTACTCCTCTAACAAATCCTGATCTCTAATCTTCATATGACTTAGCCGTAACACCTAGAACTACTCCTCTAACACTAATCCTGATATCTAATCTTCATAAGACTTAGCCGTAGCACCTAGAAATACTCCTCTTACACTAATCCTGATCTCTAATCTTCATATGACTTAGCCGTAACACCTATAACTACTCCTCTAACACTAATCCTGATATCTAATCTTCATAAGACTTAGCCGTAACACCTAGAAATACTCCTCTTACTCTAATCCTGATCTCTAATCTTCATATGACTTAGCCGTAACACCTAGAACTACTCCTCTAACACTAATCCTGATCTCTAATCTTAATATGACTTAGCCGTAACACCTAGAAATACTCCTCTAACACTAATCCTGATCTCTAATCTTCATATGACTTAGCCGTAACACCTAGAACAACTCCTCTTACACTATTCCTGATCTCTAATCATCATATGACTTAGTCGTGACACCTAGAACTACACCTCTAGCAAATGGTGATCTCTAATCTTCATATGACTTAGCCGTAACACCGAGAACTACTCCTCTTACACTATTCCTGATCTTTAATCATCATATGACTTAGTCGTGACACCTAGAACTACTCCTCTAGCAAATGGTGATCTCTAATCTTCATATGACTTAGCCGTAATACCTAGAACTACTCCTCTAGCAAATCCTGATCTCTAATCTTCATATGACTTAGCCGTAACACCTAGAACTACTCCTCTAACACTAATCCTGATATCTAATCTTCATAAGACTTAGCCGTAACACCTAGAACTACTCCTCTAGCAAATCCTGATCTCTAATCTTCATATGACTTAGCCGTAACACCGAGAACTACTCCTCTAACACTAATCCTGATCTCTAATCTTCATATGACTTAAACGTAACACCTAGAACTATTCCTCTAACACTAATCCTGATTTCTAATCTTCATATGACTTAGCCGTAACACCTAAAACTACTCCTCTAACACTAATCCTGATATCTAATCTTCATAAGACTTAGCCGTAACATCTAGAACTACTCCTCTAACAATAATCTTGATCTCTAATCTTCATATGACTTAGACGTAACACCTAGAACTATTCTTCTAACACTAATCCTGATATCTAATCTTCATATGACTTAGCCGTAATACCTAGAACTACTCCTCTATCAAATCCTGATCTCTAATCTTCATATGACTTTGCCGTAACACCTAGAACAACTCCTCTAACACTAATCCTGGTCTCTAATCTTCATATGACTTAGCCGTAACACCTAAAACTACTCCTCTTACAATAATCTTGATCTCTAATCTTCATATGACTTAGCCGTAACAACTAGAACTACTCCTCTAACACTAATCCTGATATCTAATCTTCATATGACTTAGCCGTAACAACTAGAAATACTCCTCTAACACTAATCCTGATCTCTAATATTCATATGACTTAGCCGTAACCCCTAGAACTACTCCTCTAACACTAATCAAGATCTCTAATCTTCATATGACTTAGCCGAAACACCTAGAACTACTCCTCTTACACTAATCCTGATCTCTAATCTTCATATGACTTAGCAGTAACACCTAGAACTACTCCTCTAACACTAATCCTGATATCTAATCTTCATAAGACTTAGCCGTAGCACCTAGAAATACTCCTCTTACACTAATCCTGATCTCTAATCTTCATATGACTTAGCCGTAACACCTAGAACTACTCCGCTTACACTATTCCTGATCTCTAATCATCATATGACTTAGTCGTGACACCTAGAACTACTCCTCTAGCATATCGTGATCTCTAATCTTCATATGACTTAGCCGTAATACCTAGAACTACTCCTCTAAACAATCCTGATCTCTAATCTTCATATGACTTAGCCGTAACACCTAGAACTACTCCTCTAACACTAATCCTGATCTCTAATCTTCATATGACTTAGCCGTAACACCTAAAACTACTCCTCTAACACTAATCCTGATATCTAATCTTCATAAGACTTAGCCGTAACACCTAGAACTACTCCTCCAACAATAATCTTGATCTCTAATCTTCATATGACTTAGACGTAACACCTAGAACTATTCCGCTAACACTAATCCTGATTTCTAATCTTCATATGATTTAGCGTAACACCTAGAACTACTCCTCTAGCAAATCCTGATCTCTAATCTTCATATGACTTAGCCGTAACACCTAGAACTACTCCTCTAACACTAATCCTGATCTCTAATCTTCATATGACTTAGCCCTAACACCTAAAACTACTCCTCTTACACTAATCCTGATCTCTAATCTTCATATGACTTAGCCGTAACACCTAGAACTACTCCTCTAACACTAATCCTGATATCTAATATTCATATGACTTAGCCGTAACAACTGGAACTACTCCTCTTACACTAATCCTGATCTCTAATCATCATATGACTTAGCCGTAACATCTAGAACTACTCCTCTAACACTAATCCTGATCTCTAATCTTCATATGACTTAGCCGTAACACCTAGAACTACTCCTCTAACACTAATCCTGATCTCTAATCTTCATATGACTTAGCGTTAACACCTAGAACTACTCCTCTAACACTAATCCTGATATCTAATCTTCATATGACTTAGCCGTAACACCTAGAACTACTCCTCTAACACTAATCCTGATCTCTAATCTTCATATGACTTAGCCGTAACACCTAGAACTACTCCTCTAACACTAATCCTGATCTCTAATCTTCATATGACTTAGCCGTAACACCTAAAACTACTCCTCTAACACTAATCCTGATATCTAATCTTCATAAGACTTAGCCGTAACACCTAGAACTACTCCTCCAACAATAATCTTGATCTCTAATCTTCATATGACTTAGACGTAACACCTAGAACTATTCCTCTAACACTAATCCTGATTTCTAATCTTCATATGATTTAGCGTAACACCTAGAACTACTCCTCTAGCAAATCTTGATCTCTAATCTTCATATGACTTAGCCGTAACACCTAGAACTACTCCTCTAACACTAATCCTGATCTCTAATCTTCATATGACTTAGCCCTAACACCTAAAACTACTCCTCTTACACTAATCCTGATCTCTAATCTTCATATGACTTAGCCGTAACACCTAGAACTACTCCTCTAACACTAATCCTGATATCTAATATTCATATGACTTAGCCGTAACAACTGGAACTACTCCTCTTACACTAATCCTGATCTCTAATCATCATATGACTTAGCCGTAACATCTAGAACTACTCCTCTAACACTAATCCTGATCTCTAATCTTCATATGACTTAGCCGTAACACCTAGAACTACTCCTCTAACACTAATCCTGATCTCTAATCTTCATATGACTTAGCGTTAACACCTAGAACTACTCCTCTAACACTAATCCTGATATCTAATCTTCATATGACTTAGCCGTAACACCTAGAACTACTCCTCTAACACTAATCCTGATCTCTAATCTTCATATGACTTAGCCGTAACACCTAGAACTACTCCTCTACCACTAATCCTGATCTCTAATCTTCATATGACTTAGCCGTAACACCTAAAACTACTCCTCTAACACTAATCCTGATATCTAATCTTCATAAGACTTAGCCGTAACACCTAGAACTACTCCTCCAACAATAATCTTGATCTCTAATCTTCATATGACTTAGACGTAACACCTAGAACTATTCCTCTAACACTAATCCTGATTTCTAATCTTCATATGATTTAGCGTAACACCTAGAACTACTCCTCTAGCAAATCCTGATCTCTAATCTTCATATGACTTAGCCGTAACACCTAGAACTACTCCTCTAACACTAATCCTGATCTCTAATCTTCATATGACTTAGCCCTAACACCTAAAACTACTCCTCTTACACTAATCCTGATCTCTAATCTTCATATGACTTAGCCGTAACACCTAGAACTACTCCTCTAACACTAATCCTGATATCTAATATTCATATGACTTAGCCGTAACAACTGGAACTACTCCTCTTACACTAATCCTGATCTCTAATCATCATATGACTTAGCCGTAACATCTAGAACTACTCCTCTAACACTAATCCTGATCTCTAATCTTCATATGACTTAGCCGTAACACCTAGAACTACTCCTCTAACACTAATCCTGATCTCTAATCTTCATATGACTTAGCGTTAACACCTAGAACTACTCCTCTAACACTAATCCTGATATCTAATCTTCATATGACTTAGCCGTAACACCTAGAACTACTCCTCTAACACTAATCCTGATCTCTAATCTTCATATGACTTAGCCGTAACACCTAGAACTACTCCTCTAACACTAATCCTGATCTCTAATCTTCATATGACTTAGCCGTAACACCTAGAACTACTCCTCTAACACTAATCCTGATATCTAATCTTCATATGACTTAGCCGTAACACCTAGAACTACTCCTCTAACACTAATCCTGATCTCTAATCTTCATATGACTTAGCCGTAACACCTAGAACTACTCCTCTAACACTAATCCTTATCTCTAATCTTAATATGACTTAGCCGTAACACCTAAAACTACTCCTCTAACACTAATCCTGATCTCTAATCATCATATGACTTAGCCGTAACACCTAGAACTACTCCTCTAGAAAACGTGATCTCTAATCTTCATATGACTTAGCCGTAACACCTAGAACTACTCCTCTAACAAATCCTGATCTCTAATCTTCATATGACTTAGCCGTAACACCTAGAACTACTCCACTAACACTAATCCTGATATCTAATCTTCATAAGACTTAGCCGTAACACCTAGAACTACTCCTCTAACACTAATCCTGATCTCTAATCTTAATATGACTTAGCCGTAACACCTAGAAATACTCCTCTAACACTAATCCTGATCTCTAATCTTCATATGACTTAGCCGTAACACCTAGAACAACTCCTCTTACACTATTCCTGATCTCTAATCATCATATGACTTAGTCGTGACACCTAGAACTACACCTCTAGCAAATGGTGATCTCTAATCTTCATATGACTTAGCCGTAACACCGAGAACTACTCCTCTTACACTATTCCTGATCTTTAATCATCATATGACTTAGTCGTGACACCTAGAACTACTCCTCTAGCAAATGGTGATCTCTAATCTTCATATGACTTAGCCGTAATACCTAGAACTACTCCTCTAGCAAATCCTGATCTCTAATCTTCATATGACTTAGCCGTAACACCTAGAACTACTCCTCTAACACTAATCCTGATATCTAATCTTCATAAGACTTAGCCGTAACACCTAGAACTACTCCTCTAGCAAATCCTGATCTCTAATCTTCATATGACTTAGCCGTAACACCGAGAACTACTCCTCTAACACTAATCCTGATCTCTAATCTTCATATGACTTAAACGTAACACCTAGAACTATTCCTCTAACACTAATCCTGATTTCTAATCTTCATATGACTTAGCCGTAACACCTAAAACTACTCCTCTAACACTAATCCTGATATCTAATCTTCATAAGACTTAGCCGTAACACCTAGAACTACTCCTCTAACAATAATCTTGATCTCTAATCTTCATATGACTTAGACGTAACACCTAGAACTATTCTTCTAACACTAATCCTGATTTCTAATCTTCATATGACTTAGCCGTAATACCTAGAACTACTCCTCTATCAAATCCTGATCTCTAATCTTCATATGACTTTGCCGTAACACCTAGAACTACTCCTCTAACACTAATCCTGATCTCTAATCTTCATATGACTTAGCCGTAACACCTAAAACTACTCCTCTTACAATAATCTTGATCTCTAATCTTCATATGACTTAGCCGTAACAACTAGAACTACTCCTCTAACACTAATCCTGATATATAATCTTCATATGACTTAGCCGTAACAACTAGAACTACTCCTCTAACACTAATCCTGATCTCTAATATTCATATGACTTAGCCGTAACACCTAGAACTACTCCTCTAACACTAATCAAGATCTCTAATCTTCATATGACTTAGCCGTAACACCTAGAACTACTCCTCTTACACTAATCCTGATCTCTAATCTTCATATGACTTAGCCGTAACACCTAGAACTACTCCTCTAACACTAATCCTGATATCTAATCTTCATAAGACTTAGCCGTAGCACCTAGAAATACTCCTCTTACACTAATCCTGATCTCTAATCTTCATATGACTTAGCCGTAACACCTAGAACTACTCCGCTTACACTATTCCTGATCTCTAATCATCATATGACTTAGTCGTGACACCTAGAACTACTCCTCTAGCATATCGTGATCTCTAATCTTCATATGACTTAGCCGTAATACCTAGAACTACTCCTCTAAACAATCCTGATCTCTAATCTTCATATGACTTAGCCGTAACACCTAGAACTACTCCTCTAACACTAATCCTGATCTCTAATCTTCATATGACTTAGCCGTAACACCTAAAACTGCTCCTCTAACACTAATCCTGATATCTAATCTTCATAAGACTTAGCCGTAACACCTAGAACTACTCCTCCAACAATAATCTTGATCTCTAATCTTCATATGACTTAGACGTAACACCTAGAACTATTCCTCTAACACTAATCCTGATTTCTAATCTTCATATGACTTAGCTGTAACACCTAGAACTACTCCTCTAGCAAATCCTGATCTCTAATCTTCATATGACTTAGCCGTAACACCTAGAACTACTCCTCTAACACTAATCCTGATCTCTAATATTCATATGACTTAGCCCTAACACCTAAAACTACTCCTATTAAACTAATCCTGATCTCTAATCTTCATATGACTTAGCCGTAACACCTAGAACTACTCCTCTAACACTAATCCTGATATCTAATATTCATATGACTTAGCCGTAACAACTAGAACTACTCCTCTTACACTAATCCTGATCTCTAATCATCATATGACTTAGCCGTAACATCGAGAACTACTCCTCTAACACTAATCCTGATCTCTAATCTTCATATGACTTAGCCGTAACACCTAGAACTACTCCTCTAACACTAATCCTGATCTCTAATCTTCATATGACTTAGCCGTAACACCTAGAACTACTCCTCTAACACTAATCCTGATATCTAATCTTCATATGACTTAGCCGTAACACCTAGAACTACTCCTCTAACACTAATCCTGATCTCTAATCTTCATATGACTTAGCCGTAACACCTAGAACTACTCCTCTAACACTAATCCTGATATCTAATCTTCATATGACTTAGCCGTAACACCTAGAACTACTCCTCTAACACTAATCATGATCTCTAATCTTCATATGACTTAGCCGTAACACCTAGAACTACTCCTCTAACACTAATTCTTATCTCTAATCTTAATATGACTTAGCCGTAACACCTAAAACTACTCCTCTAACACTAATCCTGATCTCTAATCATCATATGACTTAGCCGTAACACCTAGAACTACTCCTCTAGAAATCGTGATCTCTAATCTTCATATGACTTAGCCGTAACACCTAGAACTACTCCTCTAACAAATCCTGATCTCTAATCTTCATATGACTTAGCCGTAACACCTAGAACTACTCCTCTAACAATAATCCTGATATCTAATCTTCATAAGACTTAGCCGTAGCACCTAGAAATACTCCTCTTACACTAATCCTGATCTCTAATCTTCATATGACTTAGCCGTAACACCTAGAACTACTCATCTAACACTAATCCTGATCTCTAATCTTCATATGACTTAGCCGTAACACCTAGAACTACTCCGCTTACACTATTCCTGATCTCTAATCATCATATGACTTAGTCGTGACACCTAGAACTACTCCTCTAGCATATCGTGATCTCTAATCTTCATATGACTTAGCCGTTATACCTAAAACTACTCCTCTAAAAAATCCTAATCTCTAATCTTCATATGACTTAGCCGTAACACCTAGAACTATTCCTCTAGCAAATCCTGATCTCTAATCTTCATATGACTTAGCCGTAAAATCTAGAACTACTCCTCTAACACTAATCCTGATATCTAATATTCATATGACTTAGCCGTAACAACTGGAACTACTCCTCTTACACTAATCCTGATCTCTAATCATCATATGACTTAGCCGTAACATCTAGAACTACTCCTCTAACACTAATCCTGATCTCTAATCTTCATATGACTTAGCCGTAACACCTAGAACTACTCCTCTAACACTAATCCTGATCTCTAATCTTCATATGACTTAGCGTTAACACCTAGAACTACTCCTCTAACACTAATCCTGATATCTAATCTTCATATGACTTAGCCGTAACACCTAGAACTACTCCTCTAACACTAATCCTGATCTCTAATCTTCATATGACTTAGCCGTAACACCTAGAACTACTCCTCTTACACTAATCCTGATCTCTAATCTTCATATGACTTAGCCGTAACACCTAGAACTACTCCTCTAACACTAATCCTTATCTCTAATCTTAATATGACTTAGCCGTAACACTTAAAACTACTCCTCTAACACTAATCCTGATCTCTAATCATCATATGACTTAGCCGTAACACCTAGAACTACTCCTCTAGAAATCGTGATCTCTAATCTTCATATGACTTAGCCGTAACACCTAGAACTACTCCTCTAACAAATCCTGATCTCTAATCTTCATATGACTTAGCCGTAACACCTAGAACTACTCCTCTAACACTAATCCTGATATCTAATCTTCATAAGACTTAGCCGTAGCACCTAGAAATACTCCTCTTACACTAATCCTGATCTCTAATCTTCATATGACTTAGCCGTAACACCTAGAACTACTCCACTAACACTAATCCTGATATCTAATCTTCATAAGACTTAGCCGTAACACCTAGAAATACTCCTCTTACACTAATCCTGATCTCTAATCTTCATATGACTTAGCCGTAACACCTAGAACTACTCCTCTAACACTAATCCTGATCTCTAATCTTAATATGACTTAGCCGTAACACCTAGAAATACTCCTCTAACACTAATCCTGATCTCTAATCTTCATATGACTTAGCCGTAACACCTAGAACAGCTCCTCTTACACTATTCCTGATCTCTAATCATCATATGACTTAGTCGTGACACCTAGAACTACACCTCTAGCAAATGGTGATCTCTAATCTTCATATGACTTACCCGTAACACCGAGAACTACTCCTCTTACACTATTCCTGATCTTTAATCATCATATGACTTAGTCGTGACACCTAGAACTACTCCTCTAGCAAATGGTGATCTCTAATCTTCATATGACTTAGCCGTAATACCTAGAACTACTCCTCTAGCAAATCCTGATCTCTAATCTTCATATGACTTAGCCGTAACACCTAGAACTACTCCTCTAACACTAATCCTGATATCTAATCTTCATAAGACTTAGCCGTAACACCTAGAACTACTCCTCTAGCAAATCCTGATCTCTAATCTTCATATGACTTAGCCGTAACACCGAGAACTACTCCTCTAACACTAATCCTGATCTCTAATCTTCATATGACTTAAACGTAACAACTAGAACTATTCCTCTAACACTAATCCTGATTTCTAATCTTCATATGACTTAGCCGTAACACCTAAAACTACTCCTCTAACACTAATCCTGATATCTAATCTTCATAAGACTTAGCCGTAACACCTAGAACTACTCCTCTAACAATAATCTTGATCTCTAATCTTCATATGACTTAGACGTAACACCTAGAACTATTCTTCTAACACTAATCCTGATTTCTAATCTTCATATGACTTAGCCGTAATACCTAGAACTACTCCTCTATCAAATCCTGATCTCTAATCTTCATATGACTTTGCCGTAACACCTAGAACTACTCCTCTAACACTAATCCTGATCTCTAATCTTCATATGACTTAGCCGTAACACCTAAAACTACTCCTCTTACAATAATCTTGATCTCTAATCTTCATATGACTTAGCCGTAACAACTAGAACTACTCCTCTATCACTAATCCTGATATCTAATCTTCATATGACTTAGCCGTAACAACTAGAACTACTCCTCTAACACTAATCCTGATCTCTAATATTCATATGACTTAGCCGTAACACCTAGAACTACTCCTCTAACACTAATCAAGATCTCTAATCTTCATATGACTTAGCCGTAACACCTAGAACTACTCCTCTTACACTAATCCTGATCTCTAATCTTCATATGACTTAGCCGTAACACCTAGAACTACTCCTCTAACACTAATCCTGATATCTAATCTTCATAAGACTTAGCCGTAGCACCTAGAAATACTCCTCTTACACTAATCCTGATCTCTAATCTTCATATGACTTAGCCGTAACACCTAGAACTACTCCGCTTACACTATTCCTGATCTCTAATCATCATATGACTTAGTCGTGACACCTAGAACTACTCCTCTAGCATATCGTGATCTCTAATCTTCATATGACTTAGCCGTAATACCTAGAACTACTCCTCTAAACAATCCTGATCTCTAATCTTCATATGACTTAGCCGTAACACCTAGAACTACTCCTCTAACACTAATCCTGATCTCTAATCTTCATATGACTTAGCCGTAACACCTAAAACTACTCCTCTAACACTAATCCTGATATCTAATCTTCATAAGACTTAGCCGTAACACCTAGAACTACTCCTCCAACAATAATCTTGATCTCTAATCTTCATATGACTTAGACGTAACACCTAGAACTATTCCTCTAACACTAATCCTGATTTCTAATCTTCATATGACTTAGCTGTAACACCTAGAACTACTCCTCTAGCAAATCCTGATCTCTAATCTTCATATGACTTAGCCGTAACACCTAGAACTACTCCTCTAACACTAATCCTGATCTCTAATATTCATATGACTTAGCCCTAACACCTAAAACTACTCCTCTTAAACTAATCCTGATCTCTAATCTTCATATGACTTAGCCGTAACACCTAGAACTACTCCTCTAACACTAATCCTGATATCTAATATTCATATGACTTAGCCGTAACAACTAGAACTACTCCTCTTACACTAATCCTGATCTCTAATCATCATATGACTTAGCCGTAACATCTAGAACTACTCCTCTAACACTAATCCTGATCTCTAATCTTCATATGACTTAGCCGTAACACCTAGAACTACTCCTCTAACACTAATCCTGATCTCTAATCTTCATATGACTTAGCCGTAACACCTAGAACTACTCCTCTAACACTAATCCTGATATCTAATCTTCATATGACTTAGCCGTAACACCTAGAACTACTCCTCTAACACTAATCCTGATCTCTAATCTTCATATGACTTAGCCGTAACACCTAGAACTACTCCTCTAACACTAATCCTGATATCTAATCTTCATATGACTTAGCCGTAACACCTAGAACTACTCCTCTTACACTAATCCTGATCTCTAATCTTCATATGACTTAGCCGTAACACCTAGAACTACTCCTCTAACACTAATCATGATCTCTAATCTTCATATGACTTAGCCGTAACACCTAGAACTACTCCTCTAACACTAATTCTTATCTCTAATCTTAATATGACTTAGCCGTAACACCTAAAACTACTCCTCTAACACTAATCCTGATCTCTAATCATCATATGACTTAGCCGTAACACCTAGAACTACTCCTCTAGAAATCGTGATCTCTAATCTTCATATGACTTAGCCGTAACACCTAGAACTACTCCTCTAACAAATCCTGATCTCTAATCTTCATATGACTTAGCCGTAACACCTAGAACTACTCCTCTAACACTAATCCTGATATCTAATCTTCATAAGACTTAGCCGTAGCACCTAGAAATACTCCTCTTACACTAATCCTGATCTCTAATCTTCATATGACTTAGCCGTAACACCTAGAACTACTCATCTAACACTAATCCTGATCTCTAATCTTCATATGACTTAGCCGTAACACCTAGAACTACTCCGCTTACACTATTCCTGATCTCTAATCATCATATGACTTAGTCGTGACACCTAGAACTACTCCTCTAGCATATCGTGATCTCTAATCTTCATATGACTTAGCCGTTATACCTAGAACTACTCCTCTAAAAAATCCTAATCTCTAATCTTCATATGACTTAGCCGTAACACCTAGAACTATTCCTCTAGCAAATCCTGATCTCTAATCTTCATATGACTTAGCCGTAAAACCTAGAACTACTCCTCTAACACTAATCCTGATATCTAATCTTCATAAGACTTAGCCGTAACACCTAGAACTACTCCTCTAACAATAATCCTGATCTCTAATCTTCATATGACTTAGACGTAACACCTAGAACTACTCCTCTTACACTAATCCTGATCTCTAATCTTCATATGACTTAGCCGTAACACCTAGAACTACTCCTCTAACACTAATCCTGATCTCTAATCTTAATATGACTTAGCTGTAACACCTAAAACTACTCCTCTAACACAAATCCTGATCTCTAATCTTCATATGACTTAGCCGTAACACCTAGAACTATTCCTCTAGCAAATCCTGATCTCTAATCTTCATATGACTTAGCCGTAACACCTAGAACTACTCCTCTTACAATAATCCTGATATCTAATCTTCATATGACTTAGCCGTAACACCTAGAACTACTCCTCCAACAATAATCTTGATCTCTAATCTTCATATGACTTAGACGTAACACCTAGAACTACTCCTCTTACACTAATCCTGATCTCTAATCTTCATATGACTTAGCCGTAACACCTAGAACTACTCCTCTAACACTAATCCTGATCTCTAATCTTAATATGACTTAGCCGTAACACCTAGAACTACTCCTCTAGAAATCGTGATCTCTAATCTTCATATGACTTAGCCGTAACACCTAGAACTACTCCTCTAACAAATCCTGATCTCTAATCTTCATATGACTTAGCCGTAACACCTAGAACTACTCCTCTAACACTAATCCTGATATCTAATCTTCATAAGACTTAGCCGTAGCACCTAGAAATACTCCTCTTACACTAATCCTGATCTCTAATCTTCATATGACTTAGCCGTAACACCTAGAACTACTCATCTAACACTAATCCTGATCTCTAATCTTCATATGACTTAGCCGTAACACCTAGAACTACTCCGCTTACACTATTCCTGATCTCTAATCATCATATGACTTAGTCGTGACACCTAGAACTACTCCTCTAGCATATCGTGATCTCTAATCTTCATATGACTTAGCCGTAATACCTAGAACTACTCCTCTAAAAAATCCTAATCTCTAATCTTCATATGACTTAGCCGTAACACCTAGAACTATTCCTCTAGCAAATCCTGATCTCTAATCTTCATATGACTTAGCCGTAAAACCTAGAACTACTCCTCTAACACTAATCCTGATATCTAATCTTCATAAGACTTAGCCGTAACACCTAGAACTACTCCTCTAACAATAATCCTGATCTCTAATCTTCATATGACTTAGACGTAACACCTAGAACTACTCCTCTTACACTAATCCTGATCTCTAATCTTCATATGACTTAGCCGTAACACCTAGAACTACTCCTCTAACACTAATCCTGATCTCTAATCTTAATATGACTTAGCCGTAACACCTAGAACTACTCCTCTAACACAAATCCTGATCTCTAATCTTAATATGACTTAGCCGTAACACCTAGAACTATTCCTCTAGCAAATCCTGATCTCTAATCTTCATATGACTTAGCCGTAACACCTAGAACTACTCCTCTTACACTAATCCTGATATCTAATCTTCATATGACTTAGCCGTAACACCTAGAACTACTCCTCCAACAATAATCTTGATCTCTAATCTTCATATGACTTAGACGTAACACCTAGAACTATTCCTCTAACACTAATCCTGATTTCTAATCTTCATATGACTTAGCCGTAACACCTAGAACTACTCCTCTAGCAAATCCTGATCTCTAATCTTCATATGACTTAGCCGTAACACCTAAAACTACTCCTCTTACACTAATCCTGATCTCTAATCTTCATATGACTTAGCCGTAACACCTAGAACTACTCCTCTAACACTAATCCTGATATCTAATCTTCATATGACTTAGCCGTAACAACTAGAACTACTCCTCTTACACTAATCCTGATCTCTAATCATCATATGACTTAGCCGTAACATCTAGAACTACTCCTCTAACACTAATCCTGATCTCTAATCTTCATATGACTTAGCCGTAACACCTAGAACTACTCCTCTAACACTAATCCTGATCTCTAATCTTCATATGACTTAGCCGTAACACCTAAAACTACTCCTCTAACACTAATCCTGATATCTAATCTTCATATGACTTAGCCATAACACCTAGAACTACTCCTCTAACACTAATCCTGATCTCTAATCTTCATATGACTTAGCCGTAACACCTAGAACTACTCCTCTAACACTAATCCTGATATCTAATCTTCATATGACTTAGCCGTAGCACCTAGAACTACATCTCTAACACTAATCCTGATCTCTAATCTTCATATGACTTAGCCGTAACACCTAGAACTACTCCTCTAACACTAATCCTTATCTCTAATCTTAATATGACTTAGCCGTAACACCTAAAACTACTCATCTAACACTAATCCTGATCTCTAATCATCATATGACTTAGCCGTAACACCTAGAACTACTCCTCTAGCAAATCCTGATCTCTAATCTTCATATGACTTAGCCGTAACACCTAGAACTACTCCTCTAACACTAATCCTGATATCTAATCTTCATATGACTTAGCCGTAACAACTAGAACTACTCCTCTTACACTAATCCTGATCTCTAATCATCATATGACTTAGCCGTAGCATCTAGAATTACTCCTCTAACACTAATCCTGATCTCTAATCTTCATATGACTTAGCCGTAACACCTAGAACTACTCCTCTAACACTAATCCTGATCTCTAATCTTCATATGACTTAGCCGTAACACCTAGAACTACTCCTCTAACACTAATCCTGATCTCTAATCTTCATATGACTTAGCCGTAACACCTAGAACTACTCCTCTAACACTAATCCTGATATCTAATCTTCATATGACTTAGCCGTAACACCTAGAACTACTCCTCTAACACTAATCCTGATATCTAATCTTCATATGACTTAGCCGTAACACCTAGAACTACTCCTCTAACACTAATCCTGATCTCTAATTTTCATATGACTTAGCCGTAACACCTAGAACTACTCCTCTAACACTAATCCTGATCTCTAATCTTCATATGACTTAGCCGTAACACCTAGAAATACTCCTCTAACACTAATCCTGATATCTAATCTTCATATGACTTAGCCGTAACACCTAGAACTACTCCTCTAACACTAATCCTGATCTCTAATCTTCATATGACTTAGCCGTAACACCTAGAACTACTCCTCTAACACTAATCCTGATCTCTAATCTTAATATGACTTAGCCGTAACACCTAAAACTACTCCTCTAACACTAATCCTGATCTCTAATCATCATATGACCTAGCCGTAACACCTAGAACTACTCCTCTAGAAATCGTGATCTCTAATCTTCATATGACTTAGCCGTAACACCTAGAACTACTCCTCTAACAAATCCTGATCTCTAATCTTCATATGACTTAGCCGTAACACCTAGAACTACTCCTCTAACACTAATCCTGATCTCTAATCTTCATATGACTTAGCCGTAACACCTAGAACTACTCATCTAACACTAATCCTGATATCTAATCTTCATATGACTTAGCCGTAAAACCTAGAACTACTCCGCTTACACTATTCCTGATCTCTAATCATCATATGACTTAGTCGTGACACCTAGAACTACTCCTCTAGCATATCGTGATCTCTAATCTTCATATGACTTAGCCGTAATACCTAGAACTACTCCTCTAAAAAATCCTAATCTCTAATCTTCATATGACTTAGCCGTAACACCTAGAACTATTCCTCTAGCAAATCCTGATCTCTAATCTTCATATGACTTAGCCGTAACACCTAGAACTACTCCTCTAACACTAATCCTGATATCTAATCTTCATAAGACTTAGCCGTAACACCTAGAACTACTCCTCTAACAATAATCCTGATCTCTAATCTTAATATGACTTTGCCGTAACATCTAGAACTACTCCTCTAACACTAATCCTGATCTCTAATCTTCATATGACTTAGCCGTAACACCTAGAACTACTCCTCTAACACTAATCCTGATCTCTAATCTTCATATGACTTAGCCGTAACACCTAGAACTACTCCTCTTACACTAATCCTGATATCTAATCTTCATATGACTTAGCCGTAACACCTAGAACTACTCCTCTAACACTAATCCTGATCTCTAATCTTCATATGACTTAGCCCTAACACCTAAAACTACTCCTCTTACACTAATCCTGATCTCTAATCTTCATATGACTTAGCCGTAACACCTAGAATAACCCTCTAAAACTAATCCTGATATCTAATCTTCATATGACTTAGCCGTAACAACTAGAACTACTCCTCTTACACTAATCCTGATCTCTAATCATCATATGACTTAGCCGTAACATCTAGAACTACTCCTCTAACACTAATCCTGATCTCTAATCTTCATATGACTTAGCCGTAACACCTAGAACTACTCCTCTAACACTAATCCTGATCTCTAATCTTCATATGACTTAGCCCTAACACCTAAAACTACTCCTCTTACACTAATCCTGATCTCTAATCTTCATATGACTTAGCCGTAACACCTAGAATAACCCTCTAACACTAATCCTGATATCTAATCTTCATATGACTTAGCCGTAACAACTAGAACTACTCCTCTTACACTAATCCTGATCTCTAATCATCATATGACTTAGCCGTAACATCTAGAACTACTCCTCTAACACTAATCCTGATCTCTAATCTTCATATGACTTAGCCGTAACACCTAGAACTACTCCTCTAACACTAATCCTGATCTCTAATCTTCATATGACTTAGCCGTAACACCTAGAACTACTCCTCTAACACTAATCCTGATATCTAATCTTCATATGACTTAGCCGTAACATCTAGAACTACTCCTCTAACACTAATCCTGATCTCTAATCTTCATATGACGTAGCCGTAACACCTAGAACTACTCCTCTAACACTAATCCTGATCTCTAATCTTCATATGACTTAGCCGTAACACCTAGAACTACTCCTCTTACACTAATCCTGATATCTAATCTTCATATGACTTAGCCGTAACACCTAGAACTACTCCTCTAACACTAATCCTGATCTCTAATCTTCATATGACTTAGCCGTAACACCTAGAACTACTCCTCTAACACTAATCCTTATCTCTAATCTTAATATGACTTAGCCGTAACACCTAAAACTACTCCTCCAACACTAATCCTGATCTCTAATCATCATATGACTTAGCCGTAACACCTAGAACTACTCCTCTAGAAATCGTGATCTCTAATCTTCATATGACTTAGCCGTAACACCTAGAACTACTCCTCTAACACTAATCCTGATATCTAATCTTCATAAGACTTAGCTGTAGCACCTAGAAATACTCCTCTTACACTAATCCTGATCTCTAATCTTCATATGACTTAGCCGTAACACCTAGAACTACTCATCTAACACTAATCCTGATCTCTAATCTTCATATGACTTAGCCGTAACACCTAGAACTACTCCGCTTACACTATTCCTGATCTCTAATCATCATATGACTTAGTCGTGACACCTAGAACTACTCCTCTAGCATATCGTGATCTCTAATCTTCATATGACTTAGCCGTAATACCTAGAACTACTCCTCTAAAAAATCCTAATCTCTAATCTTCATATGACTTAGCCGTAACACCTAGAACTATTCCTCTAGCAAATCCTGATCTCTAATCTTCATATGACTTAGCCGTAAAACCTAGAACTACTCCTCTAACACTAATCCTGATATCTAATCTTCATAAGACTTAGCCGTAACACCTAGAACTACTCCTCTAACAATAATCCTGATCTCTAATCTTCATATGACTTAGACGTAACACCTAGAACTACTCCTCTTACACTAATCCTGATCTCTAATCTTCATATGACTTAGCCGTAACACCTAGAACTACTCCTCTAACACTAATCCTGATCTCTAATCTTAATATGACTTAGCCGTAACACCTAGAACTACTCCTCTAACACAAATCCTGATCTCTAATCTTCATATGACTTAGCCGTAACACCTAGAACTATTCCTCTAGCAAATCCTGATCTCTAATCTTCATATGACTTAGCCGTAACACCTAGAACTACTCCTCTTACACTAATCCTGATATCTAATCTTCATATGACTTAGCCGTAACACCTAGAACTACTCCTCTAACACTAATCCTGATATCTAATCTTCATATGACTTAGCCGTAACAACTAGAACTACTCCTCTAGCAAATCCTGGTCTCTAATCTTCATATGACTTAGCCATAACACCTAAAACTACTCCTCTTACACTAATCCTGATCTCTAATCTTCATATGACTTAGCCGTAACACCTAGAACTACTCCTCTAACACTAATCCTGATATCTAATCTTCATATGACTTAGCCGTAACAACTAGAACTACTCCTCTAACACTAATCCTGATCTCTAATCTTCATATGACTTAGCCGTAACACCTAAAACTACTCCTCTAACACTAATCCTGATCTCTAATCATCATATGACTTAGCCGTAACACCTAGAACTACTCCTCTAGAAATTGTTATCTCTAATCTTCATATGACTTAGCCGTAACACCTAGTTTTAGTTTTAGTTTAATAATATTTTATTGTACATACACAATAGGATTGGACAGCAAGTTATACCAACTTATATGAAGTGCTCTCCTTACTAATGATACACATGAATTAATGACAGCAAAACAAAACACAGACAATAGACATTTAAAATTTTGACACTAGAAGAAAATAAGAAGTACAAGTAAAAAAGTGAAAAAGTGAAAAAGTAAAAAATTGCTGACATTAGCCCTAAAATCTTTTTGATTGATTTATAAAAGTTCGAACTTTTCCAAATATTTTGGAGTTGACGTCATAACTATACTTATCGTTCCCAAAGAGCAAAGTTTCAATATTGATATTGATATCGTCGCAATTACTCAGAAGTGTTCTTCTTTCGTTCAGGTATAAAGGACATTCTAGAAAATAATGTATAGCATCTTCAAAAGAAGCACCACAATTACATTTAAAATTATTTATTATATGTATTTTTGACAGATCGGCATTGAGTGAGCTGCATTGGTGTCTAAGTCTAGTATGTAATATACTTAGTTTCCGTGGGCCTTCATTATAATACTTTGGGGTTTTATAAATATCAGCTTTCACTCTGTTTTTAAACGAAGATAATGTAGGAGAATTTCTTATTGATATGTCTAGATTGTTCCAAAGCGAAACGGTAGATGGAATAAATGAGCTTGCTGATGTTCTTAGTCTGCATCTGGGTGGAACATAATTCTGATTATTTCTAAGGTTATAACTATTTACATCTGATGTAATTGGAGGTAAACAGTTAAATAAATAAGGAGGGCATAATTTATTATGAATTTTATAAAAAGTTGTTAATTTACGAGTTTCCCGCCGATTGGCTAAAGTTTCCCATCCAGTCTCAAAATATAATGACTCCTTACTAGCAAATTTTGTCAGACCTGTTACAATTCGTGCCGCTTCTAATTGTATTTTTTCTAATTTTTCAATGTCCCGTTCATAACACCCATCCCACACTTCACATGCATATTCTAGTACTGGTCTGATAAATGTAAGATAGATATTTGACAAAGCTTGTTTAGATAAAATAAATTTTAATTTACGAAGAACATTTACTTGTTTTAATGCTGATCTAGCTATGTTTTCAATATGTACAGTCCAATTTCCATCAGATACAAATGTTACACCCAGATGTTTATGATTATCAACAAGTTCAACTGGTTCGTCATTAAAACGTATGTTTAATTCAGGAATATTAGTATTATTTGATATTATAAGGGCTTTAGTTTTTTTAGGGTTAAAATCTACAAGCCATGTTTTTGCCCATTGATCCAATATTTGTAAATCATTATTTATCTCAATTTGCATCAAATCAAAGTTTTTCCCAGAGTATGACAATGAGGTGTCGTCAGCAAACAGTCTCGCCAAATTGCCTAAGTTATCTGTAATGTCATTAATATATAATAAAAATAATAAAGGGCCAAGTACAGATCCTTGGGGTACACCTGCTTTGACAAGACCAGAATCTGATAGTTCATTATTAACAAACACAAATTGCCTTCTACCACTTAAATAATTTTTAAACCAGATCAAAAGGTCGCCCGATATCCCATACGATTTTAACTTCTTAATAAGCCCCCCATGCCAAACTCTGTCAAAAGCTTTTGAAATGTCACAAAATATTAAAATGGTTGACAATCGTTCGTCTAAATTTTGACATACTCTATGATACATTTCTAATAATTGGTATACAGTAGAATGACCACGAATGAATCCTGATTGGTAGGCATACAGAAGAGAATGTTCAAAAATAAAATTATATGTATACTTATATACAGCACGTTCCATCACTTTCCCTATACAACTTAATAAAGATATGGGTCTATAATTTGAAGGACTGCTTTTGTCGTCTTTTTTGAAAGCTGGCATAACTCGCGCAATTTTCCATGTTGACGGAAATATGCCTTTCTGTAACGAAAAGTTAAAAATAATAGCTAAAGGTATACAAATGGTTTCAGAAGTACTCTTTAACATTTGATGGTTGATGCCGTCATCAACACAAGCTTTACCTATTTTCAATGTTTGTAAAATATCTTTAACATCGTGTTCAGTAATATATATATTAGATAATAATGCATCAGTTCTTGATGGTATATCTGGGGGAACATGATTAGTATCATCAACAAATGAAATAGAACAAAAATATTTGTTCAACAGATTTGCCTTAATCTTGTCATCATATATCAATTCATTTGAATCATTATCATATAAGGGCGGAATAGAATAATTTTGGGACGTTCCTTTCATTAATTTCCGAATCAGTGACCAATAAGATTTCGAATCATTTCTTTGGAGTGAATCTACCAATTCATTTGCACTTAAAAGGAACTGTTCACGGGCATGCTTGATCATATTATTTACCTTATTACGATGGGATTTGTACTTATGTATAGCGGTCGATGACTTTTTTGTTCTTGCAATTTTTTTCAATCGGTTTCGGGTACGGATTTCCCTTTTGATATGGGAATTAAACCATGGCTTATCAGAAGGTCTTACTTGAATCATTTTTGAGGGGATATTTCTCGATATTATCTCAAGGTATTTCTGTGTAAAGCTTGATGACATGATATCAATATCAGTGCATTCTTTGAGATACGATTCCCATTGAAATTCTGATATTTCATTATTAAGTTTTAAGAGGTCTACATGTTTGTATTGCCAAACTTTACGCATATATGTTTTTTTGATTGAGTACGGGATTTTGATATTAATCATTGTTGCATTGTGATCACTTATACTTCTATCAACACCTATTACTTCAGAATCAACAACTATATCTATATTTGAAACAATAACTGGATCCAATAGTGCACCCATCCTTGTTGGCTCATTTATAACATTAGTTAAATCATACAGTGTCATGATTTCGTTCAACTTATGATTAGTTTGAGTAAGTAAATCAACATTAAGATCGCCAGTAATAATTATGTTTTCAGTAAAATTTAATGCTTGTTCAAGGGAGTAATCAAAATTATCCCAAAATGATTCTGTAGTTCCTGGTGGTCGATAAACAACACACACAAGTAGTTTAAAATTTGGAATAAGTAATTCAATCCACAGCATTTCAACCCCATCACAATTTAAATCGTGCCTTTCTTTCACACAAATACCTTGAGAAGTATACACGAGAACGCCACCCCCAAAACTGTTTCTATCTTTTCTAAATATTTTATCGGAAAAACCATCAATACCAATGTCAATATCCAATATATTTCCGTCCAAATGGCTCTCTGTTACACAAATTATAGACGACTCAGAAGCTATGTCTTCTAAATATGACAATTTATTTCGCACACTACGTGCATTTAAATGAAACACAGAAAATTCGTATTCTTCAGGTCCCGGATTTTGATGGATATCATTATCAAGAATCAATAATAGTAAAAGTATTAAAGTAAATTGGATATTTGTCGAAAAGGGAAAGTGACAGGTTTGTGCAAACATGCAGATCAAATTCTGTAAATAAAGCATTACCTTCATAAAATCCAAAATACCAAAACCAAAGAAGACCCTCATTTTTTTAACTAAGGAGGAATAAGCTCTAATATAAAACATACCTATCGACAGTCTATACATACCGATATCATTACCCATTGTCTATATGTATTTTATACTTTGAAGGATTCTGTCGATAGGATTTAAATAGGGATATGTCAGCAATATTAAAAGAATAATGAGAAGTAAATACAAGAATATGAACAATATGTACAATTTCAGTTTCATTTGTGAAAAACATGATTAAGATAGAGAAAATGAATGTTAGGTTCAAAAACATTCAGGAAAAGTGTTTTAGCTTTGTACGAAAGTCAGAAAGATAAATTTTAGTCTCTGAAGATATAAATTTCTTAACATTTGATATTATATTTATAAAAAAGACAAAAAAAACAACAAAAAAAACAAATTTTCTATAAAATAAAATAATATATATAGTAAAGTAGAATAGTACTATTTTTTCCAACAGAATGCATGAAGTTAAACAAAATGGAAACAAAAAGAAGGAGAATATAAACTTACCAAAATGTTAATAATAGTTTAATGTCTACAGTTTACATATAACAAAAGGACAACAATAATATACAACCTAATGAAGATCAAAAACAAAGAAGGAAATTAAGTCAATATACACAGGAAAACAAATTACTTGCAAGTCAATATTCAAGGGGAGAAAAATCAGAAAAAAGAATACAGACAAAAATATATAAAAAAAAGTGTAATGAAATAAATTAATAATAAACAAGCATTAAATCCACATTACAGTAAACATATTGTATTCTAGTTACCATTGCATAATACATTCGGCAATCTATAAGGAGTTTTGACCAAAAGTATGAAATGTAGAAGTCATATACACCTATTAGTAGTGGTTAGGTTATTTTAAATTTGTTTCATGTTCAAACACACCTTTCCTTTAATGTAGTCATGGATTATATCAAGATCATATCAATTAATGATTTCTAATGCAATATGCTGAGCTACTACAACATTATATATTATTTACAAGAAATTAATTATTGTAAAAAAAAAAAATAAAAAAAATATTGAGTAATATAGAACAGCAAATGACAAATCAAACACACCTTTTATCAGAACGTATACATCATTGAACACGTGGCAGTATGTTTACAAATAAAGCGCCGGATCACTTACATAACACGGACGTGTATGTATGTGGTAGAAGTTAAATATTATATGTATACATGTATATATGGACTAGCGTTTTTGCGTACTTTCGGGAATATGCATTCGTGAATAATAAGGATATTGGGAAAAAAATGTGTTTCTGGATAATTAACAAGTGGCAGAGATGTGGTAAGTAATTCACTGTAAGATAAAGTTGAATGTATCTGTGAAAAATTGGTAGCAGTTTATATAAAACAATCAACAAGCAAACAAAGTTAAGAAATACCCATTAAGCAATGATAAAAAAAAAAGCAATAATGAATAGACAAGTAATGATCAATTATTACTAAACATTGTGAACAGAAAGTTATATGGCATTGTATGAACACCTTCCGGTAGTAAAAGGATTGATTAAATGCTTATAACAGTTCGATTTTACACTATGTTTGAACACGTGGTAATTTATTTACAAATAGAACTAAGAATAGTGATAATTTGAAAGGGTATAATTTTGAATAAGGGTTCAAGTTTCCCGAAGATATACACTTCCAAAATTACATATATATTTGAACAATTGGGTTATTTGATATAATAGTATTTATCGCCACACTGTCATTAAATGTTTCGGTAGAAGATGCTCATACCGTTTCGAGTACACCCTATATTTAAACACGTGATAGTTTGTTTACAAACACAATGAGAGATAATTCATCAAATACACACACATATATATATTCAATTTAATTTGGAAGTGTAAAATTATTGATAATAGAGCCTAGTCAAAATAAATATATATTTGATAATTTGGTTACTGGCATAATTTAGTTTATAGTATAATATATTTTAAATATTTTTCATTCCTGTACAATTTAAGGTAAAAAAAATATATTAACAGTGCAGCTAAACTACATGGGTATTTTTTTACAACTCTTTAAGAAAAAGAATACTGTATGCAATTTCAAGTACAAAAATGCTCAAGAATATATTATAGTTGAATGTTTATTATTTTTTTTTACAAACGTTCGTCAAATTACTGGATGAGATCATTAATATCTTGGATACATCTGATGAATGTCTTCCTGGAATCGTCTGTCTTTTTTGCAAATATACGGCCATCAAATGTCCAGAAGGAGTTTAGTTTTTTTGCTTTTTTGTGTGTATTTAGTTCTTTGATGATGGATTGTCGAAACTTTGTGAGATCTTCGGTAATAAAGATGTTGTCCTTGTTGTTTTTGAGATTTTTCTTCTTCATAAAGATAGAGTTTTTTACCTTCCAATTACGAAAACGGCATATCAACTGACCTTTACCGTTGTTTATAGGCCCAATAATGTGGGAGCGATTAATATCGTTTTCGGTTAGAGGTTGTGCGAGACCAAGTTTATCATTTACTATGTTGACGATCAGCCCATCTGTTTGTTGTAGATCCCCCTGAGTCATGGGAACATTATGGAATCTCAGTGATGTCCGTCGCCCGTACTGTTCCAACTCCTCGATTTGATTGTGTAGTATATTTACTTCATGTTTTAGATCGTCGTTTTCTTGGAGAATCCTAGGGCATACGTTGGCCATATTTCTAAATTTATCGTACCGATCTTCTATTTGTTCTATACGTTTGTTTAGTTTTCCCTTCATTTGTTCATTTTCGGCTTTTAAACTTGTAATTTTGTCATTTTGTTTATTTATGCAGTCTTGTAATGGCTTGATGGCATCTTCGATAGCTTGAATAACTGCGGATTTTATTACGGACTTAAGTTCTGAAATAAGTTCTGTTTTTATTTCACCTATTATAGTTGGTACCACAGTTTGTATGATTTCAGGTTTCAACATAGTTGTTTCTACAAGCTTACACATATCAAAAGATTGGCCTTGTGTTTTGAAGGTTACTTGTTTGTCACTTCCAGGGTTTGGGACCTTTCGGGTCACTGACTGTGAGCATTGTCGACTTGAAGGAGGCTTCATTTGTTCGTCAGAGCCCGATAAGGGACGTTTACGAGAAGAGCTTCTACCACGAGTGTTGGCGTTTTGTACATTATGTGATTTAGTTGTTGGAATTTGAGGTGCACTCGAATCGGCCATCTTGTTTGTTTACAATATTTATAAAGTTTGTAGTTATTCGCTTTAGAGACTAGAAACTGCACTATATAATCAGCTTTAGAAAAGATCATTCATTCAATAACATTTGTACTCAATTTCAATGCTGAACACGCAGAAAAAACACACATTTTCGTACAAAACTTTTCTGTTGTGTCAGCTACGTCAGCTTGCTTGCCGCCATTTTCTTCCTAACACCTAAAACTACTCCTCTTACACTAATCCTGATCTCTAATCATCATATGACTTAGCCGTAACATCTAGAACTACTCCTCTAACACTAATCCTGATATCTAATCTTCATATGACTTAGCCGTAACACCTAGACCTACTCCTCTAACACTAATCCTGATCTCTAATCTTCATATGACTTAGCCGTAACACCTAGAACTACTCCTCTAACACTAATCCTTATCTCTAATCTTAATATGACTTAGCCGTAACACCTAAAACTATTCCTCTAACACTAATCCTGATCTCTAATCATCATATGACTTAGCCGTAACACCTAGAACTACTCCTCTAGAAATCGTGATCTCTAATCTTCATATGACTTAGCCGTAACACCTAGAAATACTCCTCTAACAAATCCTGATCTCTAATCTTCATATGACTTAGCCGTAACACCTAGAACTACTCCTCTAACACTAATCCTGATATCTAATCTTCATAAGACTTAGCCGTAACACCTAGAACTACTCATCTAACACTAATCCTGATCTCTAATCTTCATATGACTTAGCCGTAACACCTAGAACTACTCCGCTTACACTATTCCTGATATCTAATCATCATATGACTTAGTCGTGACACCTAGAACTACTCCTCTAGCATATCGTGATCTCTAATCTTCATATGACTTAGCCGTAATACCTAGAACTACTCCTCTAAAAATTCCTAATCTCTAATCTTCATATGACTTAGCCGTAACACCTAGAACTATTCCACTAGCAAATCCTGATCTCTAATCTTCATATGACTTAGTCGTAAAACCTAGAACTACTCCTCTAACACTAATCCTGATATCTAATCTTCATAAGACTTAGCCGTAACACCTAGAACTACTCCTCTAACAATAATCTTGATCTCTAATCTTCATATGACTTAGACGTAACACCTAGAACTACTCCTCTTACACTAATCCTGATCTCTAATCTTCATATGACTTAGCCGTAACACCTAGAACTACTCCTCTAACACTAATCCTGATCTCTAATCTTAATATGACTTAGCCGTAACACCTAGAACTACTCCTCTAACACAAATCCTGATCTCTAATCTTCATATGACTTAGCCGTAACACCTAGAACTATTCCTCTAGCAAATCCTGATCTCTAATCTTCATATGACTTAGCCGTAACACCTAGAACTACTCCTTTAACACTAATCCTGATCTCTAATCTTCATATGACTTAGCCGTAACACCTAGAACTACTCCTCTAACACTAATCCTGATATCTAATCTTCATATGACTTAGCCGTAGCAACTAGAACTACTCCTCTAACACTAATCCTGATCTCTAATCTTCATATGACTTAGCCGTAACACCTAAAACTACTCCTCTAACACTAATCCTGATCTCTAATCATCATATGACTTAGCCGTAACACCTAGAACTACTCCTCTAGAAATTGTTATCTCTAATCTTCATATGACTTAGCCGTAACACCTAGAACTACTCCTCTAACAAATCATGATCTCTAATCTTCATATGACTTAGCCGTAACACCTAGAACTACTCCTCTAACACTAATCCTGATCTCTAATCTTCATATGACTTAGCCGTAACACCTAGAACTACTCCTCTAACACTAATCCTGATATCTAATCTTCATATGACTTAGCCGTAACAACTAGAACTACTCCTCTAACACTAATCCTGATCTCTAATATTCATATGACTTAGCCGTAACACCTAGAACTACTCCTCTAACACTAATCAAGATCTCTAATCTTCATATGACTTAGCCGTAACACTTAGAACTACTCCTCTTACACTAATCCTGATCTCTAATCTTCATATGACTTAGCCGTAACACCTAGAACTACTCCTCTAACACTAATCCTGATCTCTAATCTTCATATGACTTAGCCGTAACACCTAAAACTACTCCTCTTACACTAATCCTGATCTCTAATCATCATATGACTTAGCCGTAACATCTAGAATTACTCCTCTAACACTAATCCTGATATCTAATCTTCATATGTCTTAGCCCTAACACCTAAAACTACTCCTCTTACACTAATCCTGATCTCTAATCTTCATATGACTTAGCCGTAACACCTAGAACTAATATCTAATCTTCATAAGACTTAGCCGTAGCACCTAGAACTACTCCTCTTACACTAATCCTGATCTCTAATCTTCATATGACTTAGCCGTAACACCTAGAACTACTCATCTAACACTAATCCTGATCTCTAATCTTCATATGACTTAGCCGTAACACCTAGAACTACTCCGCTTACACTATTCCTGATCTCTAATCATCATATGACTTAGTCGTGACACCTAGAACTACTCCTCTAGCATATCGTGATCTCTAATCTTCATATGACTTAGCCGTAATACCTAGAACTACTCCTCTAAAAAATCTTAATCTCTAATCTTCATATGACTTAGCCGTAACACCTAGAACTATTCCTCTAGCAAATCCTGATCTCTAATCTTCATATGACTTAGCCGTAAAACCTAGAACTACTCCTCTAACACTAATCCTGATATCTAATCTTCATAAGACTTAGCCGTAGCACCTAGAACTACTCCTCTTACACTAATCCTGATCTCTAATCTTCATATGACTTAGCCGTAATACCTAGAACTACTCCTCTAAAAAATCTTAATCTCTAATCTTCATATGACTTAGCCGTAACACCTAGAACTATTCCTCTAGCAAATCCTGATCTCTAATCTTCATATGACTTAGCCGTAAAACCTAGAACTACTCCTCTAACACTAATCCTGATATCTAATCTTCATAAGACTTAGCCGTAACACCTAGAACTACTCCTCTAACAATAATCCTGATCTCTAATCTTCATATGACTTAGACGTAACACCTAGAACTACTCCTCTTACACTAATCCTGATCTCTAATCTTCATATGACTTAGCCGTAACACCTAGAACTACTCCTCTAACACTAATCCTGATCTCTAATCTTAATATGACTTAGCCGTAACACCTAGAACTACTCCTCTAACACAAATCCTGATCTCTAATCTTCATATGACTTAGCCGTAACACCTAGAACTATTCCTCTAGCAAATCCTGATCTCTAATCTTCATATGACTTAGCCGTAGCACCTAGAACTACTCCTCTAACACTAATCCTGATATCTAATCTTCATATGACTTAGCCGTAACACCTAGAACTACTCCTCTAACATAATCCTGATATCTAATCTTCATATGACTTAGCCGTAACAACTAGAACTACTCCTCTAGCAAATCCTGATCTCTAATCTTCATATGACTTAGCCGTAACACCTAGAACTACTCCTCTAACACTAATCCTGATCTCTAATCTTCATATGACTTAGCCCTAACACCTAAAACTACTCCTCTAACACTAATCCTGATCTCTAATCTTCATATGTCTTAGCCCTAACACCTAAAACTACTCCTCTTACACTAATCCTGATCTCTAATCTTCATATGACTTAGCCGTAACACCTAGAACTAATATCTAATCTTCATAAGACTTAGCCGTAGCACCTAGAACTACTCCTCTTACACTAATCCTGATCTCTAATCTTCATATGACTTAGCCGTAACACCTAGAACTACTCATCTAACACTAATCCTGATCTCTAATCTTCATATGACTTAGCCGTAACACCTAGAACTACTCCGCTTACACTATTCCTGATCTCTAATCATCATATGACTTAGTCGTGACACCTAGAACTACTCCTCTAGCATATCGTGATCTCTAATCTTCATATGACTTAGCCGTAATACCTAGAACTACTCCTCTAAAAAATCTTAATCTCTAATCTTCATATGACTTAGCCGTAACACCTAGAACTATTCCTCTAGCAAATCCTGATCTCTAATCTTCATATGACTTAGCCGTAAAACCTAGAACTACTCCTCTAACACTAATCCTGATATCTAATCTTCATAAGACTTAGCCGTAGCACCTAGAACTACTCCTCTTACACTAATCCTGATCTCTAATCTTCATATGACTTAGCCGTAATACCTAGAACTACTCCTCTAAAAAATCTTAATCTCTAATCTTCATATGACTTAGCCGTAACACCTAGAACTACTCCTCTAACACTAATCCTGATATCTAATCTTCATAAGACTTAGCCGTAACACCTAGAACTACTCCTCTAACAATAATCCTGATCTCTAATCTTCATATGACTTAGACGTAACACCTAGAACTACTCCTCTTACACTAATCCTGATCTCTAATCTTCATATGACTTAGCCGTAACACCTAGAACTACTCCTCTAACACTAATCCTGATCTCTAATCTTAATATGACTTAGCCGTAACACCTAGAACTACTCCTCTAACACAAATCCTGATCTCTAATCTTCATATGACTTAGCCGTAGCACCTAGAACTATTCCTCTAGCAAATCCTGATCTCTAATCTTCATATGACTTAGCCGTAGCACCTAGAACTACTCCTCTTACACTAATCCTGATATCTAATCTTCATATGACTTAGCCGAAACACCTAGAACTACTCCTCTAACATAATCCTGATATCTAATCTTCATATGACTTAGCCGTAACAACTAGAACTACTCCTCTAGCAAATCCTGATCTCTAATCTTCATATGACTTAGCCGTAACACCTAGAACTACTCCTCTAACACTAATCCTGATCTCTAATCTTCATATGACTTAGCCCTAACACCTAAAACTACTCCTCTTACACTAATCCTGATCTCTAATCTTCATATGACTTAGCCGTAACACCTAGAACTACTCCTCTAACACTAATCCTGATCTCTAATCTTCATATGACTTAGCCGTAACACCTAGAACTACTCCTCTAACACTAATCCTGATATCTAATCTTCATATGACTTAGCCGTAACACCTAGAACTACTCCTCTAACACTAATCCTGATCTCTAATCTTCATATGACTTAGCCGTAACACCTAGAACTACTCCTCTAACACTAATCCCTATCTCTAATCTTAATATGACTTAGCCGTAACACCTAAAACTACTCCTCTAACACTAATCCTGATCTCTAATCATCATATGACTTAGCCGTAACACCTAGAACTACTCCTCTAGAAATCCTGATCTCTAATCTTCATATGACTTAGCCGTAACACCTAGAACTATTCCTCTAGCAAATCCTGATCTCTAATCTTCATATGACTTAGCCGTAACACCTAGAACTACTCCTCTAACAATAATCTTGATCTCTAATCTTCATATGACTTAGACGTAACACCTAGAACTACTCCTCTTACACTAATCCTGATATCTAATCTTCATATGACTTAGCCGTAACACCTAGAACTACTCCTCTAACACAAATCCTGATCTCTAATCTTCATATGACTTAGCCGTAACACCTAGAACTATTCCTCTAGCAAATCCTGATCTCTAATCTTCATATGACTTAGCCGTAACACCTAGAACTACTCCTCTAACACTAATCCTGATCTCTAATCTTCATATGACTTAGCCGTAACACCTAGAACTACTCCTCTAACACTAATCCTGATATCTAATCTTCATAAGACTTAGCCGTAACACCTAGAACTACTCCTCCAACAATAATCTTGATCTCTAATCTTCATATGACTTAGACGTAACACCTAGAACTATTCCTCTAACACTAATCCTGATATCTAATCTTCATATGACTTAGCCGTAACACCTAGAACTACTCCTCTAACACTAATCCTGATCTCTAATCTTCATATGACTTAGCCGTAACACCTAAAACTACTCCTCTTACACTAATCCTGATCTCTAATCATCATATGACTTAGCCGTAACATCTAGAACTACTCCTCTAACACTAATCCTGATCTCTAATCTTCATATGTCTTAGCCCTAACACCTAAAACTACTCCTCTTACACTAATCCTGATCTCTAATCTTCATATGACTTAGCCGTAACACCTAGAACTAATATCTAATCTTCATAAGACTTAGCCGTAGCACCTAGAACTACTCCTCTTACACTAATCCTGATCTCTAATCTTCATATGACTTAGCCGTAACACCTAGAACTACTCATCTAACACTAATCCTGATCTCTAATCTTCATATGACTTAGCCGTAACACCTAGAACTACTCCGTTTACACTATTCCTGATCTCTAATCATCATATGAATTAGTCGTGACACCTAGAACTACTCCTCTAGCATATCGTGATCTCTAATCTTCATATGACTTAGCCGTAATACCTAGAACTACTCCTCTAAAAAATCTTAATCTTTAATCTTCATATGACTTAGCCGTAACACCTAGAACTATTCCTCTAGCAAATCCTGATCTCTAATCTTCATATGACTTAGCCGTAAAACCTAGAACTACTCCTCTAACACTAATCCTGATATCTAATCTTCATAAGACTTAGCCGTAACACCTAGAACTACTCCTCTAACAATAATCCTGATCTCTAATCTTCATATGACTTAGACGTAGCACCTAGAACTACTCCTCTTACACTAATTCTGATCTCTAATCTTCATATGACTTAGCCGTAACACCTAGAACTACTCCTCTAACACTAATCCTGATCTCTAATCTTAATATGACTTAGCCGTAACACCTAGAACTACTCCTCTAACACAAATCCTGATCTCTAATCTTCATATGACTTAGCCGTAACACCTAGAACTATTCCTCTAGCAAATCCTGATCTCTAATCTTCATATGACTTAGCCGTAACACCTAGAACTACTCCTCTTACACTAATCCTGATATCTAATCTTCATGTGACTTAGCCGTAACACCTAGAACTACTCCTCTAACACTAATCCTGATATCTAATCGTCATATGACTTAGCCGTAACAACTAGAACTACTCCTCTAGCAAATCCTGATCTCTAATCTTCATATGACTTAGCCGTAACACCTAGAACTACTCCTCTAACACTAATCCTGATCTCTAATCTTCATATGACTTAGCCCTAACACCTAAAACTACTCCTCTTACACTAATCCTGATCTCTAATCTTCATATGACTTAGCCGTAACACCTAGAACTACTCCTCTAACACTAATCCTGATCTCTAATCTTCATATGACTTAGCCGTAACACCTAAAACTACTCCTCTTACACTAATCCTGATCTCTAATCATCATATAACTTAGCCGTAACACCTAGAACTACTCCTCTAGAAATCCTGATCTCTAATCTTCATATGACTTAGCCGTAACACCTAGAACTATTCCTCTAGCAAATCCTGATCTCTAATCTTCATATGACTTAGCCGTAACACCTAAAACTACTCCTCTAACACTAATCCTGATATCTAATCTTCATAAGACTTAGCCGTAACACCTAGAACTACTCCTCCAACAATAATCTTGATCTCTAATCTTCATATGACTTAGACGTAACACCTAGAACTATTCCTCTAACACTAATCCTGATTTCTAATCTTCATATGACTTAGCCGTGACACCTAGAACTACTCCTCTAGCAAATCCTGATCTCTAATCTTCATATGACTTAGCCGTAACACCTAGAACTACTCCTCTAACACTAATCCTGATCTCTAATCTTCATATGACTTAGCCGTAACACCTAAAACTACTCCTCTTACACTAATCCTAATCTCTAATCATCATATGACTTAGCCGTAACATCTAGAACTACTCCTCTAACACTAATCCTGATCTCTAATCTTCATATGACTTAGCCGTAACACCTAGAACTACTCCTCTAACACTAATCCTGATCTCTAATCTTCATATGACTTAGCCGTAACACCTAGAACTACTCCTCTAACACTAATCCTGATATCTAATCTTCATATGACTTAGCCGTAACACCTAGAACTACTCCTCTAACACTAATCCTTATCTCTAATCTTAATATGACTAAGCCGTAACACCTAAAACTACTCCTCTAACACTAATCCTGATCTCTAATCATCATATGACTTAGCCGTAACACCTAGAACTACTCCTCTAGAAATCGTGATCTCTAATCTTCATATGACTTAGACGTAACACCTAGAACTACTCCTCTAACAAATCCTGATCCCTAATCTTCATATGACTTAGCCGTAACACCTAGAACTACTCCTCTAACACTAATCCTGATATCTAATCTTCATAAGACTTAGCCGTAGCACCTAGAATTACTCCTCTTACACTAATCCTGATCTCTAATCTTCATATGACTTAGCCGTAACACCTAGAACTACTCATCTAACACTAATCCTGATCTCTAATCTTCATATGACTTAGCCGTAACACCTAGAACTACTCCGCTTACACTATTCCTGATCTCTAATCATCATATGACTTAGTCGTGACACCTAGAACTACTCCTCTAGCATATCGTGATCTCTAATCTTCATATGACTTAGCGTAATACCTAGAACTACTCCTCTAAAAAATCCTAATCTCTAATCTTCATATGACTTAGCCGTAACACCTAGAACTATTCCTCTAGCAAATCCTGATCTCTAATCTTCATATGACTTAGCCGTAAAACCTAGAACTACTCCTCTAACACTCATCCTGATATCTTATCTTCATAAGACTTAGCCGTAACACCTAGAACTACTCCTCTAACAATAATCCTGATCTCTAATCTTCATATGACTTAGACGTAACACCTAGAACTACTCCTCTTACACTAATCCTGATCTCTAATCTTCATATGACTTAGCCGTAACACCTAGAACTACTCCTCTAACACTAATCCTGATCTCTAATCTTAATATGACTTAGCCGTAACACCTAGAACTACTCCTCTAACACAAATCCTGATCTCTAATCTTCATATGACTTAGCCGTAACACCTAGAACTATTCCTCTAGCAAATCCTGATCTCTAATCTTCATATGACTTAGCCGTAACACCTAGAACTACTCCTCTTACACTAATCCTGATATCTAATCTTCATATGACTTAGCCGTAACACCTAGAACTACTCCTCTAACACTAATCCTGATATCTAATCTTCATATGACTTAGCCGTAACAACTAGAACTACTCCTCTAGCAAATCCTGATCTCTAATCTTCATATGACTTAGCCGTAACACCTAGAACTACTCCTCTAACACTAATCCTGATCTCTAATCTTCATATGACTTAGCCGTAACACCTAGAACTACTCCTCTAACACTAATCCTGATCTCTAATCTTCATATGACTTAGCCCTAACACCTAAAACTACTCCTCTTACACTAATCTCGATCTCTAATCTTCATATGACTTAGCCGTAACACCTAGAACTACTCCTCTAACACTAATCCTGATATCTAATCTTCATATGACTTAGCCGTAACACCTAAAACTACTCCTCTTACACTAATCCTGATCTCTAATCATCATATGACTTAGCCGTAACATCTAGAACTACTCCTCTAACACTAATCCTGATCTCTAATCTTCATATGACTTAGCCGTAACACCTAGAACTACTCCTCTAACACTAATCCTGATCTCTAATCTTCATATGACTTAGCCGTAACACCTAGAACTACTCCTCTAACACTAATCCTGATATCTAATCTTCCTATGACTTAGCCGTAACACCTAGAACTACTCCTCTAACACTAATCCTGATCTCTAATCTTCATATGACTTAGCCGTAACACCTAGAACTACTCCTCTAACACTAATCCTTATCTCTAATCTTAATATGACTTAGCCGTAACACCTAAAACTACTCCTCTAACACTAATCCTGATCTCTAATCATCATATGACTTAGCCGTAACACCTAGAACTACTCCTCTAACAAATCCTGATCTCTAATCTTCATATGACTTAGCCGTAACACCTAGAACTACTCCTCTAACACTAATCCTGATATCTAATCTTCATAAGACTTAGCCGTAGCACCTAGAAATACTCCTCTTACACTAATTCTGATCTCTAATCTTCATATGACTTAGCAGTAACACCTAGAACTACTCATCTAACACTAATACTGATCTCTAATCTTCATATGACTTAGCGGTAACACCTAGAACTACTCCGCTCACACTATTCCTGATCTCTAATCATCATATGACTTAGTCGTGACACCTAGAAATACTCCTCTAGCATATCGTGATCTCTAATCTTCATATGACTTAGCCGTAATACCTAGAACTACTCCTCTAAAAAATCCTAATCTCTAATCTTCATATGACTTAGCCGTAACACCTAGAACTACTCCTCTAACTCTAATCCTGATCTCTAATCTTCATATGACTTAGCCGTAACACCTAGAACTACTCCTCTAACACTAATCCTGATATCTAATCTTCATATGACTTAGCCGTAACACCTAAAACTACTCCTCTTACACTAATCCTGATTTCTAATCATCATATGACTTAGCCGTAACATCTAGAACTACTCCTCTAACACTAATCCTGATCTCTAATCTTCATATGACTTAGCCGTAACACCTAGAACTACTCCTCTAACACTAATCCTGATCTCTAATCTTCATATGACTTAGCCGTAACACCTAGAACTACTCCTCTAACACTAATCCTGATATCTAATCTTCATATGACTTAGCCGTAACACCTAGAACTACTCCTCTAACACTAATCCTGATCTCTAATCTTCATATGACTTAGCCGTAACACCTAGAACTATTCCTCTAGCAAATCCTGATCTCTAATCTTCATATGACTTAGCCGTAGTACCTAGAACTACTCCTCTAACACTAATCCTGATATCTAATCTTCATAAGACTTAGCCATAACACCTAGAACTACTCCTCTAACACTAATCCTGATCTCTAATCTTCATATGACTTAGCCATAACACCTAGAACTACTCCTTTTACACTAATCCTGATCTCTAATCTTCATATGACTTAGCCGTAACACCTAGAACTACTCCTCTTACACTAATCCTGATCTCTAATCTTCATATGACTTAGCCGTAACACCTAGAACTACTCCTCTAACACTAATCCTGATCTCTAATCTTCATATGACTTAGCCGTAACACCTAGAACTACTCCTCTAGAAATCGTGATCTCTAATCTTCATATGACTTAGCCGTAACACCTAGAACTACTCCTCTAACAAATCCTGATCTCTAATCTGCATATGACTTAGCCGTAACACCTAAAACTATTTATCTAGCAAATCCTGATCTCTAATCTTCATATGACTTAGCCGTAACACCTACAACTACTCCTATAACACTAATCCTGATCTCTAATCTTCATATGACTTAGCCGTAACACCTAGAACTACTCCTCTTACACCAATCAAAATCTCTAATCTTCATATGACTTAGCCGTAACACCTAGAGCTACTCCTCTTACACTAATCCTGATCTCTAATCTTCATATGACTTAGCCGTAACACCTAAAACTAATCCTCTAACACTAATCCTGATCTCTAATCATGATATGACTTAGCCGTAACACCTAGAACTACTCCTCTAGCAAATCGTGATCTCTAATCTTCATATGACTTAGCCGTAACACCTAGAACTACTCCTCTAACACTAATCCTGATCTCTAATCTTCATATGACTTAGCCGTAACACCTGAGACTACTCCTCTAACACTAATCCTGATCTCTAATCATCATATGACTTAGCCGTAACACCTAGAGCTACTCCTCTAGAAATCGTGATCTCTAATCTTCATATGACTTAGCCGTAACGCCTAGAACTACTCCTCTAACAAATCCTGATCTCTAATCTTCATATGACTTAGCCGTAACACCTAGAACTATTCCTCTAGCAAATCCTGATCTCTAATCTTCATATGACTTAGCCGTAACACGTAGAACTACTCCTCTAACCCTAATCCTGATATCTAATCTTCATAAGACTTAGCCGTAACACCTAAAACTACTCTTCTAACACTAATCCTGATCTCTAATCTTCATATGACTTAGCCATAACACCTAGAACTACTCCTCTTACACTAATCCTGATCTCTAATCTTCATATGACTTAGCCGTAACACCTAGAACTACTCCTCTAGAAATCGTGATCTCTAATCTTCATATGACTTAGCCGTAACACCTAGAACTACTCCTCTAACAAATCCTGATCTCTAATCTTCATATGACTTAGCCGTAACACCTAAAACTATTTATCTAGCAAATCCTAATCTCTAATCTTCATATGAATTAGCCGTAACACCTAGAACTACTCCTCTAACACTAATCCTGTTATCTAATCTTCATAAGTCTTAGCCGTAACACCTAGAACTACTCCTCTAACACTAATCCTGATCTCTAATCTTCATATGACTTAGCCATAACACCTAGAACTACTCCTCTTACACTAATCTTGATCTCTAATCTTCATATGACTTAGCCGTAACACCTAGAACTACTTCTCTAACACTAATCCTGATCTCTAATCTTCATATGACTTAGCCATAACACCTAGAACTACTCCTCTTACACTAATCCTGATCTCTAATCTTCATATGACATAGCCGTAGCACCTAGAACTACTCCTCTAACACTAATCCAGATCTCTAATCTTCATATGACTTAGCCATAACACCTAGAACTACTCCTCTTACACTAATCCTGATATCTAATCTTCATAAGACTTAGCCGTAACACCTAGAACTACTCTTCTAACACTAATCCTGATCTCTAATCTTCATATGACTTAGCCATAACTCCTAGAACTACTCCTCTAACACTAATCCTGATCTCTAATCTTCATATGACTTAGCCATAAAACCTAGAACTACTCCTCTAACACAAATCCTGATCTCTAATCTTTATATGACTTAGCCGTAACACCTAAAACTACTCCTCTAGAAATCGTGATCTCTAATCTTCATATCACTTAGCCGTAACACCTAGAACTACTCCTCTTACACTAATCCTGATCTCTAATCTTCATATGACTTAGCCGTAACACCTAGAACTACTCCTCTAACACTAATCCTGATCTCTAATCTTCATATGACTTAGCCTTAGCACCTAGAACTACTCCTCTAACACTAATCCTGATCTCTAATCTTCATATGACTTAGCCGTAACACCCAGAACTACTCCTCTAACACTAATCCTGATCTCTAATCTTCATATGACTTAGCCGTAACACCTAGAACTACTCATCTAACACTAATCCTTATCTCTAATCTTCATATGATTTAGCCATAACACCTAGAACTACTCCTCTAACACTAATCCTGATCTCTAATCTTCATATGACTTAGCCGTAACACCTAGAACTACTCCTCTAGCAAATCCTGATCTCTAATCTTCATATGACTTAGCCGTAACACCTAGAACTACTCCTCTAACACTAATCCTGATCTCTAATCTTCATATGACTTGCCGTAACACCTAGAACTACTCCTCTAGAAATCGTGACCTCTAATCTTCATATGACTTAGCCGTAACACCTAAAACTATTTATCTAGCAAATCCTAATCTCTAATCTTCATATGAATTAGCCGTAGCACCTAGAACTACTCCTCTAACACTAATCCTGTTATCTAATCTTCATAAGTCTTAGCCGTAACACCTAGAACTACTCCTCTAACACTAATCCTGATCTCTAATCTTCATATGACTTAGCCATAACACCTAGAACTACTCCTCTTACACTAATCCTGATCTCTAATCTTCATATGACATAGCGTAGCACCTAGAACTACTCCTCTAACACTAATCCAGATCTCTAATCTTCATATGACTTAGCCATAACATCTAGAACTACTCCTCTTACACTAATCCTGATATCTAATCTTCATAAGACTTAGCCGTAACACCTAGAACTACTCTTCTAACACTAATCCTGATCTCTAATCTTCATATGACTTAGCCATAACTCCTAGAACTACTCCTCTAACACTAATCCTGATCTCTAATCTTCATATGACTTAGCCATAAAACCTAGAACTACTCCTCTAACACAAATCCTGATCTCTAATCTTCATATGACTTAGCCGTAACACCTAGAACTACTCCTCTAGCAAATCCTGATCTCTAATCTTCATATGACTTAGCCGTAACACCTAGAACTACTCCTCTTACACTAATCCTGATCTCTAATTTTCATATGACTTAGCCGTAACACCTAGAACTACTCCTCTAACACTAATCCTGATCTCTAATCTTCATATGACTTAGCCGTAACAACTAGAACTACTCCTCTAACACTAATCCTGATCTCTAATCTTCATATGACTTAGCCGTAACAACTAGAACTACTCCTCTAACACTAATCCTGATATCTAATCTTCATATGACTTAGCCGTAACACCTAGAACTACTCCTCTTACACTAATCAAGATCTCTAATCTTCATATGACTTAGCCGTACCACCTAGAACTACTCCTCTAACACTAATCCTGATTTCTAATCTTCATATGACTTAGCCGTAACACCTCGAACTACTCCTCTAACAAATCCTGATCTCTAATCTTCATATGACTTAGCCGTAGCACCTAGAACTACTCATCTAAAACTAATCCTGATATCTAATCTTCATATGATTTAGCCATAACACCTAAAACTACTCCTCTTACACTAATCCTGATCTCTAATCTTCATATGACTTAGCCGTAACACCTAGAACTACTCCTCTAACACAAATCCTGATCTCTAATCTTCATATGACTTAGCCGTAACACCTAGAACTACTCCTCTAGTAAATCCTGATCTCTAATCTTCATATGACTTAGCAGTAGCACCTAGAACTACTCCTCTAACACTAATCCTGATCTCTAATCTTCATATGACTTAGCCGTAACACTTAAAACTACTCCTCTTACACTAATCCTGATCTCTAATCTTCATATGACTTAGCCGTAACAACTAGAACTACTCCTCTTACACTAATCCTGATCTCTAATCTTCATATGACTTAGCCGTAACACCTAGAACTACTCCTCTTACACTAATATTGATCACTAATCTTCATATGACTTAGCCGTAACAACTAGAACTACTCCTCTAACACTAATCCTGATCTCTAATCTTCATATGACTTAGCCGTAACACCTAGAACTCCTCCTCTAACACTAATCCTGATCTCTAATCTTCATATGACTTAGCCGTAACACCTAGAACTACTCCTCTAACACTAATCCTGATCTCTAATCTTCATATGACTTAGCGTAACACCTAGAACTCCTCATCTAACACTAATCCTGATATCTAATCTTCATATGACTTAGCCGTAACACCTAGAACTACTCCTCTAACACTAATCCTGATCTCTAATCTTCATATGACTTAGCCGTAACACCTACAACTACTCCTCTAACACTAATCCTGATCTCTAATCTTCATATGACTTAGCCGTAACACCTAGAACTACTCCTCTTACACCAATCAAAATCCCTAATCTTCATATGACTTAGCCGTAACACCTAGAGCTACTCCTCTTACACTAATCCTGATCTCTAATCTTCATATGACTTAGCCGTAACACCTAAAACTACTCCTCTAACACTAATCCTGATCTCTAATCATGATATTACTTAGCCTTAAAACCTAGAACTACTCCTCTAGCAAATCGTGATCTCTAATCTTTATATGACTTAGCCGTAACACCTAGAACTACTCCTCTAACACTAATCCTGATCTCTAATCTTCATATGACTTAGCCGTAACACCTAAAGTTACTCCTCTAACACTAATCCTGATCTCTAATCATCATATAACTTAGCCGTAACACCTAGAACTACTCCTCTAGAAATCGTGATCTCTAATCTTCATATGACTTAGCCGTAACGCCTAGAACTACTCCTCTAACAAATCCTGATCTCTAATCTTCATATGACTTAGCCGTAGCACCTAGAACTACTCCTCTAACACTAATCCTGATATCTAATCTTCATAAGACTTAGCCATAACACCTAGAACTACTCCTCTTACACTAATCCTGATCTCTAATCTTCATATGACTTAGCCGTAACACCTAGAACTACTCCTCTTACACTAATCCTGATCTCTAATCTTCATATGACTTAGCCGTAACACCTAGAACTACTCCTCTAACACTAATCCTGATCTCTAATCTTCATATGACTTAGCCGTAACACCTAGAACTACTCCTCTTACACTAATCCTGATCTCTAATCTTCATATGACTTAGCCGTAACACCTAGAACTACTCCTCTAACACTAATCCTGATCTCTAATCTTCATATGACTTAGCCGTAACACCTAGAACTACTCCTCTAGAAATCTTGATCTCTAATCTTCATATGACTTAGCCGTAACACCTAGAACTACTCCTCTAACAAATCCTGATCTCTAATCTGCATATGACTTAGCCGTAACACCTAAAACTATTTATCTAGCAAATCCTGATCTCTAATCTTCATATGACTTAGCCGTAACACCTAGAACTACTCCTCTAGTAAATCCTGATCTCTAATCTTCATATGACTTAGCAGTAACACCTAGAACTACTCCTCTAACACTAATCCTGATCTCTAATCTTCATATGACTTAGCCGTAACACTTAAAACTACTCCTCTTACACTAATCCTGATCTCTAATCTTCATATGACTTAGCCGTAACAACTAGAACTACTCCTCTTACACTAATCCTGATCTCTAATCTTCATATGACTTAGCCGTAACACCTAGAACTACACCTCTTACACTAATATTGATCACTAATCTTCATATGACTTAGCCGTAACAACTAGAACTACTCCTCTAACACTAATCCTGATCTCTAATCTTCATATGACTTAGCCGTAACACCTAGAACTCCTCCTCTAACACTAATCCTGATCTCTAATCTTCATATGACTTAGCCGTAACACCTAGAACTACTCCTCTAACACTAATCCTGATCTCTAATCTTCATATGACTTAGCCGTAACACCTAGAACTCCTCATCTAACACTAATCCTGATATCTAATCTTCATATGACTTAGCCGTAACACCTAGAACTACTCCTCTAACACTAATCCTGATCTCTAATCTTCATATGACTTAGCCGTAACACCTACAACTACTCCTCTAACACTAATCCTGATCTCTAATCTTCATATGACTTAGCCGTAACACCTAGAACTACTCCTCTTACACCAATCAAAATCCCTAATCTTCATATGACTTAGCCGTAACACCTAGAGCTACTCCTCTTACACTAATCCTGATCTCTAATCTTCATATGACTTAGCCGTAACACCTAAAACTACTCCTCTAACACTAATCCTGATCTCTAATCATGATATTACTTAGCCTTAAAACCTAGAACTACTCCTCTAGCAAATCGTGATCTCTAATCTTTATATGACTTAGCCGTAACACCTAGAACTACTCCTCTAACACTAATCCTGATCTCTAATCTTCATATGACTTAGCCGTAACACCTAAAGTTACTCCTCTAACACTAATCCTGATCTCTAATCATCATATAACTTAGCCGTAACACCTAGAACTACTCCTCTAGAAATCGTGATCACTAATCTTCATATGACTTAGCCGTAACGCCTAGAACTACTCCTCTAACAAATCCTGATCTCTAATCTTCATATGACTTAGCCGTAACACCTAGAACTATTCCTCTAGCAAATCCTGATCTCTAATCTTCATATGACTTAGCCGTAGCACCTAGAACTACTCCTCTAACACTAATCCTGATATCTAATCTTCATAAGACTTAGCCATAACACCTAGAACTACTCCTCTAACACTAATCCTGATCTCTAATCTTCATATGACTTAGCCGTAACACCTACAACTACTCCTCTAACACTAATCCTGATCTCTAATCTTCATATGACTTAGCCGTAACACCTAGAACTACTCCTCTTACACCAATCAAAATCCCTAATCTTCATATGACTTAGCCGTAACACCTAGAGCTACTCCTCTTACACTAATCCTGATCTCTAATCTTCATATGACTTAGCCGTAACACCTAAAACTACTCCTCTAACACTAATCCTGATCTCTAATCATGATATTACTTAGCCTTAAAACCTAGAACTACTCCTCTAGCAAATCGTGATCTCTAATCTTTATATGACTTAGCCGTAACACCTAGAACTACTCCTCTAACACTAATCCTGATCTCTAATCTTCATATGACTTAGCCGTAACACCTAAAGTTACCCCTCTAACACTAATCCTGATCTCTAATCATCATATAACTTAGCCGTAACACCTAGAACTACTCCTCTAGAAATCGTGATCTCTAATCTTCATATGACTTTGCCGTAACGCCTAGAACTGCTCCTCTAACAAATCCTGATCTCTAATCTTCATATGACTTAGCCGTAACACCTAGAACTATTCCTCTAGCAAATCCTGATCTCTAATCTTCATATGACTTAGCCGTAGCACCTAGAACTACTCCTCTAACACTAATCCTGATATCTAATCTTCATAAGACTTAGCCATAACACCTAGAACTACTCCTCTAACACTAATCCTGATCTCTAATCTTCATATGACTTAGCCATAACACCTAGAACTACTCCTCTTACACTAATCCTGATCTCTAATCTTCATATGACTTAGCCGTAACACCTAGAACTACTCCTCTTACACTAATCCTGATCTCTAATCTTCATATGACTTAGCCGTAACACCTAGAACTACTCCTCTAACACTAATCCTGATCTCTAATCTGCATATGACTTAGCCGTAACACCTAGAACTACTCCTCTTACACTAATCCTGATCTCTAATCTTCATATGACTTAGCCGTAACACCTAGAACTACTCCTCTAACACTAATCCTGATCTCTAATCTTCATATGACTTAGCCGTAACACCTAGAACTACTCCTCTTGAAATCTTGATCTCTAATCTTCATATGACTTAGCCGTAACACCTAGAACTACTCCTCTAACAAATCCTGATCTCTAATCTGCATATGACTTAGCCGTAACACCTAAAACTATTTATCTAGCAAATCCTGATCTCTAATCTTCATATGACTTAGCCGTAACACCTAGAACTACTCCTCTAACACTAATCTTGATCTCTAATCTTCATATGACTTAGCCGTAACACCTACAACTACTCCTATAACACTAATCCTGATCTCTAATCTTCATATGACTTAGCCGTAACACCTAGAACTACTCCTCTTACACCAATCAAAATCTCTTATCTTCATATGACTTAGCCGTAACACCTAGAGCTACTCCTCTTACACTAATCCTGATCTCTAATCTTCATATGACTTAGCCGTAACACCTAAAACTAATCCTCTAACACTAATCCTGATCTCTAATCATGATATGACTTAGCCGTAACACCTAGAACTACTCCTCTAGCAAATCCTGATCTCTAATCTTCATATGACTTAGCCGTAACACCTAGAACTACTCCTCTAACACTAATCCTGATCTCTAATCTTCATATGACTTAGCCGTAACACCTGAGACTACTCCTCTAACACTAATCCTGATCTCTAATCATCATATGACTTAGCCGTAACACCTAGAGCTACTCCTCTAGAAATCGTGATCTCTAATGTTCATATGACTTAGCCGTAACGCCTAGAACTACTCCTCTAACAAATCCTGATCTCTAATCTTCATATGACTTAGCCGTAACACCTAGAACTATTCCTCTAGCAAATCCTGATCTCTAATCTTCATATGACTTAGCCGTAACACCTAGAACTACTCCTCTAACACTAATCCTGATATCTAATCTTCATAAGACTTAGCCGTAACACCTAAAACTACTCTTCTAACACTAATCCTGATCTCTAATCTTCATATGACTTAGCCATAGCACCTAGAACTACTCCTCTTACACTAATCCTGATCTCTAATCTTCATATGACTTAGCCGTAACACCTAGAACTACTCCTCTTACACTAATATTGATCACTAATCTTCATATGACTTAGCCGTAACAACTAGAACTACTCCTCTAACACTAATCCTGATCTCTAATCTTCATATGACTTAGCCGTAACACCTAGAACTCCTCCTCTAACACTAATCCTGATCTCTAATCTTCATATGACTTAGCCGTAACACCTAGAACTACTCCTCTAACACTAATCCTGATCTCTAATCTTCATATGACTTAGCCGTAACACCTAGAACTCCTCATCTAACACTAATCCTGATATCTAATCTTCATATGACTTAGCCGTAACACCTAGAACTACTCCTCTAACACTAATCCTGATCTCTAATCTTCATATGACTTAGCCGTAACACCTACAACTACTCCTCTAACACTAATCCTGATCTCTAATCTTCATATGACTTAGCCGTAACACCTAGAACTACTCCTCTTACACCAATCAAAATCCCTAATCTTCATATGACTTAGCCGTAACACCTAGAGCTACTCCTCTTACACTAATCCTGATCTCTAATCTTCATATGACTTAGCCGTAACACCTAAAACTACTCCTCTAACACTAATCCTGATCTCTAATCATGATATTACTTAGCCTTAAAACCTAGAACTACTCCTCTAGCAAATCGTGATCTCTAATCTTTATATGACTTAGCCGTAACACCTAGAACTACTCCTCTAACACTAATCCTGATCTCTAATCTTCATATGACTTAGCCGTAACACCTAAAGTTACTCCTCTAACACTAATCCTGATCTCTAATCATCATATAACTTAGCCGTAACACCTAGAACTACTCCTCTAGAAATCGTGATCTCTAATCTTCATATGACTTAGCCGTAACGCCTAGAACTACTCCTCTAACAAATCCTGATCTCTAATCTTCATATGACTTAGCCGTAACACCTAGAACTATTCCTCTAGCAAATCCTGATCTCTAATCTTCATATGACTTAGCCGTAGCACCTAGAACTACTCCTCTAACACTAATCCTGATATCTAATCTTCATAAGACTTAGCCATAACACCTAGAACTACTCCTCTAACACTAATCCTGATCTCTAATCTTCATATGACTTAGCCATAACACCTAGAACTACTCCTCTTACACTAATCCTGATCTCTAATCTTCATATGACTTAGCCGTAACACCTAGAACTACTCCTCTTACACTAATCCTGATCTCTAATCTTCATATGACTTAGCCGTAACACCTAGAACTACTCCTCTAACACTAATCCTGATCTCTAATCTTCATATGACTTAGCCGTAACACCTAGAACTACTCCTCTAGAAATCTTGATCTCTAATCTTCATATGACTTAGCCGTAACACCTAGAACTACTCCTCTAACAAATCCTGATCTCTAATCTGCATATGACTTAGCCGTAACACCTAAAACTATTTATCTAGCAAATCCTGATCTCTAATCTTCATATGACTTAGCCGTAACACCTAGAACTACTCCTCTAACACTAATCTTGATTTCTAATCTTCATATGACTTAGCCGTAACACCTACAACTACTCCTATAACACTAATCCTGATCTCTAATCTTCATATGACTTAGCCGTAACACCTAGAACTACTCCTCTTACACCAATCAAAATCTCTTATCTTCATATGACTTAGCCGTAACACCTAGAGCTACTCCTCTTACACTAATCCTGATCTCTAATCTTCATATGACTTAGCCGTAACACCTAAAACTAATCCTCTAACACTAATCCTGATCTCTAATCATGATATGACTTAGTCGTAACACCTAGAACTACTCCTCTAGCAAATCCTGATCACTAATCTTCATATGACTTAGCCGTAACACCAAGAACTACTCCTCTAACACTAATCCTGATCTCTAATCTTCATATAACTTAGCCGTAACACCTGAGACTACTCCTCTAACACTAATCCTGATCTCTAATCATCATATGACTTAGCCGTAACACCTAGAGCTACTCCTCTAGAAATCGTGATCTCTAATCTTCATATGACTTAGCCGTAACGCCTAGAACTACTCCTCTAACAAATCCTGATCTCTAATCTTCATATGACTTAGCCGTAACACCTAGAACTATTCCTCTAGCAAATCCTGATCTCTAATCTTCATATGACTTAGCCATAACACCTAGAACTACTCCTCTTACACTAATCCTGATCTCTAATCTTCATATGACTTAGCCGTAACACCTAGAACTACTCCTCTTACACTAATCCTGATCTGTAATCTTCAAATGACTTAGCCGTAACACCTAGAACTACTCCTCTAACACTAATCCTGATCTCTAATCTTCATATGACTTAGCCGTAACACCTAGAACTACTCCTCTAACACTAATCCTGATATCTAATCTTCATAAGACTTAGCCGTAACACCTAAAACTACTCTTCTAACACTAATCCTGATCTCTAATCTTCATATGACTTAGCCATAACACCTAGAACTACTCCTCTTACACTAATCCTGATCTCTAATCTTCATATGACTTAGCCGTAACACCTAGAACTACTCCTCTTACACTAATCCTGATCTGTAATCTTCAAATGACTTAGCCGTAACACCTAGAACTACTCCTCTAACACTAATCCTGATCTCTAATCTTCATATGACTTAGCCGTAACACCTAGAACTACTCCTCTAGAAATCGTGATCTCTAATCTTCATATGACTTAGCCGTAACACCTAGAACTACTCCTCTAACAAATCCTGATCTCTAATCTTCATATGACTTAGCCGGAACACCTAAAACTATTTATCTAGCAAATCCTAATCTCTAATCTTCATATGAATTAGCCGTAACACCTAGAACTACTCCTCTAACACTAATCCTGATCTCTAATCTTCATATGACTTAGCCGTAACACCTAGAACTACTCCTCTAACACTAATCCTGATCTCTAATCTTCATATGACTTAGCCGTAACACCTAGAACTACTCCTCTAGAAATCTTGATCTCTAATCTTCATATGACTTAGCCGTAACACCTAGAACTACTCCTCTAACAAATCCTGATCTCTAATCTGCATATGACTTAGCCGTAACACCTAAAACTATTTATCTAGCAAATCCTGATCTCTAATCTTCATATGACTTAGCCGTAACACCTAGAACTACTCCTCTAACACTAATCTTGATCTCTAATCTTCATATGACTTAGCCGTAACACCTACAACTACTCCTATAACACTAATCCTGATCTCTAATCTTCATATGACTTAGCCGTAACACCTAGAACTACTCCTCTTACACCAATCAAAATCTCTTATCTTCATATGACTTAGCCGTAACACCTAGAGCTACTCCTCTTACACTAATCCTGATCTCTAATCTTCATATGACTTAGCCGTAACACCTAAAACTAATCCTCTAACACTAATCCTGATCTCTAATCATGATATGACTTAGCCGTAACACCTAGAACTACTCCTCTAGCAAATCCTGATCTCTAATCTTCATATGACTTAGCCGTAACACCTAGAACTACTCCTCTAACACTAATCCTGATCTCTAATCTTCATATGACTTAGCCGTAACACCTGAGACTACTCCTCTAACACTAATCCTGATCTCTAATCATCATATGACTTAGCCGTAACACCTAGAGCTACTCCTCTAGAAATCGTGATCTCTAATCTTCATATGACTTAGCCGTAACGCCTAGAACTACTCCTCTAACAAATCCTGATCTCTAATCTTCATATGACTTAGCCGTAACACCTAGAACTATTCCTCTAGCAAATCCTGATCTCTAATCTTCATATGACTTAGCCGTAACACCTAGAACTACTCCTCTAACACTAATCCTGATATCTAATCTTCATAAGACTTAGCCGTAACACCTAAAACTACTCTTCTAACACTAATCCTGATCTCTAATCTTCATATGACTTAGCCATAACACCTAGAACTACTCCTCTTACACTAATCCTGATCTCTAATCTTCATATGACTTAGCCGTAACACCTAGAACTACTCCTCTTACACTAATCCTGATCTGTAATCTTCAAATGACTTAGCCGTAACACCTAGAACTACTCCTCTAACACTAATCCTGATCTCTAATCTTCATATGACTTAGCCGTAACACCTAGAACTACTCCTCTAGAAATCGTGATCTCTAATCTTCATATGACTTAGCCGTAACACCTAGAACTACTCCTCTAACAAATCCTGATCTCTAATCTTCATATGACTTAGCCGGAACACCTAAAACTATTTATCTAGCAAATCCTAATCTCTAATCTTCATATGAATTAGCCGTAACACCTAGAACTACTCCTCTAACACTAATCCTGTTATCTAATCTTCATAAGTCTTAGCCGTAACAGCTAGAACTACTCCTCTAACACTAATCCTGATCTCTAATCTTCATATGACTTAGCCATAACACCTAGAACTACTCCTCTTACACTAATCCTGATCTCTAATCTTCATATGACTTAGCCGTAACACTTAGAACTACTTCTCTAACACTAATCCTGATCTCTAATCTTCATATGACTTAGCCATAACACCTAGAACTATTCCTCTTACACTAATCCTGATCTCTAATCTTCATATGACTTAGCCGTAGCACCTAGATCTACTCCTCTAACACTAATCCAGATCTCTAATCTTCATATGACTTAGCCATAACACCTAGAACTACTCCTCTTACACTAATCCTGATATCTAATCTTCATAAGACTTAGCCGTAACACCTAGAACTACTCTTCTAACACTAATCCTGATCTCTAATCTTCATATGACTTAGCCATAACTCCTAGAACTACTCCTTTTACACTAATCCTGATCTCTAATCTTCATATGACTTAGCCATAAAACCTAGAACTACTCCTCTAACACAAATCCTGATCTCTAATCTTCATATGACTTAGCCGTAACACCTAAAACTACTCCTCTAACACTAATCTTGATCTCTAATCTTCATATGACTTAGCCGTGACACCTAGAACTACTCCTCTAGAAATCGTGATCTCTAATCTTCATATCACTTAGCCGTAACACCTAGATCTACTCCTTTTACACTAATCCTGATCTCTAATCTTCATATGACTTAGCCGTAACACCTAGAACTACTCCTCTAACAAATCCTGATCTCTAATCTTCATATGACGTAGCCGTAACACTTAAAACTACTCCTCTTACACTAATCCTGATCTCTTATCTTCATATGACTTAGCCGTAACACCTAGAACTACACCTCTTACACTAATCTTGATCACTAATCTTCATATGACTTAGCCGTAACAACTAGAACTACTCCTCTAACACTAATCCTGATCTCTAATCTTCATATGACTTAGCCGTAACACCTAGAACTACTCCTCTAACACTAATCTTGATCTCTAATCTTCATATGACTTAGCCGTAACACCTAAAACTATTTATCTAGCAAATCCTGATATCTAATCTTCATATGACTTAGCCGTGACACCTAGAACTACTCCTCTAGCAAATCGTGATCTCTAATCTTTATATGACTTAGCCGTAATACCTAGAACTACTCCTCTAACAAATCCTGATCTCTAATCTTCATATGACTTAGCCGTAACACCTAGGACTATTCCTCTAGCAAATCCTGATCTCTAATCTTCATATGACTTAGCCGTAGCACCTATAACTACTCTTCTTACACTAATCCTGATCTCTAATCTTCATATGACTTAGCCGTAACACCTAGAACTACTCCTATAACACTAATCCTGATCTCTAATCTTCATATGACTTAGCCATAACACCTAGAACTACTCTTCTAGCAAATCCTGATCTCTAATCTTCATATGACTTAGCCGTAACACCTAGAACTACTCCTCTAGAAATCGTGATCTCTAATCTTCATATGACTTAGCCGTAACACCTAGAACTACTCCCCTAACAAATCCTGATCTCTAATCTTCATATGACTAAGCCGTAACACCTAGAACTATTCCTCTAACAAATCCTGATCTCTAATCTTCATATGACTTAGCCGTAACACCTAGGGCTATTCCTCTAGCAAATCCTGATCTCTAATCTTCATAAGACTTAGCCGTAACACCTAGAACTACTCCTCTAACACTAATCCTGATCTCTAATCTTCATATGACTTAGCCGTAACACCTGAGACTACTCCTCTAACACTAATCCTGATCTCTAATCATCATATGACTTAACCGTAACACCTAGAGCTTCTCCTCTAGAAATCGTGATCTCTAATCTTCATATGACTTAGCCGTAACGCCTAGAACTACTCCTCTAACAAATCCTGATCTCTAATCTTCATATGACTTAGCCGTAACACCTAGAACTATTCCTCTAGCAAATCCTGATCTCTAATCTTCATATGACTTAGCCGTAACACCTAGAACTACTCCTCTAACACTAATCCTGATATCTAATCTTCATAAGACTTAGCCGTAACACCTAAAACTACTCTTCTAACACTAATCCTGATCTCTAATCTTCATATGACTTAGCCATAACACCTAGAACTACTCCTCTTACACTAATCCTGATCTCTAATCTTCATATGACTTAGCCGTAACACCTAGAACTACTCCTCTTACACTAATCCTGATCTGTAATCTTCAAATGACTTAGCCGTAACACCTAGAACTACTCCTCTAACACTAATCCTGATCTCTAATCTTCATATGACTTAGCCGTAACACCTAGAACTACTCCTCTAGAAATCGTGATCTCTAATCTTCATATGACTTAGCCGTAACACCTAGAACTACTCCTCTAACAAATCCTGATCTCTAATCTTCATATGACTTAGCCGTAACACCTAAAACTATTTATCTAGCAAATCCTAATCTCTAATCTTCATATGAATTAGCCGTAACACATATAACTACTCCTCTAACACTAATCCTGTTATCTAATCTTCATAAGTCTTAGCCGTAACAGCTAGAACTACTCCTCTAACACTAATCCTGATCTCTAATCTTCATATGACTTAGCCATAACACCTAGAACTACTCCTCTTACACTAATCCTGATCTCTAATCTTCATATGACTTAGCCGTAACACCTAGAACTACTTCTCTAACACTAATCCTGATCTCTAATCTTCATATGACTTAGCCATAACACCTAGAACTATTCCTCTTACACTAATCCTGATCTCTAATCTTCATATGACTTAGCCGTAGCACCTAGATCTACTCCTCTAACACTAATCCAGATCTCTAATCTTCATATGACTTAGCCATAACACCTAGAACTACTCCTCTTACACTAATCCTGATATCTAATCTTCATAAGACTTAGCCGTAACACCTAGAACTACTCTTCTAACACTAATCCTGATCTCTAATCTTCATATGACTTAGCCATAACTCCTAGAACTACTCCTTTTACACTAATCCTGATCTCTAATCTTCATATGACTTAGCCATAAAACCTAGAACTACTCCTCTAACACAAATCCTGATCTCTAATCTTCATATGACTTAGCCGTAACACCTAAAATTACTCCTCTAACACTAATCTTGATCTCTAATCTTCATATGACTTAGCCGTGACACCTAGAACTACTCCTCTAGAAATCGTGATCTCTAATCTTCATATCACTTAGCCGTAACACCTAGATCTACTCCTCTTACACTAATCCTGATCTCTAATCTTCATATGACTTAGCCGTAACACCTAGAACTACTCCTCTAACAAATCCTGATCTCTAATCTTCATATGACGTAGCCGTAACACTTAAAACTACTCCTCTTACACTAATCCTGATCTCTTATCTTCATATGACTTAGCCGTAACACCTAGAACTACACCTCTTACACTAATCTTGATCACTAATCTTCATATGACTTAGCCGTAACAACTAGAACTACTCCTCTAACACTAATCCTGATCTCTAATCTTCATATGACTTAGCCGTAACACCTAGAACTACTCCTCTAACACTAATCTTGATCTCTAATCTTCATATGACTTAGCCGTAACACCTAAAACTATTTATCTAGCAAATCCTGATATCTAATCTTCATATGACTTAGCCGTAATACCTAGAACTACTCCTCTAACAAATCCTGATCTCTAATCTTCATATGACTTAGCCGTAACACCTAAAACTACTCCTCTAACACTAATCCTGATCTCTAATCATCATATGACTTAGCCGTGACACCTAGAACTACTCCTCTAGCAAATCGTGATCTCTAATCTTTATATGACTTAGCCGTAATACCTAGAACTACTCCTCTAACAAATCCTGATCTCTAATCTTCATATGACTTAGCCGTAACACCTAGGACTATTCCTCTAGCAAATCCTGATCTCTAATCTTCATATGACTTAGCCGTAGCACCTATAACTACTCTTCTTACACTAATCCTGATCTCTAATCTTCATATGACTTAGCCGTAACACCTAGAACTACTCCTATAACACTAATCCTGATCTCTAATCTTCATATGACTTAGCCATAACACCTAGAACTACTCTTCTAGCAAATCCTGATCTCTAATCTTCATATGACTTAGCCGTAACACCTAGAACTACTCCTCTAGAAATCATGATCTCTAATCTTCATATGACTTAGCCGTAACACCTAGAACTACTCCCCTAACAAATCCTGATCTCTAATCTTCATATGACTAAGCCGTAACACCTAGAACTATTCCTCTAACAAATCCTGATCTCTAATCTTCATATGACTTAGCCGTAACACCTAGGGCTATTCCTCTAGCAAATCCTGATCTCTAATCTTCATAAGACTTAGCCGTAACACCTAGAACTACTCCTCTAACACTAATCCTGATCTCTAATCTTCATATGACTTAGCCGTAACACCTGAGACTACTCCTCTAACACTAATCCTGATCTCTAATCATCATATGACTTAACCGTAACACCTAGAGCTACTCCTCTAGAAATCGTGATCTCTAATCTTCATATGACTTAGCCGTAACGCCTAGAACTACTCCTCTAACAAATCCTGATCTCTAATCTTCATATGACTTAGCCGTAACACCTAGAACTACTCCTCTAACACTAATCCTGATATCTAATCTTCATAAGACTTAGCCGTAACACCTAAAACTACTCTTCTAACACTAATCCTGATCTCTAATCTTCATATGACTTAGCCATAACACCTAGAACTACTCCTCTTACACTAATCCTGATCTCTAATCTTCATATGACTTAGCCGTAACACCTAGAACTACTCCTCTTACACTAATCCTGATCTGTAATCTTCAAATGACTTAGCCGTAACACCTAGAACTACTCCTCTAACACTAATCCTGATCTCTAATCTTCATATGACTTAGCCGTAACACCTAGAACTACTCCTCTAGAAATCGTGATCTCTAATCTTCATATGACTTAGCCGTAACACCTAGAACTACTCCTCTAACAAATCCTGATCTCTAATCTTCATATGACTTAGCCGTAACACCTAAAACTATTTATCTAGCAAATCCTAATCTCTAATCTTCATATGAATTAGCCGTAACACATAGAACTACTCCTCTAACACTAATCCTGTTATCTAATCTTCATAAGTCTTAGCCGTAACAGCTAGAACTACTCCTCTAACACTAATCCTGATCTCTAATCTTCATATGACTTAGCCATAACACCTAGAACTACTCCTCTTACACTAATCCTGATCTCTAATCTTCATATGACTTAGCCGTAACACCTAGAACTACTTCTCTAACACTAATCCTGATCTCTAATCTTCATATGACTTAGCCATAACACCTAGAACTATGCCTCTTACACTAATCCTGATCTCTAATCTTCATATGACTTAGCCGTAGCACCTAGATCTACTCCTCTAACACTAATCCAGATCTCTAATCTTCATATGACTTAGCCATAACACCTAGAACTACTCCTCTTACACTAATCCTGATATCTAATCTTCATAAGACTTAGCCGTAACACCTAGAACTACTCTTCTAACACTAATCCTGATCTCTAATCTTCATATGACTTAGCCATAACTCCTAGAACTACTCCTTTTACACTAATCCTGATCTCTAATCTTCATATGACTTAGCCATAAAACCTAGAACTACTCCTCTAACACAAATCCTGATCTCTAATCTTCATATGACTTAGCCGTAACACCTAAAACTACTCCTCTAACACTAATCTTGATCTCTAATCTTCATATGACTTAGCCGTGACACCTAGAACTACTCCTCTAACAAATCCTGATCTCTAATCTTCATATGACGTAGCCGTAACACTTAAAACTACTCCTCTTACACTAATCCTGATCTCTTATCTTCATATGACTTAGCCGTAACACCTAGAACTACACCTCTTACACTAATCCTGATCACTAATCTTCATATGACTTAGCCGTAACAACTAGAACTACTCCTCTAACACTAATCCTGATCTCTAATCTTCATATGACTTAGCCGTAACACCTAGAACTCCTCCTCTAACACTAATCCTGATCTCTAATCTTCATATGACTTAGCCGTAACACCTAGAACTACTCCTCTAACACTAATCTTGATCTCTAATCTTCATATGACTTAGCCGTAACACCTAAAACTATTTATCTAGCAAATCCTGATATCTAATCTTCATATGACTTAGCCGTAATACCTAGAACTACTCCTCTAACAAATCCTGATCTCTAATCTTCATATGACTTAGCCGTAACACTTAAAACTACTCCTCTAACACTAATCCTGATCTCTAATCATCATATGACTTAGCCGTGACACCTAGAACTACTCCTCTAGCAAATCGTGATCTCTAATCTTTATATGACTTAGCCGTAATACCTAGAACTACTCCTCTAACAAATCCTGATCTCTAATCTTCATATGACTTAGCCGTAACACCTAGGACTATTCCTCTAGCAAATCCTGATCTCTAATCTTCATATGACTTAGCCGTAGCACCTATAACTACTCTTCTTACACTAATCCTGATCTCTAATCTTCATATGACTTAGCCATAACACCTAGAACTACTCCTCTAGCAAATCCTGATCTCTAATGTTCATATGACTTAGCCGTAACACCTAGAACTACTCCTCTAGAAATCGTGATCTCTAATCTTCATATGACTTAGCCGTAACACCTAGAACTACTCCTCTAACAAATCCTGATCTCTAATCTTCATATGACTAAGCCGTAACACCTAGAACTATTCCTCTAACAAATCCTGATCTCTAATCTTCATATGACTTAGCCGTAACACCTAGGGCTATTCCTCTAGCAAATCCTGATCTCTAATCTTCATAAGACTTAGCCGTAACACCTAGAACTACTCCTCTAACACTAATCCTGATCTCTAATCTTCATATGACTTAGCCATAACACCTAGAACTACTCCTCTTACACTAATCCTGGTCTCTAATCTTCATATGACTTAGCCGTAACACCTAGAACTACTCCTCTAACACTAATCCTGATCTCTAATCTTCATATGACTTAGCCGTAACACCTAAAACTACTCCTCTAACACTAATCCTGATCTCTAATCATCATATGACTTAGCCGTGACACCTAGAACTACTCCTCTAAAACTAATCCTGATCTCTTATCTTCATATGACTTAGCCGTAACACCTAGAACTACTCATCTAACACTAATCCTGATCTCTAATCGCCATATGACTTAGCCGTAACACCTAGAACTACTCCTCTAACACTAATTCTGATCTCTAATCTTCATATGACTTAGCCGTAACACCTACAACTACTCCTCTAACACTAATCCTGATTTCTAATCTTCATATGACTTAGCGTAACACCTAGAACTACTCATCTAACACTAATCCTGATCTCTAATCTTCATATGACTTAGCCGTAACACCTAGAACTGCTCCTCTTACACTAATCCTGATCTCTAATCTTCATATGACTTAGCCGTAACACCTAGAACTACTCCTCTAACACAAATCCTGATCTCTAATCTTCATATGACTTAGCCGTAACACCTAGAACTACTCCTCTAACACTAATACTGATCTCTAATCATCATATGACTTAGCCGTGACACCTAGAACTACTCCTCTAGCAAATCGTGATCTCTAATCTTCATATGACTTAGCCGTAATACCTAGAACTACTCCTCTTACACTAATCCTGATCTCTAATCTTCATATGACTTAGCCGTAACACCTAGAACTACTCCTCTAGAAATCCTGATCTCTAATCTTCATATGACTTAACCGTAACACCTAGAACTACTCCTCTAACAAATCCTGATCTCTAATCTTCATATGACTTAGCCGTAACACCTAGAACTATTCCTATAGCAAATCCTGATCTCTAATCTTCATATGACTTAGCCGTAAAACCTAGAACTACTCCTCTAACACTAATCCTGATATATAATCTTCATAAGACTTAGCCGTAACACCTAGAACTACTCCTCTAACACTAATCCTGATCTCTAATCTTCATATGACTTAGCCGTAACACCTAGAACTACTCCTCTAACACTAATCCTGATCTCTAATCTTAATATGACTTAGCCGTAACACCTAGAACTACTCCTCTAACACTAATCCTGATCTCTAATCTTCATCTGACTTAGCCGTAACACCTAGAACTACTCCTCTTACACTAATCCTGATCTCTAATCTTCATATGACTTAGACGTAACACCTAGAACTACTCCTCTAACACTAATCCTGATCTCTAATCTTCATAAGACTTAGCCGTAACACCTAGAACTACTCCTCTTACACTAATCCTGATCTCTAATCTTCATATGACTTAGCCGTAACACCTAGAACTACTCCTCTAAAACTAATACTGATATCTAATCTTCATATGACTTAGCCGTAAGACCTAGAACTACTCCTCTAACACTAATCCTGATCTCTAATCATCATATGACTTAGCCGTGACACCTAGAACTACTCCTCTAGCAAATCGTGATCTCTAATCTTCATATGACTTAGCCGTAATACCTAGAACTACTCCTCTAACAAATCCTGATCTCTAATCTTCATATGACTTAGCCGTAACACCTAAAACTACTCCTCTAACACTAATCCTGATCTCTAATCATCATATGACTTAGCCGTGACACCTAGAACTACTCCTCTAGCAAATCGTGATCTCTAATCTTTATATGACTTAGCCGTAATACCTAGAACTACTCCTCTAACAAATCCTGATCTCTAATCTTCATATGACTTAGCCGTAACACCTAGGGCTATTTCTCTAGCAAATCCTGATCTCTAATCTTCATATGACTTAGCCGTAGCACCTATAACTACTCTTCTTACACTAATCCTGATCTCTAATCTTCATATGTCTTAGCCGTAACACCTAGAACTACTCCTCTTACACTAATCCTGATCTCTAATCTTCATATGACTTAGCCGTAACACCTAGAACTACTCCTATAACACTAATCCTGATCTCTAATCTTCATATGACTTATCCATAACACCTAGAACTACTCCTCTAGCAAATCCTGATCTCTAATCTTCATATGACTTAGCCGTAACACCTAGAACTACTCCTCTAGAAATCGTGATCTCTAATCTTCATATGACTTAGCCGTAACACCTAGAACTACTCCTCTAACAAATCCTGATCTCTAATCTTCATATGACTAAGCCGTAACACCTAGAACTATTCCTCTAACAAATCCTGATCTCTAATCTTCATATAACTTAGCCGTAACACCTAGAACTACTCCTCTAACACTAATCCTGATATATAATCTTCATAAGACTTAGCCGTAACACCTAGAACTACTCCTCTTACACTAATCCTGATCTCTAATCTTCATATGACTTAGCCGTAACACCTAGAACTACTCCTCTTACACTAATCCTGATCTCTAATCTTCATATGACTTAGCCGTAACACCTAAAACTACTCCTCTAACACTAATCCTGATCTCTAATCATCATATGACTTAGTCGTGACACCTAGAACTACTCCTCTAGCAAATCGTGATCTCTAATCTTCATAGGACTTAGCCGTAATACCTAGAACTACTCCTCTAACAAATCCTGATCTCTAATCTTCATATGACTTAGCCGTAACACCTAGAACTATTCCTCTAGCAAATCCTGATCTCTAATCTTCATATGACTTAGCCGTAGCACCAATAACTACTCCTCTAACACTAATCCTGATATCTAATCTTCATAAGACTTAGCCGTGACACCTAGAACTACTCCTCTAGCAAATCGTGATCTCTAATCTTCATATGACTTAGCCGTAACACTTAGAACTACTCCTATAACAATAATCCTGATCTCTAATCTTCATATGACTTAGACGTAACACCTAGAACTACTCCTCTTACACTAATCCAGATCTCTAATCTTCATATGACCTAGCCGTAACACCTAGAACTACTCCTCTTACACTAATCCTGATCTCTAATCTTCATATGACTTAGCCGTAACACCTAGAACTACTCCTCCAACACTAATCCTGATCTCTAATCTTCATATGACTTAGCCGTAACACCTAGAACTACTCATCTAGCAAATCCTGATCTCTAATCTTCATATGACTTAGCCGTAACACCTAGAACTACTCCTCTAACACTAATTCTGATCTATAATCTTCATATGACTTAGCCGTAACACCTAGAACTACTCCTCTAACACAAATCCTGATCTCTAATCTTCATATGACTTAGCCGTAACACCTAGAACTACTCCTCTAGCAAATCCTGATCTCTAATCTTCATATGACTTAGCCGTAACACCTAGAACTACTCATCTAACACTAATCCTGATATCTAATCTTCATATGACTTAGCCGTGACACCTAGAACTGCTCCTCTTACACTAATCCTGATCTCTAATCTTCATATGACTTAGCCGTAACACCTAGAACTACTCCTCTAATACAAATCCTGATCTCTAATCTTCATATGACTTAGCCGTAACACCTAGAACTACCCCTCTAACACTAATCCTGATCTCCAATCTTCATATGACTTAGCCGTAACACCTAGAACTACTCCTCTTACACTAATCAAGATCTCTAATCTTCATATGACTTAGCCGTAACACCTAGAACTACTCCTCTAACACTAATCCTGATCTCTTATCTTCATATGACTTAGCCGTAACACCTAGAACTACTCATCTAACACTAATCCTGATCTCTAATCGTCATATGACTTAGCCGTAACACCTAGAACTACTCCTCTAACACTAATTCTGATCTCTAATCTTCATATGACTTAGCCGTAGCACCTACAACTACTCCTCTAACACTAATCCTGATTTCTAATCTTCATATGACTTAGCGTAACACCTAGAACTACTCATCTAACACTAATCCTGATCTCTAATCTTCATATGACTTAGCCGTAACACCTAGAACTGCTCCTCTTACACTAATCCTGATCTCTAATCTTCATATGACTTAGCCGTAACACCTAGAACTACTCCTCTAACACAAATCCTGATCTCTAATCTTCATATGACTTAGCCGTAACACCTAGAACTACTCCTCTAACACTAATCCTGATCTCTAATCTTCATATGACTTAGCCGTAACACCTAGAACTACTCCTCTTACACTAATCAAGATCTCTAATCTTCATATGACTTAGCTGTAACACCTAGAACTACTCCTCTAACACTAATCCTGATCTCTAATCTTCATATGACTTAGCCGTAACACCTAGAACTACTCCTCTAACACTAATTCTGATTTCTAATCTTCATATGACTTAGCCGTAACACCTAGAACTACTCCTCTAACACTAATTCTGATCTCTAATCTTCATATGACTTAGCAGTAACACCTAAAACTACTCCTCTAACACTAATCCTGATCTCTAATCTTCATATGACTTAGCCGTAACACCTAGAACTACTCCTCTTACCCTTATCAAGATCTCTAATCTTCATATGACTTAGCCGTAACACCTAGAACTACTCCTCTAACACTAATCCTGATCTCTAATCTTCATATAACTTAGCCGTAACACCTAGAGCTACTCCTCTTACACTAATCCTGATCTCTAATCGTCATATGACTTAGCCGTAACACCTAAAACTAATCCTCTAACACTAATCCTGATCTCTAATCATCATATGACTTAGCCGTAACACCTAGAACTACTCCTCTAACACTAATTCTGATCTCTAATCTTCATATGACTTAGCCGTAACACCTAGAACTACTCCTCTAACACTAATCCTGATCTCTAATCTTCATATGACTTAGCGGTAACACCTAAAACTAATCCTCTAACACTAATCCTGATCTCTAATCATCATATGACTTAGCCGTAACACCTAGAACTACTCCTCTAACACTAATTCTGATCTCTAATCTTCATATGACTTAGCCGTAACACCTAGAACTACTCCTCTAACACTAATCCTGATCTCTAATCTTCATATGGCTTAGCCGTAACACCTAGAACTACTCCTCTAACACTAATTCTGATCTCTAATCTTCATATGACTTAGCCGTAACACCTAGAACTACTCCTCTAACACTAATCCTGATCTCTAATCTTCATATGACTTAGCCGTAACACCTAGAACTACTCCTCTAACACTAATCCTGATCTCTAATCTTCATATGTCTTAGCCGTAACACCTAGAACTACTCATCTAACACTAATCCTGATATCTAATCTTTATATGACTTAGCCGTAACACCTAGAACTGCTCCTCTTACACTAATCCTGATCTCTAAACTTCATATGACTTAGCCGTAACACCTAGATCTACTCCTCTAACACAAATCCTTATCTCTAATCTTCATATGACTTAGCCGTAACACCTAGAACTACTCCTCTAACACTAATCCTGATCTCTAATCTTCATATGACTTAGCCGTAACACCTAGAACTACTCCTCTAGCAAATCCTGATCTCTAATCTTCATATGACTTAGCCGTAACACCTAGAACTACTCCTCTAACACAAATCCTGATCTCTAATCTTCATATGACTTAGCCGTAACACCTAGAACTACTCCTCTAACACTAATCCTGATCTCTAATCTTCATATGACTTAGCCGTAACACCTAGAACTACTCCTCTTACCCTTATCAAGATCTCTAATCTTCATATGACTTAGCCGTAACACCTAGAACTACTCATCTAACACTAATCCTGATATCTAATCTTCATATGACTTAGCCGTAACACCTAGAACTGCTCCTCTTACACTAATCCTGATCTCTAATCTTCATATGACTTAGCCGTAACACCTAGAACTACCCCTCTAACACTAATCCTGATCTCCAATCTTCATATGACTTAGCCGTAACACCTAGAACTACTCCTCTTACACTAATCAAGATCTCTAATCTTCATATGACTTAGCCGTAACACCTAGAACTACTCCTCTAACACTAATCCTGATCTCTAATCTTCATATGACTTAGCCGTAACACCTAGAACTACTCATCTAACACTAATCCTGATCTCTAATCGTCATATGACTTAGCCGTAACACCTAGAACTACCCCTCTAACACTACTTCTGATCTCTAATCTTCATATGACTTAGCCGTAACACCTACAACTACTCCTCTAACACTAATCCTGATTTCTAATCTTCATATGACTTAGCGTAACACCTAGAACTACTCATCTAACACTAATCCTGATATCTAATCTTCATATGACTTAGCCGTAACACCTAGAACTGCTCCTCTTACACTAATCCTGATCTCTAATCTTCATATGACTTAGCCGTAACACCTAGAACTACTCCTCTAACACAAATCCTGATCTCTAATCTTCATATGACTTAGCCGTAACACCTAGAACTACTCATCTAACACTAATCCTGATCTCTAATCTTCATATGACTTAGCCGTAACACCTAGAACTACTCCTCTTACACTAATCAAGATCTCTAATCTTCATATGACTTAGCTGTAACACCTAGAACTACTCCTCTAACACTAATCCTGATCTCTAATCTTCATATGACTTAGCCGTAACACCTAGAACTACTCCTCTAACACTAATTCTGATCTCTAATCTTCATATGACTTAGCCGTAACACCTAGAACTACTCCTCTAACACTAATTCTGATCTCTAATCTTCATATGACTTAGCAGTAACACCTAAAGTTACTCCTCTAACACTAATCCTGATCTCTAATCTTCATATGACTTAGCCGTAACACCTAGAACTACTCCTCTAACACTAATCCTGATCTCTAATCTTCATATGACTTAGCCGTAACACCTAGAACTACTCCTCTTACCCTTATCAAGATCTCTAATCTTCATATGACTTAGCCGTAACACCTAGAACTTTTCCTTTAACACTAATCCTGATCTCTAATCTTCATATGACTTAGCCGTAACACCTAGAGCTACTCCTCTTACACTAATCCTGATCTCTAATCGTCATATGACTTAGCCGTAACACCTAAAACTAATCCTCTAACACTAATCCTGATCTCTAATCATCATATGACTTAGCCGTAACACCTAGAACTACTCCTCTAACACTAATTCTGATCTCTAATCTTCATATGACTTAGCCGTAACACCTAGAACTACTCCTCTAACACTAATCCTGATCTCTAATCTTCATATGACTTAGCCGTAACACCTAGAACTACTCCTTTAACACTAATTCTGATCTCTAATGTTCATATGACTTAGCCGTAACACCTAGAACTACTCCTCTAACACTAATCCTGATCTCTAATCTTCATATGTCTTAGCCGTAACACCTAGAACTACTCATCTAACACTAATCCTGATATCTAATCTTTATATGACTTAGCCGTAACACCTAGAACTGCTCCTCTTACACTAATCCTGATCACTAATCTTCATATGACTTAGCCGTAACACCTAGAACTACTCCTCTTACACTAATCAAGATCTTTAATCTTCATATGACTTAGCCATAACACCTAGAACTACTCCTCTAACACTAATCCTGATATCTAATCTTCATATGACTTAGCCGTAACACCTAGAACTACTCCTCTAACACTAATCCTGATCACTAATCTTCATATGACTTAGCCGTAACACCTAGAACTACTCCTCTTACACTAATCAAGATCTTTAATCTTCATATGACTTAGCCATAACACCTAGAACTACTCCTCTAACACTAATCCTGATCTCTAATCTTCATATGACTTAGCCGTAACACCTAGAACTACTCCTCTAACACTAATCCTGATCACTAATCTTCATATGACTTAGCCGTAACACCTAGAACTACTCCTCTTACACTAATCAAGATCTTTAATCTTCATATGACTTAGCCATAACACCTAGAACTACTCCTCTAACACTAATCCTGATCTCTAATCTTCATATGACTTAGCCGTAACACCTAGAACTACACATCTAACACTAATCCTGATCTCTAATCGTCATATGACTTAGCCGTAACACCTAGAACTACTCCTCTAACACTAATTCTGATCTCTAATCTTCATATGACTTAGCCGTAACACCTAGAACTACTCCTCTAACACTAATTCTGATCTCTAATCTTCATATGACTTAGCCGTAACACCTAGAACTACTCCTCTAACACTAATCCTGATCTCTAATCTTCATATGACTTAGCCGTAACACCTAGAACTACTCCTCTAACACTAATCCTGATCTCTAATCTTCATATGACTTAGCCGTAACACCTAGAACTACTCCTCTTACACTAATCAAGATCTCTAATCTTCATATGACTTAGCCGTAACACCTAAAACTACTCCTCTAACACTAATCCTGATCTCTAATCTTCATATGACTTAGCCGTAACACCTAGAGCTACTCCACTTACACTAATCCTGATCTCTAATCGTCATATGACTTAGCCGTAACACCTAAAACTACTCCTCTAACACTAATCCTGATCTCTAATCATCATATGACTTAACCGTAACACCTAGAACTACTCCTCTTACACTAATCAAGATCTCTAATCTTCATATGACTTAGCCGTAACACCTAGAACTACTCCTCTAACACTAATCCTGATCTCTAATCTTCATATGACTTAGCCGTAACACCTAGAGCTACTCCACTTACACTAATCCTGATCTCTAATCGTCATATGACTTAGCCGTAACACCTAAAACTACTCCTCTAACACTGATCCTGATCTCTAATCATCATATGACTTAACCGTAACACCTAGAACTACTCCTCTAACACTAATCCTGATCTCTAATCATCATATGACTTAACCGTAACACCTAGAACTACTCCTCTAACACTAATCAAGATCTCTAATCTTCATATGACTTAGCCGTAACACCTAGAGCTACTCCACTTACACTAATCCTGATATCTAATCGTCATATGACTTAGCCGTAACACCTAAAACTACTCCTCTAACACTAATCCTGATCTCTAATCATCATATGACTTAGCCGTAACACCTAGAACTACTCCTCTAACACTAATTCTGATCTCTAATCTTCATATGACTTAGCCGTAACACCTAGAACTACTCCTCTAACACTAATCCTGATCTCTAATCTTCATATGACTTAGCCGTAACACCTAGAACTACTCCTCTAACACTAATTCTGATCTCTAATCTTCACATGACTTAGCCGTAACACTTAGAACTACTCCTCTAACACTAATCCTGATCTCTAATCTTCATATGACTTAGCCGTAACACCTAGAACTACTCCTCTTACACTAATCAAGATCTCTAATCTTCATATGACTTAGCCGTAACACCTAGAACTACTCCTCTAACACTAATCCTGATCTCTAATCTTCATATGACTTAGCCGTAACTCCTAGAGCTACTCCTCTTACACTAATCCTGATCTCTAATCTTCATATGACTTAGCCATAACACCTAGAACTACTCCTCTAACACAAATCCTTATCTCTAATCTTCATATGACTTAGCCGTAACACCTAGAACTACTCCTCTAACACTAATCCTGATCACTAATCTTCATATGACTTAGCCGTAACACCTAGAACTACTCCTCTTACACTAATCAAGATCTCTAATCTTCATATGACTTAGCCGTAACACCTAGAACTACTCCTCTAACACTAATCCTGATCTCTAATCTTCATATGACTTAGCCGTAACACCTAGAACTACTCATCTAACACTAATCCTGATCTCTAATCGTCATATGACTTAGCCGTAACACCTAGAACTACTCCTCTAACACTACTTCTGATCTCTAATCTTCATATGACTTAGCCGTAACACCTACAACTACTCCTCTAACACTAATCCTGATTTCTAATCTTCATATGACTTAGCGTAACACCTAGAACTACTCATCTAACACTAATCCTGATATCTAATCTTCATATGACTTAGCCGTAACACCTAGAACTGCTCCTCTTACACTAATCCTGATCTCTAATCTTCATATGACTTAGCCGTAACACCTAGAACTACTCCTCTAACACAAATCCTGATCTCTAATCTTCATATGACTTAGCCGTAACACCTAGAACTACTCATCTAACACTAATCCTGATCTCTAATCTTCATATGACTTAGCCGTAACACCTAGAACTACTCCTCTTACACTAATCAAGATCTCTAATCTTCATATGACTTAGCTGTAACACCTAGAACTACTCCTCTAACACTAATCCTGATCTCTAATCTTCATATGACTTAGCCGTAACACCTAGAACTACTCCTCTAACACTAATTCTGATCTCTAATCTTCATATGACTTAGCCGTAACACCTAGAACTACTCCTCTAACACTAATTCTGATCTCTAATCTTCATATGACTTAGCAGTAACACCTAAAGTTACTCCTCTAACACTAATCCTGATCTCTAATCTTCATATGACTTAGCCGTAACACCTAGAACTACTCCTCTAACACTAATCCTGATCTCTAATCTTCATATGACTTAGCCGTAACACCTAGAACTACTCCTCTTACCCTTATCAAGATCTCTAATCTTCATATGACTTAGCCGTAACACCTAGAACTTTTCCTTTAACACTAATCCTGATCTCTAATCTTCATATGACTTAGCCGTAACACCTAGAGCTACTCCTCTTACACTAATCCTGATCTCTAATCGTCATATGACTTAGCCGTAACACTTAAAACTAATCCTCTAACACTAATCCTGATCTCTAATCATCATATGACTTAGCCGTAACACCTAGAACTACTCCTCTAACACTAATTCTGATCTCTAATCTTCATATGACTTAGCCGTAACACCTAGAACTACTCCTCTAACACTAATCCTGATCTCTAATCTTCATATGACTTAGCCGTAACACCTAGAACTACTCCTTTAACACTAATTCTGATCTCTAATGTTCATATGACTTAGCCGTAACACCTAGAACTACTCCTCTAACACTAATCCTGATCTCTAATCTTCATATGTCTTAGCCGTAACACCTAGAACTACTCATCTAACACTAATCCTGATATCTAATCTTTATATGACTTAGCCGTAACACCTAGAACTGCTCCTCTTACACTAATCCTGATCACTAATCTTCATATGACTTAGCCGTAACACCTAGAACTACTCCTCTTACACTAATCAAGATCTTTAATCTTCATATGACTTAGCCATAACACCTAGAACTACTCCTCTAACACTAATCCTGATCTCTAATCTTCATATGACTTAGCCGTAACACCTAGAACTACTCCTCTAACACTAATCCTGATCACTAATCTTCATATGACTTAGCCGTAACACCTAGAACTACTCCTCTTACACTAATCAAGATCTTTAATCTTCATATGACTTAGCCATAACACCTAGAACTACTCCTCTAACACTAATCCTGATCTCTAATCTTCATATGACTTAGCCGTAACACCTAGAACTACTCCTCTAACACAAATCCTTATCTCTAATCTTCATATGACTTAGCCGTAACACCTAGAACTACTCCTCTAACACTAATCCTGATCACTAATCTTCATATGACTTAGCCGTAACACCTAGAACTACTCCTCTTACACTAATCAAGATCTTTAATCTTCATATGACTTAGCCATAACACCTAGAACTACTCCTCTAACACTAATCCTGATCTCTAATCTTCATATGACTTAGCCGTAACACCTAGAACTACACATCTAACACTAATCCTGATCTCTAATCGTCATATGACTTAGCCGTAACACCTAGAACTACTCCTCTAACACTAATTCTGATCTCTAATCTTCATATGACTTAGCCGTAACACCTAGAACTACTCCTCTAACACTAATTCTGATCTCTAATCTTCATATGACTTAGCCGTAACACCTAGAACTACTCCTCTAACACTAATCCTGATCTCTAATCTTCATATGACTTAGCCGTAACACCTAGAACTACTCCTCTAACACTAATCCTGATCTCTAATCTTCATATGACTTAGCCGTAACACCTAGAACTACTCCTCTTACACTAATCAAGATCTCTAATCTTCATATGACTTAGCCGTAACACCTAAAACTACTCCTCTAACACTAATCCTGATCTCTAATCTTCATATGACTTAGCCGTAACACCTAGAGCTACTCCACTTACACTAATCCTGATCTCTAATCGTCATATGACTTAGCCGTAACACCTAAAACTACTCCTCTAACACTAATCCTGATCTCTAATCATCATATGACTTAACCGTAACACCTAGAACTACTCCTCTTACACTAATCAAGATCTCTAATCTTCATATGACTTAGCCGTAACAAATAGAACTACTCCTCTAACACTAATCCTCATCTCTAATCTTCATATGACTTAGCCGTAACACCTAGAGCTACTCCACTTACACTAATCCTGATCTCTAATCGTCATATGACTTAGCCGTAACACCTAAAACTACTCCTCTAACACTAATCCTGATCTCTAATCATCATATGACTTAACCGTAACACCTAGAACTACTCCTCTAACACTAATCCTGATCTCTAATCATCATATGACTTAACCGTAACACCTAGAACTACTCCTCTAACACTAATCAAGATCTCTAATCTTCATATGACTTAGCCGTAACACCTAGAGCTACTCCACTTACACTAATCCTGATATCTAATCGTCATATGACTTAGCCGTAACACCTAAAACTACTCCTCTAACACTAATCCTGATCTCTAATCATCATATGACTTAGCCGTAACACCTAGAACTACTCCTCTAACACTAATTCTGATCTCTAATCTTCATATGACTTAGCCGTAACACCTAGAACTACTCCTCTAACACTAATCCTGATCTCTAATCTTCATATGACTTAGCCGTAACACCTAGAACTACTCCTCTAACACTAATTCTGATCTCTAATCTTCACATGACTTAGCCGTAACACTTAGAACTACTCCTCTAACACTAATCCTGATCTCTAATCTTCATATGACTTAGCCGTAACACCTAGAACTACTCCTCTTACACTAATCAAGATCTCTAATCTTCATATGACTTAGCCGTAACACCTAGAACTACTCCTCTAACACTAATCCTGATCTCTAATCTTCATATGACTTAGCCGTAACTCCTAGAGCTACTCCTCTTACACTAATCCTGATCTCTAATCTTCATATGACTTAGCCATAACACCTAGAACTACTCCTCTAACACAAATCCTTATCTCTAATCTTCATATGACTTAGCCGTAACACCTAGAACTACTCCTCTAACACTAATCCTGATCACTAATCTTCATATGACTTAGCCGTAACACCTAGAACTACTCCTCTTACACTAATCAAGATCTTTAATCTTCATATGACTTAGCCATAACACCTAGAACTACTCCTCTAACACTAATCCTGATCTCTAATCTTCATATGACTTAGCCGTAACACCTAGAACTATTCATCTAACACTAATCCTGATCTCTAATCGTCATATGACTTAGCCGTAGCACCTAGAACTACTCCTCTAACACTAATTCTGATCTCTAATCTTCATATGACTTAGCCGTAACACCTAGAACTACTCCTCTAACACTAATTCTGATCTCTAATCTTCATATGACTTAGCCGTAACACCTAGAACTACTCCTCTAACACTAATCCTGATCTCTAATCTTCATATGACATAGCCGTAACACCTAGAACTACTCATCTAACACTAATCCTGATCTCTAATCTTCATATGACTTAGCCGTAACACCTAGAGCTACTCCACTTACACTAATCCTGATCTCTAATCGTCATATGACTTAACCGTAACACCTAAAACTACTCCTCTAACACTAATCCTAATCTCTAATCATCATATGACTTAGCCGTAACACCTAGAACTACTCCTCTAACACTAATCCTGATCTCTAATCTTCATATGACTTAGCCGTAACACCTAGAACTACTCCTCTTACACTAATCAAGATCTCTAATCTTCATATGACTTAGCCGTAACAACTAGAGCTACTCCACTTACACTAATCCTGATCTCTAATCGTCATATGACTTAGCCGTAACACCTAAAACTACTCCTCTAACACTAATCCTGATCTCTAATCATCATATGACTTAGCCGTAACACCTAGAACTACTCCTCTAACACTAATTCTGATCTCTAATCTTCATATGACTTAGCCGTAACACCTAGAACTACTCCTCTAACATTAATCCTGATCTCTAATCTTCATATGACTTAGCCGTAACACCTAGAACTACTCCTCTAACACTAATTCTGATCTCTAATCTTCACATGACTTAGCCGTAACACCTAGAACTACTCCTCTAACACTAATCCTGATCTCTAATCTTTATATGACTTAGCCGTAACACCGAGAACTACTCCTCTTACACTAATCCTGATCTCTAATCTTCATATGACTTAGCCGTAACTCCTAGAGCTACTCCTCTTACACTAATCCTGATCTCTAATCTTCATATGACTTAGCCGTAACTCCTAGAGCTACTCCTCTAACACTAATCCTGATCTCTAATCGTCATATGACTTAGCCGTAACACCTAAAACTACTCCTCTAACACTAATCCTGATCTCTAATCATCATATGACTTAGCCGTAACACCTAGAACTACTCCTCTAACACTAATTCTGATCTCTAATCTTCATATGACTTAGCCGTAGCACCTAGAGCTACTCCTCTTACACTAATCCTGATCTCTAATCGTTATATGACTTAGCCGTAACACCTAGAACTACTCCTCTAGAAATCGTGATCTCTAATCTTCATATGACTTAGCCGTAACACCTAGAACTACTCCTCTAAAACTAAGTCTGATCTCTAATCTTCATATGACTTAGCCGTAGCACATAGAGCTACTTCTCTTACACTAATCCTGATCTCTAATCGTTATATGACTTAGCCGTAACACCTAGAACTACTCCTCTAGAAATCCTGATCTCTAATCTTCATATCACTTAGCCGTAACACCTAGAGCTACTCCTCTTACACTAATCCTGATCTCTAATCTTCATATGACTTAGCCGTAACACCTAAAATTACTCCTCTAACACTAATCCTGATCTCTAATCTTCATATGACTTAGCCGTAACACCTAGAACTACTCCTCTAACACTAATTCTGATCTCTAATCTTCATATGACTTAGCCGTAACACCTAGAACTACTCCTCTTACACTAATCTTGATCTCTATAATCTTCATATGACTTAGCCGTAACACCTAGAGCTACTCCTCTTACACTAATCCTGATCTATAATCTTCATATGACTTAGCCGTAACACCTAGAACTACTCCTCTTACACTAATCAAGATCTCTAATCTTCATATGACTTAGCCGTAACAACTAGAGCTACTCCACTTACACTAATCCTGATCTCTAATCGTCATATGACTTAGCCGTAACACCTAAAACTACTCCTCTAACACTAATCCTGATCTCTAATCATCATATGACTTAGCCGTAACACCTAGAACTACTCCTCTAACACTAATTATGATCTCTAATCTTCATATGACTTAGCCGTAACACCTAGAACTACTCCTCTAACATTAATCCTGATCTCTAATCTTCATATGACTTAGCCGTAACACCTAGAACTACTCCTCTAACACTAATTCTGATCTCTAATCTTCACATGACTTAGCCGTAACACCTAGAACTACTCCTCTAACACTAATCCTGATCTCTAATCTTTATATGACTTAGCCGTAACACCGAGAACTACTCCTCTTACACTATTCAAGATCTCTAATCCTCATATGACTTAGCCGTAACACCTAGAACTACTCCTCTAACACTAATCCTGATCTCTAATCTTCATATGACTTAGCCGTAACTCCTAGAGCTACTCCTCTTACACTAATCCTGATCTCTAATCTTCATATGACTTAGCCGTAACTCCTAGAGCTACTCCTCTAACACTAATCCTGATCTCTAATCGTCATATGACTTAGCCGTAACACCTAAAACTACTCCTCTAACACTAATCCTGATCTCTAATCATCATATGACTTAGCCGTAACACCTAGAACTACTCCTCTAACACTAATTCTGATCTCTAATCTTCATATGACTTAGCCGTAGCACCTAGAGCTACTCCTCTTACACTAATCCTGATCTCTAATCGTTATATGACTTAGCCGTAACACCTAGAACTACTCCTCTAGAAATCGTGATCTCTAATCTTCATATGACTTAGCCGTAACACCTAGAACTACTCCTCTAAAACTAAGTCTAATCTCTAATCTTCATATGACTTAGCCGTAGCACATAGAGCTACTTCTCTTACACTAATCCTGATCTCTAATCGTTATATGACTTAGCCGTAACACCTAGAACTACTCCTCTAGAAATCCTGATCTCTAATCTTCATATCACTTAGCCGTAACACCTAGAGCTACTCCTCTTACACTAATCCTGATCTCTAATCTTCATATGACTTAGCCGTAACACCTAAAATTACTCCTCTAACACTAATCCTGATCTCTAATCTTCATATGACTTAGCGTAACACCTAGAACTACTCCTCTAACACTAATTCTGATCTCTAATCTTCATATGACTTAGCCGTAACACCTAGAACTACTCCTCTTACACTAATCTTGATCTCTATAATCTTCATATGACTTAGCCGTAACACCTAGAGCTACTCCTCTTACACTAATCCTGATCTATAATCTTCATATGACTTAGCAGTAACACCTAAAACTACTCCTCTAACACTAATCCTGATCTCTAATCATCATATGACTTGCGTAACACCTAGAACTACTCCTCTAGCAAATCGTGATCTCTAATCTTCATATGACTTAGCCGTAACACCTAGAACTACTCCTCTTACACTAAACCTGATCTCTAATCGTCATATGACTTAGCCGTAACACCTAGAACTACTCCTCTTACACTAATCAAGATCTCTAAACTTCATATGACTTAGCCGTAACACCTAGAACTACTCCTCTAACACTAATCCTGATATCTAATATTCATATGACTTAGCCGTAACAACTAGAACTACTCCTCTTACACTAATCCTGATCTCTAATCATCATATGACTTAGCCGTAACATCTAGAACTACTCCTCTAACACTAATTCTGATCTCTAATCTTCATATGACTTAGCCGTAACACCTAGAACTACTCCTCTAACACTAATCCTGATCTCTAATCTTCATATGACTTAGCCGTAACACCTAGAACTACTCCTCTAACACTAATCCTGATATCTAATCTTCATATGACTTAGCCGTAATACCTAGAACTACTCCTCTAACACTAATCCTGATCTCTAATCTTCATATGACTTAGCCGTAACACCTAGAACTACTCCTCTAACACTAATCCTGATCTCTAATCTTCATATGACTTAGCCGTAACACCTAGAACTACTCCTCTAACACTAATCCTGATATCTAATCTTCATATGACTTAGCCGTAACACCTAGAACTACTCCTCTAACACTAATCCTGATCTCTAATCTTCATATGACTTAGCCGTAACACCTAGAACTACTCCTCTAACACTAATCCTTATCTCTAATCTTAATATGACTTAGCCTTAACACCTAAAACTACTCCTCTAACACTAATCCTGATCTCTAATCATCATATGACTTAGCCGTAACACCTAGAACTACTCCTCTAGAAATCGTGATCTCTAATCTTCATATGACTTAGCCGTAACACCTAGAACTACTCCTCTAACAAATCCTGATCTCTAATCTTCATATGACTTAGCCGTAACACCTAGAACTACTCCTCTAACACTAATCCTGATATCTAATCTTCATAAGACTTAGCCGTAGAACCTAGAAATACTCCTCTTACACTAATCCTGATCTCTAATCTTCATATGACTTAGCCGTAACACCTATAACTACTCCTCTAACACTAATCCTGATATCTAATCTTCATAAGACTTAGCCGTAACACCTAGAAATACTCCTCTTACTCTAATCCTGATCTCTAATCTTCATATGACTTAGCCGTAACACCTAGAACTACTCCTCTAACACTAATCCTGATCTCTAATCTTAATATGACTTAGCCGTAACACCTAGAAATACTCCTCTAACACTAATCCTGATCTCTAATCTTCATATGACTTAGCCGTAACACCTAGAACAACTCCTCTTACACTATTCCTGATCTCTAATCATCATATGACTTAGTCGTGACACCTAGAACTACACCTCTAGCAAATGGTGATCTCTAATCTTCATATGACTTAGCCGTAACACCGAGAACTACTCCTCTTACACTATTCCTGATCTTTAATCATCATATGACTTAGTCGTGACACCTAGAACTACTCCTCTAGCAAATGGTGATCTCTAATCTTCATATGACTTAGCCGTAATACCTAGAACTACTCCTCTAGCAAATCCTGATCTCTAATCTTCATATGACTTAGCCGTAACACCTAGAACTACTCCTCTAACACTAATCCTGATATCTAATCTTCATAAGACTTAGCCGTAACACCTAGAACTACTCCTCTAGCAAATCCTGATCTCTAATCTTCATATGACTTAGCCGTAACACCGAGAACTACTCCTCTAACACTAATCCTGATCTCTAATCTTCATATGACTTAAACGTAACACCTAGAACTATTCCTCTAACACTAATCCTGATTTCTAATCTTCATATGACTTAGCCGTAACACCTAAAACTACTCCTCTAACACTAATCCTGATATCTAATCTTCATAAGACTTAGCCGTAACATCTAGAACTACTCCTCTAACAATAATCTTGATCTCTAATCTTCATATGACTTAGACGTAACACCTAGAACTATTCTTCTAACACTAATCCTGATATCTAATCTTCATATGACTTAGCCGTAATACCTAGAACTACTCCTCTATCAAATCCTGATCTCTAATCTTCATATGACTTTGCCGTAACACCTAGAACAACTCCTCTAACACTAATCCTGGTCTCTAATCTTCATATGACTTAGCCGTAACACCTAAAACTACTCCTCTTACAATAATCTTGATCTCTAATCTTCATATGACTTAGCCGTAACAACTAGAACTACTCCTCTAACACTAATCCTGATATCTAATCTTCATATGACTTAGCCGTAACAACTAGAAATACTCCTCTAACACTAATCCTGATCTCTAATATTCATATGACTTAGCCGTAACCCCTAGAACTACTCCTCTAACACTAATCAAGATCTCTAATCTTCATATGACTTAGCCGAAACACCTAGAACTACTCCTCTTACACTAATCCTGATCTCTAATCTTCATATGACTTAGCAGTAACACCTAGAACTACTCCTCTAACACTAATCCTGATATCTAATCTTCATAAGACTTAGCCGTAGCACCTAGAAATACTCCTCTTACACTAATCCTGATCTCTAATCTTCATATGACTTAGCCGTAACAACTAGAGCTACTCCACTTACACTAATCCTGATCTCTAATCGTCATATGACTTAGCCGTAACACCTAAAACTACTCCTCTAACACTAATCCTGATCTCTAATCATCATATGACTTAGCCGTAACACCTAGAACTACTCCTCTAACACTAATTCTGATCTCTAATCTTCATATGACTTAGCCGTAACACCTAGAACTACTCCTCTAACATTAATCCTGATCTCTAATCTTCATATGACTTAGCCGTAACACCTAGAACTACTCCTCTAACACTAATTCTGATCTCTAATCTTCACATGACTTAGCCGTAACACCTAGAACTACTCCTCTAACACTAATCCTGATCTCTAATCTTTATATGACTTAGCCGTAACACCGAGAACTACTCCTCTTACACTATTCAAGATCTCTAATCTTCATATGACTTAGCCGTAACACCTAGAACTACTCCTCTAACACTAATCCTGATCTCTAATCTTCATATGACTTAGCCGTAACTCCTAGAGCTACTCCTCTTACACTAATCCTGATCTCTAATCTTCATATGACTTAGCCGTAACTCCTAGAGCTACTCCTCTAACACTAATCCTGATCTCTAATCGTCATATGACTTAGCCGTAACACCTAAAACTACTCCTCTAACACTAATCCTGATCTCTAATCATCATATGACTTAGCCGTAACACCTAGAACTACTCCTCTAACACTAATTCTGATCTCTAATCTTCATATGACTTAGCCGTAGCACCTAGAGCTACTCCTCTTACACTAATCCTGATCTCTAATCGTTATATGACTTAGCCGTAACACCTAGAACTACTCCTCTAGAAATCGTGATCTCTAATCTTCATATGACTTAGCCGTAACACCTAGAACTACTCCTCTAAAACTAAGTCTGATCTCTAATCTTCATATGACTTAGCCGTAGCACATAGAGCTACTTCTCTTACACTAATCCTGATCTCTAATCGTTATATGACTTAGCCGTAACACCTAGAACTACTCCTCTAGAAATCCTGATCTCTAATCTTCATATCACTTAGCCGTAACACCTAGAGCTACTCCTCTTACACTAATCCTGATCTCTAATCTTCATATGACTTAGCCGTAACACCTAAAATTACTCCTCTAACACTAATCCTGATCTCTAATCTTCATATGACTTAGCCGTAACACCTAGAACTACTCCTCTAACACTAATTCTGATCTCTAATCTTCATATGACTTAGCCGTAACACCTAGAACTACTCCTCTTACACTAATCTTGATCTCTATAATCTTCATATGACTTAGCCGTAACACCTAGAGCTACTCCTCTTACACTAATCCTGATCTATAATCTTCATATGACTTAGCCGTAACACCTAGAACTACTCCTCTTACACTAATCAAGATCTCTAATCTTCATATGACTTAGCCGTAACAACTAGAGCTACTCCACTTACACTAATCCTGATCTCTAATCGTCATATGACTTAGCCGTAACACCTAAAACTACTCCTCTAACACTAATCCTGATCTCTAATCATCATATGACTTAGCCGTAACACCTAGAACTACTCCTCTAACACTAATTCTGATCTCTAATCTTCATATGACTTAGCCGTAACACCTAGAACTACTCCTCTAACATTAATCCTGATCTCTAATCTTCATATGACTTAGCCGTAACACCTAGAACTACTCCTCTAACACTAATTCTGATCTCTAATCTTCACATGACTTAGCCGTAACACCTAGAACTACTCCTCTAACACTAATCCTGATCTCTAATCTTTATATGACTTAGCCGTAACACCGAGAACTACTCCTCTTACACTATTCAAGATCTCTAATCTTCATATGACTTAGCCGTAACACCTAGAACTACTCCTCTAACACTAATCCTGATCTCTAATCTTCATATGACTTAGCCGTAACTCCTAGAGCTACTCCTCTTACACTAATCCTGATCTCTAATCTTCATATGACTTAGCCGTAACTCCTAGAGCTACTCCTCTAACACTAATCCTGATCTCTAATCGTCATATGACTTAGCCGTAACACCTAAAACTACTCCTCTAACACTAATCCTGATCTCTAATCATCATATGACTTAGCCGTAACACCTAGAACTACTCCTCTAACACTAATTCTGATCTCTAATCTTCATATGACTTAGCCGTAGCACCTAGAGCTACTCCTCTTACACTAATCCTGATCTCTAATCGTTATATGACTTAGCCGTAACACCTAGAACTACTCCTCCAGAAATCGTGATCTCTAATCTTCATATGACTTAGCCGTAACACCTAGAACTACTCCTCTAAAACTAAGTCTGATCTCTAATCTTCATATGACTTAGCCGTAGCACATAGAGCTACTTCTCTTACACTAATCCAGATCTCTAATCGTTATATGACTTAGCCGTAACACCTAGAACTACTCCTCTAGAAATCCTGATCTCTAATCTTCATATCACTTAGCCGTAACACCTAGAGCTACTCCTCTTACACTAATCCTGATCTCTAATCTTCATATGACTTAGCCGTAACACCTAAAATTACTCCTCTAACACTAATCCTGATCTCTAATCTTCATATGACTTAGCGTAACACCTAGAACTACTCCTCTAACACTAATTCTGATCTCTAATCTTCATATGACTTAGCCGTAACACCTAGAACTACTCCTCTTACACTAATCTTGATCTCTATAATCTTCATATGACTTAGCCGTAACACCTAGAGCTACTCCTCTTACACTAATCCTGATCTATAATCTTCATATGACTTAGCAGTAACACCTAAAACTACTCCTCTAACACTAATCCTGATCTCTAATCATCATATGACTTGCGTAACACCTAGAACTACTCCTCTAGCAAATCGTGATCTCTAATCTTCATATGACTTAGCCGTAACACCTAGAACTACTCCTCTTACACTAAACCTGATCTCTAATCGTCATATGACTTAGCCGTAACACCTAGAACTACTCCTCTTACACTAATCAAGATCTCTAAACTTCATATGACTTAGCCGTAACACCTAGAACTACTCCTCTAACACTAATCCTGATATCTAATATTCATATGACTTAGCCGTAACAACTAGAACTACTCCTCTTACACTAATCCTGATCTCTAATCATCATATGACTTAGCCGTAACATCTAGAACTACTCCTCTAACACTAATTCTGATCTCTAATCTTCATATGACTTAGCCGTAACACCTAGAACTACTCCTCTAACACTAATCCTGATCTCTAATCTTCATATGACTTAGCCGTAACACCTAGAACTACTCCTCTAACACTAATCCTGATATCTAATCTTCATATGACTTAGCCGTAATACCTAGAACTACTCCTCTAACACTAATCCTGATCTCTAATCTTCATATGACTTAGCCGTAACACCTAGAACTACTCCTCTAACACTAATCCTGATCTCTAATCTTCATATGACTTAGCCGTAACACCTAGAACTACTCCTCTAACACTAACCCTGATATCTAATCTTCATATGACTTAGCCGTAACACCTAGAACTACTCCTCTAACACTAATCCTGATCTCTAATCTTCATATGACTTAGCCGTAACACCTAGAACTACTCCTCTAACACTAATCCTTATCTCTAATCTTAATATGACTTAGCCTTAACACCTAAAACTACTCCTCTAACACTAATCCTGATCTCTAATCATCACATGACTTAGCCGTAACACCTAGAACTACTCCTCTAGAAATCGTGATCTCTAATCTTCATATGACTTAGCCGTAACACCTAGAACTACTCCTCTAACAAATCCTGATCTCTAATCTTCATATGACTTAGCCGTAACACCTAGAACTACTCCTCTAACACTAATCCTGATATCTAATCTTCATAAGACTTAGCCGTAGCACCTAGAAATACTCCTCTTACACTAATCCTGATCTCTAATCTTCATATGACTTAGCCGTAACACCTATAACTACTCCTCTAACACTAATCCTGATATCTAATCTTCATAAGACTTAGCCGTAACACCTAGAAATACTCCTCTTACTCTAATCCTGATCTCTAATCTTCATATGACTTAGCCGTAACACCTAGAACTACTCCTCTAACACTAATCCTGATCTCTAATCTTAATATGACTTAGCCGTAACACCTAGAAATACTCCTCTAACACTAATCCTGATCTCTAATCTTCATATGACTTAGCCGTAACACCTAGAACAACTCCTCTTACACTATTCCTGATCTCTAATCATCATATGACTTAGTCGTGACACCTAGAACTACACCTCTAGCAAATGGTGATCTCTAATCTTCATATGACTTAGCCGTAACACCGAGAACTACTCCTCTTACACTATTCCTGATCTTTAATCATCATATGACTTAGTCGTGACACCTAGAACTACTCCTCTAGCAAATGGTGATCTCTAATCTTCATATGACTTAGCCGTAATACCTAGAACTACTCCTCTAGCAAATCCTGATCTCTAATCTTCATATGACTTAGCCGTAACACCTAGAACTACTCCTCTAACACTAATCCTGATATCTAATCTTCATAAGACTTAGCCGTAACACCTAGAACTACTCCTCTAGCAAATCCTGATCTCTAATCTTCATATGACTTAGCCGTAACACCGAGAACTACTCCTCTAACACTAATCCTGATCTCTAATCTTCATATGACTTAAACGTAACACCTAGAACTATTCCTCTAACACTAATCCTGATTTCTAATCTTCATATGACTTAGCCGTAACACCTAAAACTACTCCTCTAACACTAATCCTGATATCTAATCTTCATAAGACTTAGCCGTAACATCTAGAACTACTCCTCTAACAATAATCTTGATCTCTAATCTTCATATGACTTAGACGTAACACCTAGAACTATTCTTCTAACACTAATCCTGATATCTAATCTTCATATGACTTAGCCGTAATACCTAGAACTACTCCTCTATCAAATCCTGATCTCTAATCTTCATATGACTTTGCCGTAACACCTAGAACAACTCCTCTAACACTAATCCTGGTCTCTAATCTTCATATGACTTAGCCGTAACACCTAAAACTACTCCTCTTACAATAATCTTGATCTCTAATCTTCATATGACTTAGCCGTAACAACTAGAACTACTCCTCTAACACTAATCCTGATATCTAATCTTCATATGACTTAGCCGTAACAACTAGAAATACTCCTCTAACACTAATCCTGATCTCTAATATTCATATGACTTAGCCGTAACCCCTAGAACTACTCCTCTAACACTAATCAAGATCTCTAATCTTCATATGACTTAGCCGAAACACCTAGAACTACTCCTCTTACACTAATCCTGATCTCTAATCTTCATATGACTTAGCAGTAACACCTAGAACTACTCCTCTAACACTAATCCTGATATCTAATCTTCATAAGACTTAGCCGTAGCACCTAGAAATACTCCTCTTACACTAATCCTGATCTCTAATCTTCATATGACTTAGCCGTAACACCTAGAACTACTCCGCTTACACTATTCCTGATCTCTAATCATCATATGACTTAGTCGTGACACCTAGAACTACTCCTCTAGCATATCGTGATCTCTAATCTTCATATGACTTAGCCGTAATACCTAGAACTACTCCTCTAAACAATCCTGATCTCTAATCTTCATATGACTTAGCCGTAACACCTAGAACTACTCCTCTAACACTAATCCTGATCTCTAATCTTCATATGACTTAGCCGTAACACCTAAAACTACTCCTCTAACACTAATCCTGATATCTAATCTTCATAAGACTTAGCCGTAACACCTAGAACTACTCCTCCAACAATAATCTTGATCTCTAATCTTCATATGACTTAGACGTAACACCTAGAACTATTCCGCTAACACTAATCCTGATTTCTAATCTTCATATGATTTAGCGTAACACCTAGAACTACTCCTCTAGCAAATCCTGATCTCTAATCTTCATATGACTTAGCCGTAACACCTAGAACTACTCCTCTAACACTAATCCTGATCTCTAATCTTCATATGACTTAGCCCTAACACCTAAAACTACTCCTCTTACACTAATCCTGATCTCTAATCTTCATATGACTTAGCCGTAACACCTAGAACTACTCCTCTAACACTAATCCTGATATCTAATATTCATATGACTTAGCCGTAACAACTGGAACTACTCCTCTTACACTAATCCTGATCTCTAATCATCATATGACTTAGCCGTAACATCTAGAACTACTCCTCTAACACTAATCCTGATCTCTAATCTTCATATGACTTAGCCGTAACACCTAGAACTACTCCTCTAACACTAATCCTGATCTCTAATCTTCATATGACTTAGCGTTAACACCTAGAACTACTCCTCTAACACTAATCCTGATATCTAATCTTCATATGACTTAGCCGTAACACCTAGAACTACTCCTCTAACACTAATCCTGATCTCTAATCTTCATATGACTTAGCCGTAACACCTAGAACTACTCCTCTAACACTAATCCTGATCTCTAATCTTCATATGACTTAGCCGTAACACCTAAAACTACTCCTCTAACACTAATCCTGATATCTAATCTTCATAAGACTTAGCCGTAACACCTAGAACTACTCCTCCAACAATAATCTTGATCTCTAATCTTCATATGACTTAGACGTAACACCTAGAACTATTCCTCTAACACTAATCCTGATTTCTAATCTTCATATGATTTAGCGTAACACCTAGAACTACTCCTCTAGCAAATCTTGATCTCTAATCTTCATATGACTTAGCCGTAACACCTAGAACTACTCCTCTAACACTAATCCTGATCTCTAATCTTCATATGACTTAGCCCTAACACCTAAAACTACTCCTCTTACACTAATCCTGATCTCTAATCTTCATATGACTTAGCCGTAACACCTAGAACTACTCCTCTAACACTAATCCTGATATCTAATATTCATATGACTTAGCCGTAACAACTGGAACTACTCCTCTTACACTAATCCTGATCTCTAATCATCATATGACTTAGCCGTAACATCTAGAACTACTCCTCTAACACTAATCCTGATCTCTAATCTTCATATGACTTAGCCGTAACACCTAGAACTACTCCTCTAACACTAATCCTGATCTCTAATCTTCATATGACTTAGCGTTAACACCTAGAACTACTCCTCTAACACTAATCCTGATATCTAATCTTCATATGACTTAGCCGTAACACCTAGAACTACTCCTCTAACACTAATCCTGATCTCTAATCTTCATATGACTTAGCCGTAACACCTAGAACTACTCCTCTACCACTAATCCTGATCTCTAATCTTCATATGACTTAGCCGTAACACCTAAAACTACTCCTCTAACACTAATCCTGATATCTAATCTTCATAAGACTTAGCCGTAACACCTAGAACTACTCCTCCAACAATAATCTTGATCTCTAATCTTCATATGACTTAGACGTAACACCTAGAACTATTCCTCTAACACTAATCCTGATTTCTAATCTTCATATGATTTAGCGTAACACCTAGAACTACTCCTCTAGCAAATCCTGATCTCTAATCTTCATATGACTTAGCCGTAACACCTAGAACTACTCCTCTAACACTAATCCTGATCTCTAATCTTCATATGACTTAGCCCTAACACCTAAAACTACTCCTCTTACACTAATCCTGATCTCTAATCTTCATATGACTTAGCCGTAACACCTAGAACTACTCCTCTAACACTAATCCTGATATCTAATATTCATATGACTTAGCCGTAACAACTGGAACTACTCCTCTTACACTAATCCTGATCTCTAATCATCATATGACTTAGCCGTAACATCTAGAACTACTCCTCTAACACTAATCCTGATCTCTAATCTTCATATGACTTAGCCGTAACACCTAGAACTACTCCTCTAACACTAATCCTGATCTCTAATCTTCATATGACTTAGCGTTAACACCTAGAACTACTCCTCTAACACTAATCCTGATATCTAATCTTCATATGACTTAGCCGTAACACCTAGAACTACTCCTCTAACACTAATCCTGATCTCTAATCTTCATATGACTTAGCCGTAACACCTAGAACTACTCCTCTAACACTAATCCTGATCTCTAATCTTCATATGACTTAGCCGTAACACCTAGAACTACTCCTCTAACACTAATCCTGATATCTAATCTTCATATGACTTAGCCGTAACACCTAGAACTACTCCTCTAACACTAATCCTGATCTCTAATCTTCATATGACTTAGCCGTAACACCTAGAACTACTCCTCTAACACTAATCCTTATCTCTAATCTTAATATGACTTAGCCGTAACACCTAAAACTACTCCTCTAACACTAATCCTGATCTCTAATCATCATATGACTTAGCCGTAACACCTAGAACTACTCCTCTAGAAAACGTGATCTCTAATCTTCATATGACTTAGCCGTAACACCTAGAACTACTCCTCTAACAAATCCTGATCTCTAATCTTCATATGACTTAGCCGTAACACCTAGAACTACTCCACTAACACTAATCCTGATATCTAATCTTCATAAGACTTAGCCGTAACACCTAGAACTACTCCTCTAACACTAATCCTGATCTCTAATCTTAATATGACTTAGCCGTAACACCTAGAAATACTCCTCTAACACTAATCCTGATCTCTAATCTTCATATGACTTAGCCGTAACACCTAGAACAACTCCTCTTACACTATTCCTGATCTCTAATCATCATATGACTTAGTCGTGACACCTAGAACTACACCTCTAGCAAATGGTGATCTCTAATCTTCATATGACTTAGCCGTAACACCGAGAACTACTCCTCTTACACTATTCCTGATCTTTAATCATCATATGACTTAGCCGTAACACCTAGAACTACTCCTCTAACACTAATCCTGATATCTAATCTTCATAAGACTTAGCCGTAACACCTAGAACTACTCCTCTAGCAAATCCTGATCTCTAATCTTCATATGACTTAGCCGTAACACCGAGAACTACTCCTCTAACACTAATCCTGATCTCTAATCTTCATATGACTTAAACGTAACACCTAGAACTATTCCTCTAACACTAATCCTGATTTCTAATCTTCATATGACTTAGCCGTAACACCTAAAACTACTCCTCTAACACTAATCCTGATATCTAATCTTCATAAGACTTAGCCGTAACATCTAGAACTACTCCTCTAACAATAATCTTGATCTCTAATCTTCATATGACTTAGACGTAACACCTAGAACTATTCTTCTAACACTAATCCTGATATCTAATCTTCATATGACTTAGCCGTAATACCTAGAACTACTCCTCTATCAAATCCTGATCTCTAATCTTCATATGACTTTGCCGTAACACCTAGAACAACTCCTCTAACACTAATCCTGGTCTCTAATCTTCATATGACTTAGCCGTAACACCTAAAACTACTCCTCTTACAATAATCTTGATCTCTAATCTTCATATGACTTAGCCGTAACAACTAGAACTACTCCTCTAACACTAATCCTGATATCTAATCTTCATATGACTTAGCCGTAACAACTAGAAATACTCCTCTAACACTAATCCTGATCTCTAATATTCATATGACTTAGCCGTAACCCCTAGAACTACTCCTCTAACACTAATCAAGATCTCTAATCTTCATATGACTTAGCCGAAACACCTAGAACTACTCCTCTTACACTAATCCTGATCTCTAATCTTCATATGACTTAGCAGTAACACCTAGAACTACTCCTCTAACACTAATCCTGATATCTAATCTTCATAAGACTTAGCCGTAGCACCTAGAAATACTCCTCTTACACTAATCCTGATCTCTAATCTTCATATGACTTAGCCGTAACACCTAGAACTACTCCGCTTACACTATTCCTGATCTCTAATCATCATATGACTTAGTCGTGACACCTAGAACTACTCCTCTAGCATATCGTGATCTCTAATCTTCATATGACTTAGCCGTAATACCTAGAACTACTCCTCTAAACAATCCTGATCTCTAATCTTCATATGACTTAGCCGTAACACCTAGAACTACTCCTCTAACACTAATCCTGATCTCTAATCTTCATATGACTTAGCCGTAACACCTAAAACTACTCCTCTAACACTAATCCTGATATCTAATCTTCATAAGACTTAGCCGTAACACCTAGAACTACTCCTCCAACAATAATCTTGATCTCTAATCTTCATATGACTTAGACGTAACACCTAGAACTATTCCGCTAACACTAATCCTGATTTCTAATCTTCATATGATTTAGCGTAACACCTAGAACTACTCCTCTAGCAAATCCTGATCTCTAATCTTCATATGACTTAGCCGTAACACCTAGAACTACTCCTCTAACACTAATCCTGATCTCTAATCTTCATATGACTTAGCCCTAACACCTAAAACTACTCCTCTTACACTAATCCTGATCTCTAATCTTCATATGACTTAGCCGTAACACCTAGAACTACTCCTCTAACACTAATCCTGATATCTAATATTCATATGACTTAGCCGTAACAACTGGAACTACTCCTCTTACACTAATCCTGATCTCTAATCATCATATGACTTAGCCGTAACATCTAGAACTACTCCTCTAACACTAATCCTGATCTCTAATCTTCATATGACTTAGCCGTAACACCTAGAACTACTCCTCTAACACTAATCCTGATCTCTAATCTTCATATGACTTAGCGTTAACACCTAGAACTACTCCTCTAACACTAATCCTGATATCTAATCTTCATATGACTTAGCCGTAACACCTAGAACTACTCCTCTAACACTAATCCTGATCTCTAATCTTCATATGACTTAGCCGTAACACCTAGAACTACTCCTCTAACACTAATCCTGATCTCTAATCTTCATATGACTTAGCCGTAACACCTAAAACTACTCCTCTAACACTAATCCTGATATCTAATCTTCATAAGACTTAGCCGTAACACCTAGAACTACTCCTCCAACAATAATCTTGATCTCTAATCTTCATATGACTTAGACGTAACACCTAGAACTATTCCTCTAACACTAATCCTGATTTCTAATCTTCATATGATTTAGCGTAACACCTAGAACTACTCCTCTAGCAAATCTTGATCTCTAATCTTCATATGACTTAGCCGTAACACCTAGAACTACTCCTCTAACACTAATCCTGATCTCTAATCTTCATATGACTTAGCCCTAACACCTAAAACTACTCCTCTTACACTAATCCTGATCTCTAATCTTCATATGACTTAGCCGTAACACCTAGAACTACTCCTCTAACACTAATCCTGATATCTAATATTCATATGACTTAGCCGTAACAACTGGAACTACTCCTCTTACACTAATCCTGATCTCTAATCATCATATGACTTAGCCGTAACATCTAGAACTACTCCTCTAACACTAATCCTGATCTCTAATCTTCATATGACTTAGCCGTAACACCTAGAACTACTCCTCTAACACTAATCCTGATCTCTAATCTTCATATGACTTAGCGTTAACACCTAGAACTACTCCTCTAACACTAATCCTGATATCTAATCTTCATATGACTTAGCCGTAACACCTAGAACTACTCCTCTAACACTAATCCTGATCTCTAATCTTCATATGACTTAGCCGTAACACCTAGAACTACTCCTCTACCACTAATCCTGATCTCTAATCTTCATATGACTTAGCCGTAACACCTAAAACTACTCCTCTAACACTAATCCTGATATCTAATCTTCATAAGACTTAGCCGTAACACCTAGAACTACTCCTCCAACAATAATCTTGATCTCTAATCTTCATATGACTTAGACGTAACACCTAGAACTATTCCTCTAACACTAATCCTGATTTCTAATCTTCATATGATTTAGCGTAACACCTAGAACTACTCCTCTAGCAAATCCTGATCTCTAATCTTCATATGACTTAGCCGTAACACCTAGAACTACTCCTCTAACACTAATCCTGATCTCTAATCTTCATATGACTTAGCCCTAACACCTAAAACTACTCCTCTTACACTAATCCTGATCTCTAATCTTCATATGACTTAGCCGTAACACCTAGAACTACTCCTCTAACACTAATCCTGATATCTAATATTCATATGACTTAGCCGTAACAACTGGAACTACTCCTCTTACACTAATCCTGATCTCTAATCATCATATGACTTAGCCGTAACATCTAGAACTACTCCTCTAACACTAATCCTGATCTCTAATCTTCATATGACTTAGCCGTAACACCTAGAACTACTCCTCTAACACTAATCCTGATCTCTAATCTTCATATGACTTAGCGTTAACACCTAGAACTACTCCTCTAACACTAATCCTGATATCTAATCTTCATATGACTTAGCCGTAACACCTAGAACTACTCCTCTAACACTAATCCTGATCTCTAATCTTCATATGACTTAGCCGTAACACCTAGAACTACTCCTCTAACACTAATCCTGATCTCTAATCTTCATATGACTTAGCCGTAACACCTAGAACTACTCCTCTAACACTAATCCTGATATCTAATCTTCATATGACTTAGCCGTAACACCTAGAACTACTCCTCTAACACTAATCCTGATCTCTAATCTTCATATGACTTAGCCGTAACACCTAGAACTACTCCTCTAACACTAATCCTTATCTCTAATCTTAATATGACTTAGCCGTAACACCTAAAACTACTCCTCTAACACTAATCCTGATCTCTAATCATCATATGACTTAGCCGTAACACCTAGAACTACTCCTCTAGAAAACGTGATCTCTAATCTTCATATGACTTAGCCGTAACACCTAGAACTACTCCTCTAACAAATCCTGATCTCTAATCTTCATATGACTTAGCCGTAACACCTAGAACTACTCCACTAACACTAATCCTGATATCTAATCTTCATAAGACTTAGCCGTAACACCTAGAACTACTCCTCTAACACTAATCCTGATCTCTAATCTTAATATGACTTAGCCGTAACACCTAGAAATACTCCTCTAACACTAATCCTGATCTCTAATCTTCATATGACTTAGCCGTAACACCTAGAACAACTCCTCTTACACTATTCCTGATCTCTAATCATCATATGACTTAGTCGTGACACCTAGAACTACACCTCTAGCAAATGGTGATCTCTAATCTTCATATGACTTAGCCGTAACACCGAGAACTACTCCTCTTACACTATTCCTGATCTTTAATCATCATATGACTTAGTCGTGACACCTAGAACTACTCCTCTAGCAAATGGTGATCTCTAATCTTCATATGACTTAGCCGTAATACCTAGAACTACTCCTCTAGCAAATCCTGATCTCTAATCTTCATATGACTTAGCCGTAACACCTAGAACTACTCCTCTAACACTAATCCTGATATCTAATCTTCATAAGACTTAGCCGTAACACCTAGAACTACTCCTCTAGCAAATCCTGATCTCTAATCTTCATATGACTTAGCCGTAACACCGAGAACTACTCCTCTAACACTAATCCTGATCTCTAATCTTCATATGACTTAAACGTAACACCTAGAACTATTCCTCTAACACTAATCCTGATTTCTAATCTTCATATGACTTAGCCGTAACACCTAAAACTACTCCTCTAACACTAATCCTGATATCTAATCTTCATAAGACTTAGCCGTAACACCTAGAACTACTCCTCTAACAATAATCTTGATCTCTAATCTTCATATGACTTAGACGTAACACCTAGAACTATTCTTCTAACACTAATCCTGATTTCTAATCTTCATATGACTTAGCCGTAATACCTAGAACTACTCCTCTATCAAATCCTGATCTCTAATCTTCATATGACTTTGCCGTAACACCTAGAACTACTCCTCTAACACTAATCCTGATCTCTAATCTTCATATGACTTAGCCGTAACACCTAAAACTACTCCTCTTACAATAATCTTGATCTCTAATCTTCATATGACTTAGCCGTAACAACTAGAACTACTCCTCTAACACTAATCCTGATATATAATCTTCATATGACTTAGCCGTAACAACTAGAACTACTCCTCTAACACTAATCCTGATCTCTAATATTCATATGACTTAGCCGTAACACCTAGAACTACTCCTCTAACACTAATCAAGATCTCTAATCTTCATATGACTTAGCCGTAACACCTAGAACTACTCCTCTTACACTAATCCTGATCTCTAATCTTCATATGACTTAGCCGTAACACCTAGAACTACTCCTCTAACACTAATCCTGATATCTAATCTTCATAAGACTTAGCCGTAGCACCTAGAAATACTCCTCTTACACTAATCCTGATCTCTAATCTTCATATGACTTAGCCGTAACACCTAGAACTACTCCGCTTACACTATTCCTGATCTCTAATCATCATATGACTTAGTCGTGACACCTAGAACTACTCCTCTAGCATATCGTGATCTCTAATCTTCATATGACTTAGCCGTAATACCTAGAACTACTCCTCTAAACAATCCTGATCTCTAATCTTCATATGACTTAGCCGTAACACCTAGAACTACTCCTCTAACACTAATCCTGATCTCTAATCTTCATATGACTTAGCCGTAACACCTAAAACTGCTCCTCTAACACTAATCCTGATATCTAATCTTCATAAGACTTAGCCGTAACACCTAGAACTACTCCTCCAACAATAATCTTGATCTCTAATCTTCATATGACTTAGACGTAACACCTAGAACTATTCCTCTAACACTAATCCTGATTTCTAATCTTCATATGACTTAGCTGTAACACCTAGAACTACTCCTCTAGCAAATCCTGATCTCTAATCTTCATATGACTTAGCCGTAACACCTAGAACTACTCCTCTAACACTAATCCTGATCTCTAATATTCATATGACTTAGCCCTAACACCTAAAACTACTCCTATTAAACTAATCCTGATCTCTAATCTTCATATGACTTAGCCGTAACACCTAGAACTACTCCTCTAACACTAATCCTGATATCTAATATTCATATGACTTAGCCGTAACAACTAGAACTACTCCTCTTACACTAATCCTGATCTCTAATCATCATATGACTTAGCCGTAACATCGAGAACTACTCCTCTAACACTAATCCTGATCTCTAATCTTCATATGACTTAGCCGTAACACCTAGAACTACTCCTCTAACACTAATCCTGATCTCTAATCTTCATATGACTTAGCCGTAACACCTAGAACTACTCCTCTAACACTAATCCTGATATCTAATCTTCATATGACTTAGCCGTAACACCTAGAACTACTCCTCTAACACTAATCCTGATCTCTAATCTTCATATGACTTAGCCGTAACACCTAGAACTACTCCTCTAACACTAATCCTGATATCTAATCTTCATATGACTTAGCCGTAACACCTAGAACTACTCCTCTAACACTAATCATGATCTCTAATCTTCATATGACTTAGCCGTAACACCTAGAACTACTCCTCTAACACTAATTCTTATCTCTAATCTTAATATGACTTAGCCGTAACACCTAAAACTACTCCTCTAACACTAATCCTGATCTCTAATCATCATATGACTTAGCCGTAACACCTAGAACTACTCCTCTAGAAATCGTGATCTCTAATCTTCATATGACTTAGCCGTAACACCTAGAACTACTCCTCTAACAAATCCTGATCTCTAATCTTCATATGACTTAGCCGTAACACCTAGAACTATTCCTCTAACACTAATCCTGATATCTAATCTTCATAAGACTTAGCCGTAGCACCTAGAAATACTCCTCTTACACTAATCCTGATCTCTAATCTTCATATGACTTAGCCGTAACACCTAGAACTACTCATCTAACACTAATCCTGATCTCTAATCTTCATATGACTTAGCCGTAACACCTAGAACTACTCCGCTTACACTATTCCTGATCTCTAATCATCATATGACTTAGTCGTGACACCTAGAACTACTCCTCTAGCATATCGTGATCTCTAATCTTCATATGACTTAGCCGTTATACCTAAAACTACTCCTCTAAAAAATCCTAATCTCTAATCTTCATATGACTTAGCCGTAACACCTAGAACTATTCCTCTAGCAAATCCTGATCTCTAATCTTCATATGACTTAGCCGTAAAATCTAGAACTACTCCTCTAACACTAATCCTGATATCTAATATTCATATGACTTAGCCGTAACAACTGGAACTACTCCTCTTACACTAATCCTGATCTCTAATCATCATATGACTTAGCCGTAACATCTAGAACTACTCCTCTAACACTAATCCTGATCTCTAATCTTCATATGACTTAGCCGTAACACCTAGAACTACTCCTCTAACACTAATCCTGATCTCTAATCTTCATATGACTTAGCGTTAACACCTAGAACTACTCCTCTAACACTAATCCTGATATCTAATCTTCATATGACTTAGCCGTAACACCTAGAACTACTCCTCTAACACTAATCCTGATCTCTAATCTTCATATGACTTAGCCGTAACACCTAGAACTACTCCTCTTACACTAATCCTGATCTCTAATCTTCATATGACTTAGCCGTAACACCTAGAACTACTCCTCTAACACTAATCCTTATCTCTAATCTTAATATGACTTAGCCGTAACACTTAAAACTACTCCTCTAACACTAATCCTGATCTCTAATCATCATATGACTTAGCCGTAACACCTAGAACTACTCCTCTAGAAATCGTGATCTCTAATCTTCATATGACTTAGCCGTAACACCTAGAACTACTCCTCTAACAAATCCTGATCTCTAATCTTCATATGACTTAGCCGTAACACCTAGAACTACTCCTCTAACACTAATCCTGATATCTAATCTTCATAAGACTTAGCCGTAGCACCTAGAAATACTCCTCTTACACTAATCCTGATCTCTAATCTTCATATGACTTAGCCGTAACACCTAGAACTACTCCACTAACACTAATCCTGATATCTAATCTTCATAAGACTTAGCCGTAACACCTAGAAATACTCCTCTTACACTAATCCTGATCTCTAATCTTCATATGACTTAGCCGTAACACCTAGAACTACTCCTCTAACACTAATCCTGATCTCTAATCTTAATATGACTTAGCCGTAACACCTAGAAATACTCCTCTAACACTAATCCTGATCTCTAATCTTCATATGACTTAGCCGTAACACCTAGAACAGCTCCTCTTACACTATTCCTGATCTCTAATCATCATATGACTTAGTCGTGACACCTAGAACTACACCTCTAGCAAATGGTGATCTCTAATCTTCATATGACTTACCCGTAACACCGAGAACTACTCCTCTTACACTATTCCTGATCTTTAATCATCATATGACTTAGTCGTGACACCTAGAACTACTCCTCTAGCAAATGGTGATCTCTAATCTTCATATGACTTAGCCGTAATACCTAGAACTACTCCTCTAGCAAATCCTGATCTCTAATCTTCATATGACTTAGCCGTAACACCTAGAACTACTCCTCTAACACTAATCCTGATATCTAATCTTCATAAGACTTAGCCGTAACACCTAGAACTACTCCTCTAGCAAATCCTGATCTCTAATCTTCATATGACTTAGCCGTAACACCGAGAACTACTCCTCTAACACTAATCCTGATCTCTAATCTTCATATGACTTAAACGTAACAACTAGAACTATTCCTCTAACACTAATCCTGATTTCTAATCTTCATATGACTTAGCCGTAACACCTAAAACTACTCCTCTAACACTAATCCTGATATCTAATCTTCATAAGACTTAGCCGTAACACCTAGAACTACTCCTCTAACAATAATCTTGATCTCTAATCTTCATATGACTTAGACGTAACACCTAGAACTATTCTTCTAACACTAATCCTGATTTCTAATCTTCATATGACTTAGCCGTAATACCTAGAACTACTCCTCTATCAAATCCTGATCTCTAATCTTCATATGACTTTGCCGTAACACCTAGAACTACTCCTCTAACACTAATCCTGATCTCTAATCTTCATATGACTTAGCCGTAACACCTAAAACTACTCCTCTTACAATAATCTTGATCTCTAATCTTCATATGACTTAGCCGTAACAACTAGAACTACTCCTCTATCACTAATCCTGATATCTAATCTTCATATGACTTAGCCGTAACAACTAGAACTACTCCTCTAACACTAATCCTGATCTCTAATATTCATATGACTTAGCCGTAACACCTAGAACTACTCCTCTAACACTAATCAAGATCTCTAATCTTCATATGACTTAGCCGTAACACCTAGAACTACTCCTCTTACACTAATCCTGATCTCTAATCTTCATATGACTTAGCCGTAACACCTAGAACTACTCCTCTAACACTAATCCTGATATCTAATCTTCATAAGACTTAGCCGTAGCACCTAGAAATACTCCTCTTACACTAATCCTGATCTCTAATCTTCATATGACTTAGCCGTAACACCTAGAACTACTCCGCTTACACTATTCCTGATCTCTAATCATCATATGACTTAGTCGTGACACCTAGAACTACTCCTCTAGCATATCGTGATCTCTAATCTTCATATGACTTAGCCGTAATACCTAGAACTACTCCTCTAAACAATCCTGATCTCTAATCTTCATATGACTTAGCCGTAACACCTAGAACTACTCCTCTAACACTAATCCTGATCTCTAATCTTCATATGACTTAGCCGTAACACCTAAAACTACTCCTCTAACACTAATCCTGATATCTAATCTTCATAAGACTTAGCCGTAACACCTAGAACTACTCCTCCAACAATAATCTTGATCTCTAATCTTCATATGACTTAGACGTAACACCTAGAACTATTCCTCTAACACTAATCCTGATTTCTAATCTTCATATGACTTAGCTGTAACACCTAGAACTACTCCTCTAGCAAATCCTGATCTCTAATCTTCATATGACTTAGCCGTAACACCTAGAACTACTCCTCTAACACTAATCCTGATCTCTAATATTCATATGACTTAGCCCTAACACCTAAAACTACTCCTCTTAAACTAATCCTGATCTCTAATCTTCATATGACTTAGCCGTAACACCTAGAACTACTCCTCTAACACTAATCCTGATATCTAATATTCATATGACTTAGCCGTAACAACTAGAACTACTCCTCTTACACTAATCCTGATCTCTAATCATCATATGACTTAGCCGTAACATCTAGAACTACTCCTCTAACACTAATCCTGATCTCTAATCTTCATATGACTTAGCCGTAACACCTAGAACTACTCCTCTAACACTAATCCTGATCTCTAATCTTCATATGACTTAGCCGTAACACCTAGAACTACTCCTCTAACACTAATCCTGATATCTAATCTTCATATGACTTAGCCGTAACACCTAGAACTACTCCTCTAACACTAATCCTGATCTCTAATCTTCATATGACTTAGCCGTAACACCTAGAACTACTCCTCTAACACTAATCCTGATATCTAATCTTCATATGACTTAGCCGTAACACCTAGAACTACTCCTCTTACACTAATCCTGATCTCTAATCTTCATATGACTTAGCCGTAACACCTAGAACTACTCCTCTAACACTAATCATGATCTCTAATCTTCATATGACTTAGCCGTAACACCTAGAACTACTCCTCTAACACTAATTCTTATCTCTAATCTTAATATGACTTAGCCGTAACACCTAAAACTACTCCTCTAACACTAATCCTGATCTCTAATCATCATATGACTTAGCCGTAACACCTAGAACTACTCCTCTAGAAATCGTGATCTCTAATCTTCATATGACTTAGCCGTAACACCTAGAACTACTCCTCTAACAAATCCTGATCTCTAATCTTCATATGACTTAGCCGTAACACCTAGAACTACTCCTCTAACACTAATCCTGATATCTAATCTTCATAAGACTTAGCCGTAGCACCTAGAAATACTCCTCTTACACTAATCCTGATCTCTAATCTTCATATGACTTAGCCGTAACACCTAGAACTACTCATCTAACACTAATCCTGATCTCTAATCTTCATATGACTTAGCCGTAACACCTAGAACTACTCCGCTTACACTATTCCTGATCTCTAATCATCATATGACTTAGTCGTGACACCTAGAACTACTCCTCTAGCATATCGTGATCTCTAATCTTCATATGACTTAGCCGTTATACCTAGAACTACTCCTCTAAAAAATCCTAATCTCTAATCTTCATATGACTTAGCCGTAACACCTAGAACTATTCCTCTAGCAAATCCTGATCTCTAATCTTCATATGACTTAGCCGTAAAACCTAGAACTACTCCTCTAACACTAATCCTGATATCTAATCTTCATAAGACTTAGCCGTAACACCTAGAACTACTCCTCTAACAATAATCCTGATCTCTAATCTTCATATGACTTAGACGTAACACCTAGAACTACTCCTCTTACACTAATCCTGATCTCTAATCTTCATATGACTTAGCCGTAACACCTAGAACTACTCCTCTAACACTAATCCTGATCTCTAATCTTAATATGACTTAGCTGTAACACCTAAAACTACTCCTCTAACACAAATCCTGATCTCTAATCTTCATATGACTTAGCCGTAACACCTAGAACTATTCCTCTAGCAAATCCTGATCTCTAATCTTCATATGACTTAGCCGTAACACCTAGAACTACTCCTCTTACAATAATCCTGATATCTAATCTTCATATGACTTAGCCGTAACACCTAGAACTACTCCTCCAACAATAATCTTGATCTCTAATCTTCATATGACTTAGACGTAACACCTAGAACTACTCCTCTTACACTAATCCTGATCTCTAATCTTCATATGACTTAGCCGTAACACCTAGAACTACTCCTCTAACACTAATCCTGATCTCTAATCTTAATATGACTTAGCCGTAACACCTAGAACTACTCCTCTAGAAATCGTGATCTCTAATCTTCATATGACTTAGCCGTAACACCTAGAACTACTCCTCTAACAAATCCTGATCTCTAATCTTCATATGACTTAGCCGTAACACCTAGAACTACTCCTCTAACACTAATCCTGATATCTAATCTTCATAAGACTTAGCCGTAGCACCTAGAAATACTCCTCTTACACTAATCCTGATCTCTAATCTTCATATGACTTAGCCGTAACACCTAGAACTACTCATCTAACACTAATCCTGATCTCTAATCTTCATATGACTTAGCCGTAACACCTAGAACTACTCCGCTTACACTATTCCTGATCTCTAATCATCATATGACTTAGTCGTGACACCTAGAACTACTCCTCTAGCATATCGTGATCTCTAATCTTCATATGACTTAGCCGTAATACCTAGAACTACTCCTCTAAAAAATCCTAATCTCTAATCTTCATATGACTTAGCCGTAACACCTAGAACTATTCCTCTAGCAAATCCTGATCTCTAATCTTCATATGACTTAGCCGTAAAACCTAGAACTACTCCTCTAACACTAATCCTGATATCTAATCTTCATAAGACTTAGCCGTAACACCTAGAACTACTCCTCTAACAATAATCCTGATCTCTAATCTTCATATGACTTAGACGTAACACCTAGAACTACTCCTCTTACACTAATCCTGATCTCTAATCTTCATATGACTTAGCCGTAACACCTAGAACTACTCCTCTAACACTAATCCTGATCTCTAATCTTAATATGACTTAGCCGTAACACCTAGAACTACTCCTCTAACACAAATCCTGATCTCTAATCTTAATATGACTTAGCCGTAACACCTAGAACTATTCCTCTAGCAAATCCTGATCTCTAATCTTCATATGACTTAGCCGTAACACCTAGAACTACTCCTCTTACACTAATCCTGATATCTAATCTTCATATGACTTAGCCGTAACACCTAGAACTACTCCTCCAACAATAATCTTGATCTCTAATCTTCATATGACTTAGACGTAACACCTAGAACTATTCCTCTAACACTAATCCTGATTTCTAATCTTCATATGACTTAGCCGTAACACCTAGAACTACTCCTCTAGCAAATCCTGATCTCTAATCTTCATATGACTTAGCCGTAACACCTAGAACTACTCCTCTAACACTAATCCTGATCTCTAATCTTCGTATGACTTAGCCCTAACACCTAAAACTACTCCTCTTACACTAATCCTGATCTCTAATCTTCATATGACTTAGCCGTAACACCTAGAACTACTCCTCTAACACTAATCCTGATATCTAATCTTCATATGACTTAGCCGTAACAACTAGAACTACTCCTCTTACACTAATCCTGATCTCTAATCATCATATGACTTAGCCGTAACATCTAGAACTACTCCTCTAACACTAATCCTGATCTCTAATCTTCATATGACTTAGCCGTAACACCTAGAACTACTCCTCTAACACTAATCCTGATCTCTAATCTTCATATGACTTAGCCGTAACACCTAAAACTACTCCTCTAACACTAATCCTGATATCTAATCTTCATATGACTTAGCCATAACACCTAGAACTACTCCTCTAACACTAATCCTGATCTCTAATCTTCATATGACTTAGCCGTAACACCTAGAACTACTCCTCTAACACTAATCCTGATATCTAATCTTCATATGACTTAGCCGTAGCACCTAGAACTACTCCTCTAACACTAATCCTGATCTCTAATCTTCATATGACTTAGCCGTAACACCTAGAACTACTCCTCTAACACTAATCCTTATCTCTAATCTTAATATGACTTAGCCGTAACACCTAAAACTACTCATCTAACACTAATCCTGATCTCTAATCATCATATGACTTAGCCGTAACACCTAGAACTACTCCTCTAGAAATCGTGATCTCTAATCTTCATATGACTTAGCCGTAACACCTAGAACTACTCCTCTAACAAATCCTGATCTCTAATCTTCATATGACTTAGCCGTAACACCTAGAACTACTCCTCTAACACTAATCCTGATATCTAATCTTCATAAGACTTAGCCGTAACACCTAGAACTACTCCTCTAGCAAATCCTGATCTCTAATCTTCATATGACTTAGCCGTAACACCTAGAACTACTCCTCTAACACTAATCCTGATCTCTAATCTTCATATGACTTAAACGTAACACCTAGAACTATTCCTCTAACACTAATCCTGATCTCTAATCATCATATGACTTAGTCGTGACACCTAGAACTACTCCTCTAGCATATCGTGATCTCTAATCTTCATATGACTTAGCCGTAATACCTAGAACTACTCCTCTAACACTAATCCTGATCTCTAATCTTCATATGACTTAGCCGTAACACCTAAAACTACTCCTCTAACACTAATCCTGATATCTAATCTTCATAAGACTTAGCCGTAACACCTAGAACTACTCCTCCAACAATGATCTTGATCTCTAATCTTCATATGACTTAGACGTAACACCTAGAACTATTCCTCTAACACTAATCCTGATTTCTAATCTTCATATGACTTAGCCGTAACACCTAGAACTACTCCTCTAGCAAATCCTGATCTCTAATCTTCATATGACTTAGCCGTAACACCTAGAACTACTCCTCTAACACTAATCCTGATATCTAATCTTCATATGACTTAGCCGTAACAACTAGAACTACTCCTCTTACACTAATCCTGATCTCTAATCATCATATGACTTAGCCGTAGCATCTAGAATTACTCCTCTAACACTAATCCTGATCTCTAATCTTCATATGACTTAGCCGTAACACCTAGAACTACTCCTCTAACACTAATCCTGATCTCTAATCTTCATATGACTTAGCCGTAACACCTAGAACTACTCCTCTAACACTAATCCTGATCTCTAATCTTCATATGACTTAGCCGTAACACCTAGAACTACTCCTCTAACACTAATCCTGATATCTAATCTTCATATGACTTAGCCGTAACACCTAGAACTACTCCTCTAACACTAATCCTGATATCTAATCTTCATATGACTTAGCCGTAACACCTAGAACTACTCCTCTAACACTAATCCTGATCTCTAATTTTCATATGACTTAGCCGTAACACCTAGAACTACTCCTCTAACACTAATCCTGATCTCTAATCTTCATATGACTTAGCCGTAACACCTAGAAATACTCCTCTAACACTAATCCTGATATCTAATCTTCATATGACTTAGCCGTAACACCTAGAACTACTCCTCTAACACTAATCCTGATCTCTAATCTTCATATGACTTAGCCGTAACACCTAGAACTACTCCTCTAACACTAATCCTGATCTCTAATCTTAATATGACTTAGCCGTAACACCTAAAACTACTCCTCTAACACTAATCCTGATCTCTAATCATCATATGACCTAGCCGTAACACCTAGAACTACTCCTCTAGAAATCGTGATCTCTAATCTTCATATGACTTAGCCGTAACACCTAGAACTACTCCTCTAACAAATCCTGATCTCTAATCTTCATATGACTTAGCCGTAACACCTAGAACTACTCCTCTAACACTAATCCTGATCTCTAATCTTCATATGACTTAGCCGTAACACCTAGAACTACTCATCTAACACTAATCCTGATATCTAATCTTCATATGACTTAGCCGTAAAACCTAGAACTACTCCGCTTACACTATTCCTGATCTCTAATCATCATATGACTTAGTCGTGACACCTAGAACTACTCCTCTAGCATATCGTGATCTCTAATCTTCATATGACTTAGCCGTAATACCTAGAACTACTCCTCTAAAAAATCCTAATCTCTAATCTTCATATGACTTAGCCGTAACACCTAGAACTATTCCTCTAGCAAATCCTGATCTCTAATCTTCATATGACTTAGCCGTAACACCTAGAACTACTCCTCTAACACTAATCCTGATATCTAATCTTCATAAGACTTAGCCGTAACACCTAGAACTACTCCTCTAACAATAATCCTGATCTCTAATCTTAATATGACTTTGCCGTAACATCTAGAACTACTCCTCTAACACTAATCCTGATCTCTAATCTTCATATGACTTAGCCGTAACACCTAGAACTACTCCTCTAACACTAATCCTGATCTCTAATCTTCATATGACTTAGCCGTAACACCTAGAACTACTCCTCTTACACTAATCCTGATATCTAATCTTCATATGACTTAGCCGTAACACCTAGAACTACTCCTCTAACACTAATCCTGATCTCTAATCTTCATATGACTTAGCCCTAACACCTAAAACTACTCCTCTTACACTAATCCTGATCTCTAATCTTCATATGACTTAGCCGTAACACCTAGAATAACCCTCTAAAACTAATCCTGATATCTAATCTTCATATGACTTAGCCGTAACAACTAGAACTACTCCTCTTACACTAATCCTGATCTCTAATCATCATATGACTTAGCCGTAACATCTAGAACTACTCCTCTAACACTAATCCTGATCTCTAATCTTCATATGACTTAGCCGTAACACCTAGAACTACTCCTCTAACACTAATCCTGATCTCTAATCTTCATATGACTTAGCCCTAACACCTAAAACTACTCCTCTTACACTAATCCTGATCTCTAATCTTCATATGACTTAGCCGTAACACCTAGAATAACCCTCTAACACTAATCCTGATATCTAATCTTCATATGACTTAGCCGTAACAACTAGAACTACTCCTCTTACACTAATCCTGATCTCTAATCATCATATGACTTAGCCGTAACATCTAGAACTACTCCTCTAACACTAATCCTGATCTCTAATCTTCATATGACTTAGCCGTAACACCTAGAACTACTCCTCTAACACTAATCCTGATCTCTAATCTTCATATGACTTAGCCGTAACACCTAGAACTACTCCTCTAACACTAATCCTGATATCTAATCTTCATATGACTTAGCCGTAACATCTAGAACTACTCCTCTAACACTAATCCTGATCTCTAATCTTCATATGACGTAGCCGTAACACCTAGAACTACTCCTCTAACACTAATCCTGATCTCTAATCTTCATATGACTTAGCCGTAACACCTAGAACTACTCCTCTTACACTAATCCTGATATCTAATCTTCATATGACTTAGCCGTAACACCTAGAACTACTCCTCTAACACTAATCCTGATCTCTAATCTTCATATGACTTAGCCGTAACACCTAGAACTACTCCTCTAACACTAATCCTTATCTCTAATCTTAATATGACTTAGCCGTAACACCTAAAACTACTCCTCCAACACTAATCCTGATCTCTAATCATCATATGACTTAGCCGTAACACCTAGAACTACTCCTCTAGAAATCGTGATCTCTAATCTTCATATGACTTAGCCGTAACACCTAGAACTACTCCTCTAACACTAATCCTGATATCTAATCTTCATAAGACTTAGCTGTAGCACCTAGAAATACTCCTCTTACACTAATCCTGATCTCTAATCTTCATATGACTTAGCCGTAACACCTAGAACTACTCATCTAACACTAATCCTGATCTCTAATCTTCATATGACTTAGCCGTAACACCTAGAACTACTCCGCTTACACTATTCCTGATCTCTAATCATCATATGACTTAGTCGTGACACCTAGAACTACTCCTCTAGCATATCGTGATCTCTAATCTTCATATGACTTAGCCGTAATACCTAGAACTACTCCTCTAAAAAATCCTAATCTCTAATCTTCATATGACTTAGCCGTAACACCTAGAACTATTCCTCTAGCAAATCCTGATCTCTAATCTTCATATGACTTAGCCGTAAAACCTAGAACTACTCCTCTAACACTAATCCTGATATCTAATCTTCATAAGACTTAGCCGTAACACCTAGAACTACTCCTCTAACAATAATCCTGATCTCTAATCTTCATATGACTTAGACGTAACACCTAGAACTACTCCTCTTACACTAATCCTGATCTCTAATCTTCATATGACTTAGCCGTAACACCTAGAACTACTCCTCTAACACTAATCCTGATCTCTAATCTTAATATGACTTAGCCGTAACACCTAGAACTACTCCTCTAACACAAATCCTGATCTCTAATCTTCATATGACTTAGCCGTAACACCTAGAACTATTCCTCTAGCAAATCCTGATCTCTAATCTTCATATGACTTAGCCGTAACACCTAGAACTACTCCTCTTACACTAATCCTGATATCTAATCTTCATATGACTTAGCCGTAACACCTAGAACTACTCCTCTAACACTAATCCTGATATCTAATCTTCATATGACTTAGCCGTAACAACTAGAACTACTCCTCTAGCAAATCCTGGTCTCTAATCTTCATATGACTTAGCCATAACACCTAAAACTACTCCTCTTACACTAATCCTGATCTCTAATCTTCATATGACTTAGCCGTAACACCTAGAACTACTCCTCTAACACTAATCCTGATATCTAATCTTCATATGACTTAGCCGTAACAACTAGAACTACTCCTCTAACACTAATCCTGATCTCTAATCTTCATATGACTTAGCCCTAACACCTAAAACTACTCCTCTTACACTAATCCTGATCTCTAATCTTCATATGACTTAGCCGTAACACCTAGAATAACCCTCTAAAACTAATCCTGATATCTAATCTTCATATGACTTAGCCGTAACAACTAGAACTACTCCTCTTACACTAATCCTGATCTCTAATCATCATATGACTTAGCCGTAACATCTAGAACTACTCCTCTAACACTAATCCTGATCTCTAATCTTCATATGACTTAGCCGTAACACCTAGAACTACTCCTCTAACACTAATCCTGATCTCTAATCTTCATATGACTTAGCCCTAACACCTAAAACTACTCCTCTTACACTAATCCTGATCTCTAATCTTCATATGACTTAGCCGTAACACCTAGAATAACCCTCTAACACTAATCCTGATATCTAATCTTCATATGACTTAGCCGTAACAACTAGAACTACTCCTCTTACACTAATCCTGATCTCTAATCATCATATGACTTAGCCGTAACATCTAGAACTACTCCTCTAACACTAATCCTGATCTCTAATCTTCATATGACTTAGCCGTAACACCTAGAACTACTCCTCTAACACTAATCCTGATCTCTAATCTTCATATGACTTAGCCGTAACACCTAGAACTACTCCTCTAACACTAATCCTGATATCTAATCTTCATATGACTTAGCCGTAACATCTAGAACTACTCCTCTAACACTAATCCTGATCTCTAATCTTCATATGACGTAGCCGTAACACCTAGAACTACTCCTCTAACACTAATCCTGATCTCTAATCTTCATATGACTTAGCCGTAACACCTAGAACTACTCCTCTTACACTAATCCTGATATCTAATCTTCATATGACTTAGCCGTAACACCTAGAACTACTCCTCTAACACTAATCCTGATCTCTAATCTTCATATGACTTAGCCGTAACACCTAGAACTACTCCTCTAACACTAATCCTTATCTCTAATCTTAATATGACTTAGCCGTAACACCTAAAACTACTCCTCCAACACTAATCCTGATCTCTAATCATCATATGACTTAGCCGTAACACCTAGAACTACTCCTCTAGAAATCGTGATCTCTAATCTTCATATGACTTAGCCGTAACACCTAGAACTACTCCTCTAACACTAATCCTGATATCTAATCTTCATAAGACTTAGCTGTAGCACCTAGAAATACTCCTCTTACACTAATCCTGATCTCTAATCTTCATATGACTTAGCCGTAACACCTAGAACTACTCATCTAACACTAATCCTGATCTCTAATCTTCATATGACTTAGCCGTAACACCTAGAACTACTCCGCTTACACTATTCCTGATCTCTAATCATCATATGACTTAGTCGTGACACCTAGAACTACTCCTCTAGCATATCGTGATCTCTAATCTTCATATGACTTAGCCGTAATACCTAGAACTACTCCTCTAAAAAATCCTAATCTCTAATCTTCATTTGACTTAGCCGTAACACCTAGAACTATTCCTCTAGCAAATCCTGATCTCTAATCTTCATATGACTTAGCCGTAAAACCTAGAACTACTCCTCTAACACTAATCCTGATATCTAATCTTCATAAGACTTAGCCGTAACACCTAGAACTACTCCTCTAACAATAATCCTGATCTCTAATCTTCATATGACTTAGACGTAACACCTAGAACTACTCCTCTTACACTAATCCTGATCTCTAATCTTCATATGACTTAGCCGTAACACCTAGAACTACTCCTCTAACACTAATCCTGATCTCTAATCTTAATATGACTTAGCCGTAACACCTAGAACTACTCCTCTAACACAAATCCTGATCTCTAATCTTCATATGACTTAGCCGTAACACCTAGAACTATTCCTCTAGCAAATCCTGATCTCTAATCTTCATATGACTTAGCCGTAACACCTAGAACTACTCCTCTTACACTAATCCTGATATCTAATCTTCATATGACTTAGCCGTAACACCTAGAACTACTCCTCTAACACTAATCCTGATATCTAATCTTCATATGACTTAGCCGTAACAACTAGAACTACTCCTCTAGCAAATCCTGGTCTCTAATCTTCATATGACTTAGCCATAACACCTAAAACTACTCCTCTTACACTAATCCTGATCTCTAATCTTCATATGACTTAGCCGTAACACCTAGAACTACTCCTCTAACACTAATCCTGATATCTAATCTTCATATGACTTAGCCGTAACAACTAGAACTACTCCTCTAACACTAATCCTGATCTCTAATCTTCATATGACTTAGCCGTAACACCTAAAACTACTCCTCTAACACTAATCCTGATCTCTAATCATCATATGACTTAGCCGTAACACCTAGAACTACTCCTCTAGAAATTGTTATCTCTAATCTTCATATGACTTAGCCGTAACACCTAGTTTTAGTTTTAGTTTAATAATATTTTATTGTACATACACAATAGGATTGGACAGCAAGTTATACCAACTTATATGAAGTGCTCTCCTTACTAATGATACACATGAATTAATGACAGCAAAACAAAACACAGACAATAGACATTTAAAATTTTGACACTAGAAGAAAATAAGAAGTACAAGTAAAAAAGTGAAAAAGTGAAAAAGTAAAAAATTGCTGACATTAGCCCTAAAATCTTTTTGATTGATTTATAAAAGTTCGAACTTTTCCAAATATTTTGGAGTTGACGTCATAACTATACTTATCGTTCCCAAAGAGCAAAGTTTCAATATTGATATTGATATCGTCGCAATTACTCAGAAGTGTTCTTCTTTCGTTCAGGTATAAAGGACATTCTAGAAAATAATGTATAGCATCTTCAAAAGAAGCACCACAATTACATTTAAAATTATTTATTATATGTATTTTTGACAGATCGGCATTGAGTGAGCTGCATTGGTGTCTAAGTCTAGTATGTAATATACTTAGTTTCCGTGGGCCTTCATTATAATACTTTGGGGTTTTATAAATATCAGCTTTCACTCTGTTTTTAAACGAAGATAATGTAGGAGAATTTCTTATTGATATGTCTAGATTGTTCCAAAGCGAAACGGTAGATGGAATAAATGAGCTTGCTGATGTTCTTAGTCTGCATCTGGGTGGAACATAATTCTGATTATTTCTAAGGTTATAACTATTTACATCTGATGTAATTGGAGGTAAACAGTTAAATAAATAAGGAGGGCATAATTTATTATGAATTTTATAAAAAGTTGTTAATTTACGAGTTTCCCGCCGATTGGCTAAAGTTTCCCATCCAGTCTCAAAATATAATGACTCCTTACTAGCAAATTTTGTCAGACCTGTTACAATTCGTGCCGCTTCTAATTGTATTTTTTCTAATTTTTCAATGTCCCGTTCATAACACCCATCCCACACTTCACATGCATATTCTAGTACTGGTCTGATAAATGTAAGATAGATATTTGACAAAGCTTGTTTAGATAAAATAAATTTTAATTTACGAAGAACATTTACTTGTTTTAATGCTGATCTAGCTATGTTTTCAATATGTACAGTCCAATTTCCATCAGATACAAATGTTACACCCAGATGTTTATGATTATCAACAAGTTCAACTGGTTCGTCATTAAAACGTATGTTTAATTCAGGAATATTAGTATTATTTGATATTATAAGGGCTTTAGTTTTTTTAGGGTTAAAATCTACAAGCCATGTTTTTGCCCATTGATCCAATATTTGTAAATCATTATTTATCTCAATTTGCATCAAATCAAAGTTTTTCCCAGAGTATGACAATGAGGTGTCGTCAGCAAACAGTCTCGCCAAATTGCCTAAGTTATCTGTAATGTCATTAATATATAATAAAAATAATAAAGGGCCAAGTACAGATCCTTGGGGTACACCTGCTTTGACAAGACCAGAATCTGATAGTTCATTATTAACAAACACAAATTGCCTTCTACCACTTAAATAATTTTTAAACCAGATCAAAAGGTCGCCCGATATCCCATACGATTTTAACTTCTTAATAAGCCCCCCATGCCAAACTCTGTCAAAAGCTTTTGAAATGTCACAAAATATTAAAATGGTTGACAATCGTTCGTCTAAATTTTGACATACTCTATGATACATTTCTAATAATTGGTATACAGTAGAATGACCACGAATGAATCCTGATTGGTAGGCATACAGAAGAGAATGTTCAAAAATAAAATTATATGTATACTTATATACAGCACGTTCCATCACTTTCCCTATACAACTTAATAAAGATATGGGTCTATAATTTGAAGGACTGCTTTTGTCGTCTTTTTTGAAAGCTGGCATAACTCGCGCAATTTTCCATGTTGACGGAAATATGCCTTTCTGTAACGAAAAGTTAAAAATAATAGCTAAAGGTATACAAATGGTTTCAGAAGTACTCTTTAACATTTGATGGTTGATGCCGTCATCAACACAAGCTTTACCTATTTTCAATGTTTGTAAAATATCTTTAACATCGTGTTCAGTAATATATATATTAGATAATAATGCATCAGTTCTTGATGGTATATCTGGGGGAACATGATTAGTATCATCAACAAATGAAATAGAACAAAAATATTTGTTCAACAGATTTGCCTTAATCTTGTCATCATATATCAATTCATTTGAATCATTATCATATAAGGGCGGAATAGAATAATTTTGGGACGTTCCTTTCATTAATTTCCGAATCAGTGACCAATAAGATTTCGAATCATTTCTTTGGAGTGAATCTACCAATTCATTTGCACTTAAAAGGAACTGTTCACGGGCATGCTTGATCATATTATTTACCTTATTACGATGGGATTTGTACTTATGTATAGCGGTCGATGACTTTTTTGTTCTTGCAATTTTTTTCAATCGGTTTCGGGTACGGATTTCCCTTTTGATATGGGAATTAAACCATGGCTTATCAGAAGGTCTTACTTGAATCATTTTTGAGGGGATATTTCTCGATATTATCTCAAGGTATTTCTGTGTAAAGCTTGATGACATGATATCAATATCAGTGCATTCTTTGAGATACGATTCCCATTGAAATTCTGATATTTCATTATTAAGTTTTAAGAGGTCTACATGTTTGTATTGCCAAACTTTACGCATATATGTTTTTTTGATTGAGTACGGGATTTTGATATTAATCATTGTTGCATTGTGATCACTTATACTTCTATCAACACCTATTACTTCAGAATCAACAACTATATCTATATTTGAAACAATAACTGGATCCAATAGTGCACCCATCCTTGTTGGCTCATTTATAACATTAGTTAAATCATACAGTGTCATGATTTCGTTCAACTTATGATTAGTTTGAGTAAGTAAATCAACATTAAGATCGCCAGTAATAATTATGTTTTCAGTAAAATTTAATGCTTGTTCAAGGGAGTAATCAAAATTATCCCAAAATGATTCTGTAGTTCCTGGTGGTCGATAAACAACACACACAAGTAGTTTAAAATTTGGAATAAGTAATTCAATCCACAGCATTTCAACCCCATCACAATTTAAATCGTGCCTTTCTTTCACACAAATACCTTGAGAAGTATACACGAGAACGCCACCCCCAAAACTGTTTCTATCTTTTCTAAATATTTTATCGGAAAAACCATCAATACCAATGTCAATATCCAATATATTTCCGTCCAAATGGCTCTCTGTTACACAAATTATAGACGACTCAGAAGCTATGTCTTCTAAATATGACAATTTATTTCGCACACTACGTGCATTTAAATGAAACACAGAAAATTCGTATTCTTCAGGTCCCGGATTTTGATGGATATCATTATCAAGAATCAATAATAGTAAAAGTATTAAAGTAAATTGGATATTTGTCGAAAAGGGAAAGTGACAGGTTTGTGCAAACATGCAGATCAAATTCTGTAAATAAAGCATTACCTTCATAAAATCCAAAATACCAAAACCAAAGAAGACCCTCATTTTTTTAACTAAGGAGGAATAAGCTCTAATATAAAACATACCTATCGACAGTCTATACATACCGATATCATTACCCATTGTCTATATGTATTTTATACTTTGAAGGATTCTGTCGATAGGATTTAAATAGGGATATGTCAGCAATATTAAAAGAATAATGAGAAGTAAATACAAGAATATGAACAATATGTACAATTTCAGTTTCATTTGTGAAAAACATGATTAAGATAGAGAAAATGAATGTTAGGTTCAAAAACATTCAGGAAAAGTGTTTTAGTTTTGTACGAAAGTCAGAAAGATAAATTTTAGTCTCTGAAGATATAAATTTCTTAACATTTGATATTATATTTATAAAAAAGACAAAAAAAACAACAAAAAAAACAAATTTTCTATAAAATAAAATAATATATATAGTAAAGTAGAATAGTACTATTTTTTCCAACAGAATGCATGAAGTTAAACAAAATGGAAACAAAAAGAAGGAGAATATAAACTTACCAAAATGTTAATAATAGTTTAATGTCTACAGTTTACATATAACAAAAGGACAACAATAATATACAACCTAATGAAGATCAAAAACAAAGAAGGAAATTAAGTCAATATACACAGGAAAACAAATTACTTGCAAGTCAATATTCAAGGGGAGAAAAATCAGAAAAAAGAATACAGACAAAAATATATAAAAAAAAGTGTAATGAAATAAATTAATAATAAACAAGCATTAAATCCACATTACAGTAAACATATTGTATTCTAGTTACCATTGCATAATACATTCGGCAATCTATAAGGAGTTTTGACCAAAAGTATGAAATGTAGAAGTCATATACACCTATTAGTAGTGGTTAGGTTATTTTAAATTTGTTTCATGTTCAAACACACCTTTCCTTTAATGTAGTCATGGATTATATCAAGATCATATCAATTAATGATTTCTAATGCAATATGCTGAGCTACTACAACATTATATATTATTTACAAGAAATTAATTATTGTAAAAAAAAAAAATAAAAAAAATATTGAGTAATATAGAACAGCAAATGACAAATCAAACACACCTTTTATCAGAACGTATACATCATTGAACACGTGGCAGTATGTTTACAAATAAAGCGCCGGATCACTTACATAACACGGACGTGTATGTATGTGGTAGAAGTTAAATATTATATGTATACATGTATATATGGACTAGCGTTTTTGCGTACTTTCGGGAATATGCATTCGTGAATAATAAGGATATTGGGAAAAAAATGTGTTTCTGGATAATTAACAAGTGGCAGAGATGTGGTAAGTAATTCAATGTAAGATAAAGTTGAATGTATCTGTGAAAAATTGGTAGCAGTTTATATAAAACAATCAACAAGCAAACAAAGTTAAGAAATACCCATTAAGCAATGATAAAAAAAAAAGCAATAATGAATAGACAAGTAATGATCAATTATTACTAAACATTGTGAACAGAAAGTTATATGGCATTGTATGAACACCTTCCGGTAGTAAAAGGATTGATTAAATGCTTATAACAGTTCGATTTTACACTATGTTTGAACACGTGGTAATTTATTTACAAATAGAACTAAGAATAGTGATAATTTGAAAGGGTATAATTTTGAATAAGGGTTCAAGTTTCCCGAAGATATACACTTCCAAAATTACATATATATTTGAACAATTGGGTTATTTGATATAATAGTATTTATCGCCACACTGTCATTAAATGTTTCGGTAGAAGATGCTCATACCGTTTCGAGTACACCCTATATTTAAACACGTGATAGTTTGTTTACAAACACAATGAGAGATAATTCATCAAATACACACACATATATATATTCAATTTAATTTGGAAGTGTAAAATTATTGATAATAGAGCCTAGTCAAAATAAATATATATTTGATAATTTGGTTACTGGCATAATTTAGTTTATAGTATAATATATTTTAAATATTTTTCATTCCTGTACAATTTAAGGTAAAAAAAATATATTAACAGTGCAGCTAAACTACATGGGTATTTTTTTACAACTCTTTAAGAAAAAGAATACTGTATGCAATTTCAAGTACAAAAATGCTCAAGAATATATTATAGTTGAATGTTTATTATTTTTTTTTACAAACGTTCGTCAAATTACTGGATGAGATCATTAATATCTTGGATACATCTGATGAATGTCTTCCTGGAATCGTCTGTCTTTTTTGCAAATATACGGCCATCAAATGTCCAGAAGGAGTTTAGTTTTTTTGCTTTTTTGTGTGTATTTAGTTCTTTGATGATGGATTGTCGAAACTTTGTGAGATCTTCGGTAATAAAGATGTTGTCCTTGTTGTTTTTGAGATTTTTCTTCTTCATAAAGATAGAGTTTTTTACCTTCCAATTACGAAAACGGCATATCAACTGACCTTTACCGTTGTTTATAGGCCCAATAATGTGGGAGCGATTAATATCGTTTTCGGTTAGAGGTTGTGCGAGACCAAGTTTATCATTTACTATGTTGACGATCAGCCCATCTGTTTGTTGTAGATCCCCCTGAGTCATGGGAACATTATGGAATCTCAGTGATGTCCGTCGCCCGTACTGTTCCAACTCCTCGATTTGATTGTGTAGTATATTTACTTCATGTTTTAGATCGTCGTTTTCTTGGAGAATCCTAGGGCATACGTTGGCCATATTTCTAAATTTATCGTACCGATCTTCTATTTGTTCTATACGTTTGTTTAGTTTTCCCTTCATTTGTTCATTTTCGGCTTTTAAACTTGTAATTTTGTCATTTTGTTTATTTATGCAGTCTTGTAATGGCTTGATGGCATCTTCGATAGCTTGAATAACTGCGGATTTTATTACGGACTTAAGTTCTGAAATAAGTTCTGTTTTTATTTCACCTATTATAGTTGGTACCACAGTTTGTATGATTTCAGGTTTCAACATAGTTGTTTCTACAAGCTTACACATATCAAAAGATTGGCCTTGTGTTTTGAAGGTTACTTGTTTGTCACTTCCAGGGTTTGGGACCTTTCGGGTCACTGACTGTGAGCATTGTCGACTTGAAGGAGGCTTCATTTGTTCGTCAGAGCCCGATAAGGGACGTTTACGAGAAGAGCTTCTACCACGAGTGTTGGCGTTTTGTACATTATGTGATTTAGTTGTTGGAATTTGAGGTGCACTCGAATCGGCCATCTTGTTTGTTTACAATATTTATAAAGTTTGTAGTTATTCGCTTTAGAGACTAGAAACTGCACTATATAATCAGCTTTAGAAAAGATCATTCATTCAATAACATTTGTACTCAATTTCAATGCTGAACACGCAGAAAAAACACACATTTTCGTACAAAACTTTTCTGTTGTGTCAGCTACGTCAGCTTGCTTGCCGCCATTTTCTTCCTAACACCTAAAACTACTCCTCTTACACTAATCCTGATCTCTAATCATCATATGACTTAGCCGTAACATCTAGAACTACTCCTCTAACACTAATCCTGATCTCTAATCTTCATATGACTTAGCCGTAACACCTAGAACTACTCCTCTAACACTAATCCTGATATCTAATCTTCATATGACTTAGCCGTAACACCTAGACCTACTCCTCTAACACTAATCCTGATCTCTAATCTTCATATGACTTAGCCGTAACACCTAGAACTACTCCTCTAACACTAATCCTTATCTCTAATCTTAATATGACTTAGCCGTAACACCTAAAACTATTCCTCTAACACTAATCCTGATCTCTAATCATCATATGACTTAGCCGTAACACCTAGAACTACTCCTCTAGAAATCGTGATCTCTAATCTTCATATGACTTAGCCGTAACACCTAGAAATACTCCTCTAACAAATCCTGATCTCTAATCTTCATATGACTTAGCCGTAACACCTAGAACTACTCCTCTAACACTAATCCTGATATCTAATCTTCATAAGACTTAGCCGTAACACCTAGAACTACTCATCTAACACTAATCCTGATCTCTAATCTTCATATGACTTAGCCGTAACACCTAGAACTACTCCGCTTACACTATTCCTGATATCTAATCATCATATGACTTAGTCGTGACACCTAGAACTACTCCTCTAGCATATCGTGATCTCTAATCTTCATATGACTTAGCCGTAATACCTAGAACTACTCCTCTAAAAATTCCTAATCTCTAATCTTCATATGACTTAGCCGTAACACCTAGAACTATTCCACTAGCAAATCCTGATCTCTAATCTTCATATGACTTAGTCGTAAAACCTAGAACTACTCCTCTAACACTAATCCTGATATCTAATCTTCATAAGACTTAGCCGTAACACCTAGAACTACTCCTCTAACAATAATCTTGATCTCTAATCTTCATATGACTTAGACGTAACACCTAGAACTACTCCTCTTACACTAATCCTGATCTCTAATCTTCATATGACTTAGCCGTAACACCTAGAACTACTCCTCTAACACTAATCCTGATCTCTAATCTTAATATGACTTAGCCGTAACACCTAGAACTACTCCTCTAACACAAATCCTGATCTCTAATCTTCATATGACTTAGCCGTAACACCTAGAACTATTCCTCTAGCAAATCCTGATCTCTAATCTTCATATGACTTAGCCGTAACACCTAGAACTACTCCTTTAACACTAATCCTGATCTCTAATCTTCATATGACTTAGCCGTAACACCTAGAACTACTCCTCTAACACTAATCCTGATATCTAATCTTCATATGACTTAGCCGTAGCAACTAGAACTACTCCTCTAACACTAATCCTGATCTCTAATCTTCATATGACTTAGCCGTAACACCTAAAACTACTCCTCTAACACTAATCCTGATCTCTAATCATCATATGACTTAGCCGTAACACCTAGAACTACTCCTCTAGAAATTGTTATCTCTAATCTTCATATGACTTAGCCGTAACACCTAGAACTACTCCTCTAACAAATCATGATCTCTAATCTTCATATGACTTAGCCGTAACACCTAGAACTACTCCTCTAACACTAATCCTGATCTCTAATCTTCATATGACTTAGCCGTAACACCTAGAACTACTCCTCTAACACTAATCCTGATATCTAATCTTCATATGACTTAGCCGTAACAACTAGAACTACTCCTCTAACACTAATCCTGATCTCTAATATTCATATGACTTAGCCGTAACACCTAGAACTACTCCTCTAACACTAATCAAGATCTCTAATCTTCATATGACTTAGCCGTAACACTTAGAACTACTCCTCTTACACTAATCCTGATCTCTAATCTTCATATGACTTAGCCGTAACACCTAGAACTACTCCTCTAACACTAATCCTGATCTCTAATCTTCATATGACTTAGCCGTAACACCTAAAACTACTCCTCTTACACTAATCCTGATCTCTAATCATCATATGACTTAGCCGTAACATCTAGAATTACTCCTCTAACACTAATCCTGATATCTAATCTTCATATGTCTTAGCCCTAACACCTAAAACTACTCCTCTTACACTAATCCTGATCTCTAATCTTCATATGACTTAGCCGTAACACCTAGAACTAATATCTAATCTTCATAAGACTTAGCCGTAGCACCTAGAACTACTCCTCTTACACTAATCCTGATCTCTAATCTTCATATGACTTAGCCGTAACACCTAGAACTACTCATCTAACACTAATCCTGATCTCTAATCTTCATATGACTTAGCCGTAACACCTAGAACTACTCCGCTTACACTATTCCTGATCTCTAATCATCATATGACTTAGTCGTGACACCTAGAACTACTCCTCTAGCATATCGTTATCTCTAATCTTCATATGACTTAGCCGTAATACCTAGAACTACTCCTCTAAAAAATCTTAATCTCTAATCTTCATATGACTTAGCCGTAACACCTAGAACTATTCCTCTAGCAAATCCTGATCTCTAATCTTCATATGACTTAGCCGTAAAACCTAGAACTACTCCTCTAACACTAATCCTGATATCTAATCTTCATAAGACTTAGCCGTAGCACCTAGAACTACTCCTCTTACACTAATCCTGATCTCTAATCTTCATATGACTTAGCCGTAATACCTAGAACTACTCCTCTAAAAAATCTTAATCTCTAATCTTCATATGACTTAGCCGTAACACCTAGAACTATTCCTCTAGCAAATCCTGATCTCTAATCTTCATATGACTTAGCCGTAAAACCTAGAACTACTCCTCTAACACTAATCCTGATATCTAATCTTCATAAGACTTAGCCGTAACACCTAGAACTACTCCTCTAACAATAATCCTGATCTCTAATCTTCATATGACTTAGACGTAACACCTAGAACTACTCCTCTTACACTAATCCTGATCTCTAATCTTCATATGACTTAGCCGTAACACCTAGAACTACTCCTCTAACACTAATCCTGATCTCTAATCTTAATATGACTTAGCCGTAACACCTAGAACTACTCCTCTAACACAAATCCTGATCTCTAATCTTCATATGACTTAGCCGTAACACCTAGAACTATTCCTCTAGCAAATCCTGATCTCTAATCTTCATATGACTTAGCCGTAGCACCTAGAACTACTCCTCTAACACTAATCCTGATATCTAATCTTCATATGACTTAGCCGTAACACCTAGAACTACTCCTCTAACATAATCCTGATATCTAATCTTCATATGACTTAGCCGTAACAACTAGAACTACTCCTCTAGCAAATCCTGATCTCTAATCTTCATATGACTTAGCCGTAACACCTAGAACTACTCCTCTAACACTAATCCTGATCTCTAATCTTCATATGACTTAGCCCTAACACCTAAAACTACTCCTCTAACACTAATCCTGATCTCTAATCTTCATATGTCTTAGCCCTAACACCTAAAACTACTCCTCTTACACTAATCCTGATCTCTAATCTTCATATGACTTAGCCGTAACACCTAGAACTAATATCTAATCTTCATAAGACTTAGCCGTAGCACCTAGAACTACTCCTCTTACACTAATCCTGATCTCTAATCTTCATATGACTTAGCCGTAACACCTAGAACTACTCATCTAACACTAATCCTGATCTCTAATCTTCATATGACTTAGCCGTAACACCTAGAACTACTCCGCTTACACTATTCCTGATCTCTAATCATCATATGACTTAGTCGTGACACCTAGAACTACTCCTCTAGCATATCGTGATCTCTAATCTTCATATGACTTAGCCGTAATACCTAGAACTACTCCTCTAAAAAATCTTAATCTCTAATCTTCATATGACTTAGCCGTAACACCTAGAACTATTCCTCTAGCAAATCCTGATCTCTAATCTTCATATGACTTAGCCGTAAAACCTAGAACTACTCCTCTAACACTAATCCTGATATCTAATCTTCATAAGACTTAGCCGTAGCACCTAGAACTACTCCTCTTACACTAATCCTGATCTCTAATCTTCATATGACTTAGCCGTAATACCTAGAACTACTCCTCTAAAAAATCTTAATCTCTAATCTTCATATGACTTAGCCGTAACACCTAGAACTACTCCTCTAACACTAATCCTGATATCTAATCTTCATAAGACTTAGCCGTAACACCTAGAACTACTCCTCTAACAATAATCCTGATCTCTAATCTTCATATGACTTAGACGTAACACCTAGAACTACTCCTCTTACACTAATCCTGATCTCTAATCTTCATATGACTTAGCCGTAACACCTAGAACTACTCCTCTAACACTAATCCTGATCTCTAATCTTAATATGACTTAGCCGTAACACCTAGAACTACTCCTCTAACACAAATCCTGATCTCTAATCTTCATATGACTTAGCCGTAGCACCTAGAACTATTCCTCTAGCAAATCCTGATCTCTAATCTTCATATGACTTAGCCGTAGCACCTAGAACTACTCCTCTTACACTAATCCTGATATCTAATCTTCATATGACTTAGCCGAAACACCTAGAACTACTCCTCTAACATAATCCTGATATCTAATCTTCATATGACTTAGCCGTAACAACTAGAACTACTCCTCTAGCAAATCCTGATCTCTAATCTTCATATGACTTAGCCGTAACACCTAGAACTACTCCTCTAACACTAATCCTGATCTCTAATCTTCATATGACTTAGCCCTAACACCTAAAACTACTCCTCTTACACTAATCCTGATCTCTAATCTTCATATGACTTAGCCGTAACACCTAGAACTACTCCTCTAACACTAATCCTGATCTCTAATCTTCATATGACTTAGCCGTAACACCTAGAACTACTCCTCTAACACTAATCCTGATATCTAATCTTCATATGACTTAGCCGTAACACCTAGAACTACTCCTCTAACACTAATCCTGATCTCTAATCTTCATATGACTTAGCCGTAACACCTAGAACTACTCCTCTAACACTAATCCCTATCTCTAATCTTAATATGACTTAGCCGTAACACCTAAAACTACTCCTCTAACACTAATCCTGATCTCTAATCTTCATATGACTTAGCCGTAACACCTAGAACTACTCCTCTAACACTAATCCTGATATCTAATCTTCATAAGACTTAGCCGTAACACCTAGAACTACTCCTCCAACAATAATCTTGATCTCTAATCTTCATATGACTTAGACGTAACACCTAGAACTATTCCTCTAACACTAATCCTGATATCTAATCTTCATATGACTTAGCCGTAACACCTAGAACTACTCCTCTAACACTAATCCTGATCTCTAATCTTCATATGACTTAGCCGTAACACCTAAAACTACTCCTCTTACACTAATCCTGATCTCTAATCATCATATGACTTAGCCGTAACATCTAGAACTACTCCTCTAACACTAATCCTGATCTCTAATCTTCATATGTCTTAGCCCTAACACCTAAAACTACTCCTCTTACACTAATCCTGATCTCTAATCTTCATATGACTTAGCCGTAACACCTAGAACTAATATCTAATCTTCATAAGACTTAGCCGTAGCACCTAGAACTACTCCTCTTACACTAATCCTGATCTCTAATCTTCATATGACTTAGCCGTAACACCTAGAACTACTCATCTAACACTAATCCTGATCTCTAATCTTCATATGACTTAGCCGTAACACCTAGAACTACTCCGTTTACACTATTCCTGATCTCTAATCATCATATGAATTAGTCGTGACACCTAGAACTACTCCTCTAGCATATCGTGATCTCTAATCTTCATATGACTTAGCCGTAATACCTAGAACTACTCCTCTAAAAAATCTTAATCTTTAATCTTCATATGACTTAGCCGTAACACCTAGAACTATTCCTCTAGCAAATCCTGATCTCTAATCTTCATATGACTTAGCCGTAAAACCTAGAACTACTCCTCTAACACTAATCCTGATATCTAATCTTCATAAGACTTAGCCGTAACACCTAGAACTACTCCTCTAACAATAATCCTGATCTCTAATCTTCATATGACTTAGACGTAGCACCTAGAACTACTCCTCTTACACTAATTCTGATCTCTAATCTTCATATGACTTAGCCGTAACACCTAGAACTACTCCTCTAACACTAATCCTGATCTCTAATCTTAATATGACTTAGCCGTAACACCTAGAACTACTCCTCTAACACAAATCCTGATCTCTAATCTTCATATGACTTAGCCGTAACACCTAGAACTATTCCTCTAGCAAATCCTGATCTCTAATCTTCATATGACTTAGCCGTAACACCTAGAACTACTCCTCTTACACTAATCCTGATATCTAATCTTCATGTGACTTAGCCGTAACACCTAGAACTACTCCTCTAACACTAATCCTGATATCTAATCGTCATATGACTTAGCCGTAACAACTAGAACTACTCCTCTAGCAAATCCTGATCTCTAATCTTCATATGACTTAGCCGTAACACCTAGAACTACTCCTCTAACACTAATCCTGATCTCTAATCTTCATATGACTTAGCCCTAACACCTAAAACTACTCCTCTTACACTAATCCTGATCTCTAATCTTCATATGACTTAGCCGTAACACCTAGAACTACTCCTCTAACACTAATCCTGATCTCTAATCTTCATATGACTTAGCCGTAACACCTAAAACTACTCCTCTTACACTAATCCTGATCTCTAATCATCATATAACTTAGCCGTAACACCTAGAACTACTCCTCTAGAAATCCTGATCTCTAATCTTCATATGACTTAGCCGTAACACCTAGAACTATTCCTCTAGCAAATCCTGATCTCTAATCTTCATATGACTTAGCCGTAACACCTAAAACTACTCCTCTAACACTAATCCTGATATCTAATCTTCATAAGACTTAGCCGTAACACCTAGAACTACTCCTCCAACAATAATCTTGATCTCTAATCTTCATATGACTTAGACGTAACACCTAGAACTATTCCTCTAACACTAATCCTGATTTCTAATCTTCATATGACTTAGCCGTGACACCTAGAACTACTCCTCTAGCAAATCCTGATCTCTAATCTTCATATGACTTAGCCGTAACACCTAGAACTACTCCTCTAACACTAATCCTGATCTCTAATCTTCATATGACTTAGCCGTAACACCTAAAACTACTCCTCTTACACTAATCCTAATCTCTAATCATCATATGACTTAGCCGTAACATCTAGAACTACTCCTCTAACACTAATCCTGATCTCTAATCTTCATATGACTTAGCCGTAACACCTAGAACTACTCCTCTAACACTAATCCTGATCTCTAATCTTCATATGACTTAGCCGTAACACCTAGAACTACTCCTCTAACACTAATCCTGATATCTAATCTTCATATGACTTAGCCGTAACACCTAGAACTACTCCTCTAACACTAATCCTTATCTCTAATCTTAATATGACTAAGCCGTAACACCTAGAACTACTCCTCTAGAAATCGTGATCTCTAATCTTCATATGACTTAGACGTAACACCTAGAACTACTCCTCTAACAAATCCTGATCCCTAATCTTCATATGACTTAGCCGTAACACCTAGAACTACTCCTCTAACACTAATCCTGATATCTAATCTTCATAAGACTTAGCCGTAGCACCTAGAATTACTCCTCTTACACTAATCCTGATCTCTAATCTTCATATGACTTAGCCGTAACACCTAGAACTACTCATCTAACACTAATCCTGATCTCTAATCTTCATATGACTTAGCCGTAACACCTAGAACTACTCCGCTTACACTATTCCTGATCTCTAATCATCATATGACTTAGTCGTGACACCTAGAACTACTCCTCTAGCATATCGTGATCTCTAATCTTCATATGACTTAGCGTAATACCTAGAACTACTCCTCTAAAAAATCCTAATCTCTAATCTTCATATGACTTAGCCGTAACACCTAGAACTATTCCTCTAGCAAATCCTGATCTCTAATCTTCATATGACTTAGCCGTAAAACCTAGAACTACTCCTCTAACACTCATCCTGATATCTTATCTTCATAAGACTTAGCCGTAACACCTAGAACTACTCCTCTAACAATAATCCTGATCTCTAATCTTCATATGACTTAGACGTAACACCTAGAACTACTCCTCTTACACTAATCCTGATCTCTAATCTTCATATGACTTAGCCGTAACACCTAGAACTACTCCTCTAACACTAATCCTGATCTCTAATCTTAATATGACTTAGCCGTAACACCTAGAACTACTCCTCTAACACAAATCCTGATCTCTAATCTTCATATGACTTAGCCGTAACACCTAGAACTATTCCTCTAGCAAATCCTGATCTCTAATCTTCATATGACTTAGCCGTAACACCTAGAACTACTCCTCTTACACTAATCCTGATATCTAATCTTCATATGACTTAGCCGTAACACCTAGAACTACTCCTCTAACACTAATCCTGATATCTAATCTTCATATGACTTAGCCGTAACAACTAGAACTACTCCTCTAGCAAATCCTGATCTCTAATCTTCATATGACTTAGCCGTAACACCTAGAACTACTCCTCTAACACTAATCCTGATCTCTAATCTTCATATGACTTAGCCGTAACACCTAGAACTACTCCTCTAACACTAATCCTGATCTCTAATCTTCATATGACTTAGCCCTAACACCTAAAACTACTCCTCTTACACTAATCTCGATCTCTAATCTTCATATGACTTAGCCGTAACACCTAGAACTACTCCTCTAACACTAATCCTGATATCTAATCTTCATATGACTTAGCCGTAACACCTAAAACTACTCCTCTTACACTAATCCTGATCTCTAATCATCATATGACTTAGCCGTAACATCTAGAACTACTCCTCTAACACTAATCCTGATCTCTAATCTTCATATGACTTAGCCGTAACACCTAGAACTACTCCTCTAACACTAATCCTGATCTCTAATCTTCATATGACTTAGCCGTAACACCTAGAACTACTCCTCTAACACTAATCCTGATATCTAATCTTCCTATGACTTAGCCGTAACACCTAGAACTACTCCTCTAACACTAATCCTGATCTCTAATCTTCATATGACTTAGCCGTAACACCTAGAACTACTCCTCTAACACTAATCCTTATCTCTAATCTTAATATGACTTAGCCGTAACACCTAAAACTACTCCTCTAACACTAATCCTGATCTCTAATCATCATATGACTTAGCCGTAACACCTAGAACTACTCCTCTAACAAATCCTGATCTCTAATCTTCATATGACTTAGCCGTAACACCTAGAACTACTCCTCTAACACTAATCCTGATATCTAATCTTCATAAGACTTAGCCGTAGCACCTAGAAATACTCCTCTTACACTAATTCTGATCTCTAATCTTCATATGACTTAGCAGTAACACCTAGAACTACTCATCTAACACTAATACTGATCTCTAATCTTCATATGACTTAGCGGTAACACCTAGAACTACTCCGCTCACACTATTCCTGATCTCTAATCATCATATGACTTAGTCGTGACACCTAGAAATACTCCTCTAGCATATCGTGATCTCTAATCTTCATATGACTTAGCCGTAATACCTAGAACTACTCCTCTAAAAAATCCTAATCTCTAATCTTCATATGACTTAGCCGTAACACCTAGAACTACTCCTCTAACACTAATCCTGATCTCTAATCTTCATATGACTTAGCCCTAACACCTAAAACTACTCCTCTAACACTAATCCTGATCTCTAATCTTCATATGACTTAGCCGTAACACCTAGAACTACTCCTCTAACACTAATCCTGATATCTAATCTTCATATGACTTAGCCGTAACACCTAAAACTACTCCTCTTACACTAATCCTGATTTCTAATCATCATATGACTTAGCCGTAACATCTAGAACTACTCCTCTAACACTAATCCTGATCTCTAATCTTCATATGACTTAGCCGTAACACCTAGAACTACTCCTCTAACACTAATCCTGATCTCTAATCTTCATATGACTTAGCCGTAACACCTAGAACTACTCCTCTAACACTAATCCTGATATCTAATCTTCATATGACTTAGCCGTAACACCTAGAACTACTCCTCTAACACTAATCCTGATCTCTAATCTTCATATGACTTAGCCGTAACACCTAGAACTACTCCTCTAACACTAATCCTTATCTCTAATCTTAATATGACTTAGCCGTAACACCTAAAACTACTCCTCTAACACTAATCCTGATCTCTAATCATCATATGATTTAGCCGTAACACCTAGAACTACTCCTCTAGAAATCCTGATCTCTAATCTTCATATGACTTAGCCGTAACACCTAAAACTACTCCTCTAACACTAATCCTGATATCTAATCTTCATAAGACTTAGCCGTAACACCTAGAACTACTCCTCCAACAATAATCTTGATCTCTAATCTTCATATGACTTAGACGTAACACCTAGAACTACTCCTCTAACACTAATCCTGATCTCTAATCTTCATATGACTTAGCCGTAACACCTAGAACTACTCCTCTAACACTAATCCTTATCTCTAATCTTAATATGACTTAGCCGTAACACCTAAAACTACTCCTCTAACACTAATCCTGATCTCTAATCATCATATGATTTAGCCGTAACACCTAGAACTACTCCTCTAACAAATCCTGATCTCTAATCTTCATATGACTTAGCCGTAACACCTAGAAATACTCCTCTAACACTAATCCTGATATCTAATCTTCATAAGACTTAGCTGTAGCACCTAGAAATACTCCTCTTACACTAATCCTGATCTCTAATCTTCATATGACTTAGCCGTAACACCTAGAACTACTCATCTAACACTAATCCTGATCTCTAATCTTAATATGACTTAGCCCTAACACCTAAAACTACTCCTCTAACACTAATCCTGATCTCTAATCTTCATATGACTTAGCCGTAACACCTAGAACTACTCCTCTAACACTAATCCTGATATCTAATCTTCATAAGACTTAGCTGTAGCACCTAGAAATACTCCTCTTACACTAATCCTGATCTCTAATCTTCATATGACTTAGCCGTAACACCTAGAACTACTCATCTAACACTAATCCTGATCTCTAATCTTCATATGACTTAGCCGTAACACCTAGAACTACTCCGCTTACACTATTCCTGATCTCTAATCATCATATGACTTAGTCGTGACACCTAGAACTACTCCTCTAGCATATCGTGATCTCTAATCTTCATATGACTTAGCGTAATACCTAGAACTACTCCTCTAAAAAATCCTAATCTCTAATCTTCATATGACTTAGCCGTAACACCTAGAACTATTCCTCTAGCAAATCCTGATCTCTAATCTTCATATGACTTAGCCGTAAAACCTAGAACTACTCCTCTAACACTAATCCTGATATCTTATCTTCATAAGACTTAGCCGTAACACCTAGAACTACTCCTCTAACAATAATCCTGATCTCTAATCTTCATATGACTTAGACGTAACACCTAGAACTACTCCTCTTACACTAATCCTGATCTCTAATCTTCATATGACTTAGCCGTAACACCTAGAACTACTCCTCTAACACTAATTCTGATCTCTAATCTTAATATGACTTAGCCGTAACACCTAGAACTACTCCTCTAACACAAATCCTGATCTCTAATCTTCATATGACTTAGCCGTAACACCTAGAACTATTCCTCTAGCAAATCCTGATCTCTAATCTTCATATGACTTAGCCGTAACACCTAGAACTACTCCTCTTACACTAATCCTGATATCTAATCTTCATATGACTTAGCCGTAACACCTAGAACTACTCCTCTAACACTAATCCTGATATCTAATCTTCATATGACTTAGCCGTAACAACTAGAACTACTCCTCTAGCAAATCCTGATCTCTAATCTTCATATGACTTAGCCGTAACACCTAGAACTACTCCTCTAACACTAATCCTGATCTCTAATCTTCATATGACTTAGCCCTAACACCTAAAACTACTCCTCTTACACTAATCTTGATCTCTAATCTTCATATGACTTAGCCGTAACACCTAGAACTACTCCTCTAACACTAATCCTGATATCTAATCTTCATATGACTTAGCCGTAACACCTAAAACTACTCCTCTTACACTAATCCTGATCTCTAATCATCATATGACTTAGCCGTAACATCTAGAACTACTCCTCTAACACTAATCCTGATCTCTAATCTTCATATGACTTAGCCGTAACACCTAGAACTACTCCTCTAACACTAATCCTGATCTCTAATCTTCATATGACTTAGCCGTAACACCTAGAACTACTCCTCTAACACTAATCCTGATATCTAATCTTCCTATGACTTAGCCGTAACACCTAGAACTACTCCTCTAACACTAATCCTGATCTCTAATCTTCATATGACTTAGCCGTAACACCTAGAACTACTCCTCTAACACTAATCCTTATCTCTAATCTTAATATGACTTAGCCGTAACACCTAAAACTACTCCTCTAACACTAATCCTGATCTCTAATCATCATATGACTTAGCCGTAACACCTAGAACTACTCCTCTAACAAATCCTGATCTCTAATCTTCATATGACTTAGCCGTAACACCTAGAACTACTCCTCTAACACTAATCCTGATATCTAATCTTCATAAGACTTAGCCGTAGCACCTAGAAATACTCCTCTTACACTAATTCTGATCTCTAATCTTCATATGACTTAGCAGTAACACCTAGAACTACTCATCTAACACTAATACTGATCTCTAATCTTCATATGACTTAGCGGTAACACCTAGAACTACTCCGCTCACACTATTCCTGATCTCTAATCATCATATGACTTAGTCGTGACACCTAGAAATACTCCTCTAGCATATCGTGATCTCTAATCTTCATATGACTTAGCCGTAATACCTAGAACTACTCCTCTAAAAAATCCTAATCTCTAATCTTCATATGACTTAGCCGTAACACCTAGAACTACTCCTCTAACACTAATCCTGATCTCTAATCTTCATATGACTTAGCCCTAACACCTAAAACTACTCCTCTAACACTAATCCTGATCTCTAATCTTCATATGACTTAGCCGTAACACCTAGAACTACTCCTCTAACACTAATCCTGATATCTAATCTTCATATGACTTAGCCGTAACACCTAAAACTACTCCTCTTACACTAATCCTGATTTCTAATCATCATATGACTTAGCCGTAACATCTAGAACTACTCCTCTAACACTAATCCTGATCTCTAATCTTCATATGACTTAGCCGTAACACCTAGAACTACTCCTCTAACACTAATCCTGATCTCTAATCTTCATATGACTTAGCCGTAACACCTAGAACTACTCCTCTAACACTAATCCTGATATCTAATCTTCATATGACTTAGCCGTAGCACCTAGAACTACTCCTCTAACACTAATCCTGATCTCTAATCTTCATATGACTTAGCCGTAACACCTAGAACTACTCCTCTAACACTAATCATTATCTCTAATCTTAATATGACTTAGCCGTAACACCTAAAACTACTCCTCTAACACTAATCCTGATCTCTAATCATCATATGATTTAGCCGTAACACCTAGAACTACTCCTCTAGAAATCCTGATCTCTAATCTTCATATGACTTAGCCGTAACACCTAAAACTACTCCTCTAACACTAATCCTGATATCTAATCTTCATAAGACTTAGCCGTAACACCTAGAACTACTCCTCCAACAATAATCTTGATCTCTAATCTTCATATGACTTAGACGTAACACCTAGAACTATTCCTCTAACACTAATCCTGATTTCTAATCTTCATATGACTTAGCCGTGACACCTAGAACTACTCCTCTAGCAAATCCTGATCTCTAATCTTCATATGACTTAGCCGTAATACCTAGAACTACTCCTCTAAAAAATCCTAATCTCTAATCTTCATATGACTTAGCCGTAACACCTAGAACTATTCCTCTAGCAAATCCTGATCTCTAATCTTCATATGACTTAGCCGTAAAACCTAGAACTACTCCTCTAACACTAATCCTGATATCTTATCTTCATAAGACTTAGCCGTAACACCTAGAACTACTCCTCTAACAATAATCCTGATCTCTAATCTTCATATGACTTAGACGTAACACCTAGAACTACTCCTCTTACACTAATCCTGATCTCTAATCTTCATATGACTTAGCCGTATCACCTAGAACTACTCCTCTAACACTAATCCTGATCTCTAATCTTAATATGACTTAGCCGTAACACCTAGAACTACTCCTCTAACACAAATCCTGATCTCTAATCTTCATATGACTTAGCCGTAACACCTAGAACTATTCCTCTAGCAAATCCTGATCTCTAATCTTCATATGACTTAGCCGTAACACCTAGAACTACTCCTCTTACACTAATCCTGATATCTAATCTTCATATGACTTAGCCGTAACACCTAGAACTACTCCTCTAACACTAATCCTGATATCTAATCTTCATATGACTTAGCCGTAACAACTAGAACTACTCCTCTAGCAAATCCTGATCTCTAATCTTCATATGACTTAGCCGTAACACCTAGAACTACTCCTCTAACACTAATCCTGATCTCTAATCTTCATATGACTTAGCCCTAACACCTAAAACTACTCCTCTTACACTAATCTTGATCTCTAATCTTCATATGACTTAGCCGTAACACCTAGAACTACTCCTCTAACACTAATCCTGATATCTAATCTTCATATGACTTAGCCGTAACACCTAAAACTACTCCTCTTACACTAATCCTGATCTCTAATCATCATATGACTTAGCCGTAACATCTAGAACTACTCCTCTAACACTAATCCTGATCTCTAATCTTCATATGACTTAGCCGTAACACCTAGAACTACTCCTCTAACACTAATCCTGATCTCTAATCTTCATATGACTTAGCCGTAACACCTAGAACTACTCCTCTAACACTAATCCTGATATCTAATCTTCCTATGACTTAGCCGTAACACCTAGAACTACTCCTCTAACACTAATCCTGATCTCTAATCTTCATATGACTTAGCCGTAACACCTAGAACTACTCCTCTAACACTAATCCTTATCTCTAATCTTAATATGACTTAGCCGTAACACCTAAAACTACTCCTCTAACACTAATCCTGATCTCTAATCATCATATGACTTAGCCGTAACACCTAGAACTACTCCTCTAACAAATCCTGATCTCTAATCTTCATATGACTTAGCCGTAACACCTAGAACTACTCCTCTAACACTAATCCTGATATCTAATCTTCATAAGACTTAGCCGTAGCACCTAGAAATACTCCTCTTACACTAATTCTGATCTCTAATCTTCATATGACTTAGCAGTAACACCTAGAACTACTCATCTAACACTAATACTGATCTCTAATCTTCATATGACTTAGCGGTAACACCTAGAACTACTCCGCTCACACTATTCCTGATCTCTAATCATCATATGACTTAGTCGTGACACCTAGAAATACTCCTCTAGCATATCGTGATCTCTAATCTTCATATGACTTAGCCGTAATACCTAGAACTACTCCTCTAAAAAATCCTAATCTCTAATCTTCATATGACTTAGCCGTAACACCTAGAACTACTCCTCTAACACTAATCCTGATCTCTAATCTTCATATGACTTAGCCCTAACACCTAAAACTACTCCTCTAACACTAATCCTGATCTCTAATCTTCATATGACTTAGCCGTAGCACCTAGAACTACTCCTCTAACACTAATCCTGATATCTAATCTTCATATGACTTAGCCGTAACACCTAAAACTACTCCTCTTACACTAATCCTGATTTCTAATCATCATATGACTTAGCCGTAACATCTAGAACTACTCCTCTAACACTAATCCTGATCTCTAATCTTCATATGACTTAGCCGTAACACCTAGAACTACTCCTCTAACACTAATCCTGATCTCTAATCTTCATATGACTTAGCCGTAACACCTAGAACTACTCCTCTAACACTAATCCTGATATCTAATCTTCATATGACTTAGCCGTAACACCTAGAACTACTCCTCTAACACTAATCCTGATCTCTAATCTTCATATGACTTAGCCGTAACACCTAGAACTACTCCTCTAACACTAATCCTTATCTCTAATCTTAATATGACTTAGCCGTAACACCTAAAACTACTCCTCTAACACTAATCCTGATCTCTAATCATCATATGATTTAGCCGTAACACCTAGAACTACTCCTCTAGAAATCCTGATCTCTAATCTTCATATGACTTAGCCGTAACACCTAAAACTACTCCTCTAACACTAATCCTGATATCTAATCTTCATAAGACTTAGCCGTAACACCTAGAACTACTCCTCCAACAATAATCTTGATCTCTAATCTTCATATGACTTAGACGTAACACCTAGAACTATTCCTCTAACACTAATCCTGATTTCTAATCTTCATATGACTTAGCCGTGACACCTAGAACTACTCCTCTAGCAAATCCTGATCTCTAATCTTCATATGACTTAGCCGTAATACCTAGAACTACTCCTCTAAAAAATCCTAATCTCTAATCTTCATATGACTTAGCCGTAACACCTAGAACTATTCCTCTAGCAAATCCTGATCTCTAATCTTCATATGACTTAGCCGTAAAACCTAGAACTACTCCTCTAACACTAATCCTGATATCTAATCTTCATAAGACTTAGCCGTAACACCTAGAACTACTCCTCTAACAATAATCCTGATCTCTAATCTTCATATGACTTAGACGTAACACCTAGAACTACTCCTCTTACACTAATCCTGATCTCTAATCTTCATATGACTTAGCCGTAACACCTAGAACTACTCCTCTAACACTAATCCTGATCTCTAATCTTAATATGACTTAGCCGTAACACCTAGAACTACTCCTCTAACACAAATCCTGATCTCTAATCTTCATATGACTTAGCCGTAACACCTAGAACTATTCCTCTAGCAAATCCTGATCTCTAATCTTCATATGACTTAGCCGTAACACCTAGAACTACTCCTCTTACACTAATCCTGATATCTAATCTTCATATGACTTAGCCGTAACACCTAGAACTACTCCTCTAACACTAATCCTGATATCTAATCTTCATATGACTTAGCCGTAACAACTAGAACTACTCCTCTAGCAAATCCTGATCTCTAATCTTCATATGACTTAGCCGTAACACCTAGAACTACTCCTCTAACACTAATCCTGATCTCTAATCTTCATATGACTTAGCCCTAACACCTAAAACTACTCCTCTTACACTAATCCTGATCTCTAATCTTCATATGACTTAGCCGTAACACCTAGAACTACTCCTCTAACACTAATCCTGATATCTAATCTTCATATGACTTAGCCGTAACACCTAAAACTACTCCTCTTACACTAATCCTGATCTCTAATCATCATATGACTTAGCCGTAACATCTAGAACTACTCCTCTAACACTAATCCTGATCTCTAATCTTCATATGACTTAGCCGTAACACCTAGAACTACTCCTCTAACACGAATCCTGATCTCTAATCTTCATATGACTTAGCCGTAACACCTAGAACTACTCCTCTAACACTAATCCTGATATCTAATCTTCATATGACTTAGCCGTAACACCTAGAACTACTCCTCTAACACTAATCCTGATCTCTAATCTTCATATGACTTAGCCGTAACACCTAGAAATACTCCTCTAACACTAATCCTTATCTCTAATCTTAATATGACTTAGCCGTAACACCTAGAACTACTCCTCTAACACAAATCCTGATCTCTAATCTTCATATGACTTAGCCCTAACACCTAAAACTACTCCTCTTACACTAATCCTGATCTCTAATCTTCATATGACTTAGCCGTAGCACCTAGAACTACTCCTCTAACACTAATCCTGATATCTAATCTTCATATGACTTAGCCGTAACACCTAAAACTACTCCTCTTACACTAATCCTGATCTCTAATCATCATATGACTTAGCCGTAACATCTAGAACTACTCCTCTAACACTAATCCTGATCTCTAATCTTCATATGACTTAGCCGTAACACCTAGAACTACTCCTCTAACACTAATCCTGATCTCTAATCTTCATATGACTTAGCCGTAACACCTAGAACTACTCCTCTAACACTAATCCTGATATCTAATCTTCCTATGACTTAGCCGTAACACCTAGAACTACTCCTCTAACACTAATCCTGATCTCTAATCTTCATATGACTTAGCCGTAACACCTAGAACTACTCCTCTAACACTAATCCTTATCTCTAATCTTAATATGACTTAGCCGTAACACCTAAAACTACTCCTCTAACACTAATCCTGATCTCTAATCATCATATGACTTAGCCGTAACACCTAGAACTACTCCTCTAACAAATCCTGATCTCTAATCTTCATATGACTTAGCCGTAACACCTAGAACTACTCCTCTAACACTAATCCTGATCTCTAATCTTAATATGACTTAGCCGTAACACCTAGAACTACTCCTCTAACACAAATCCTGATCTCTAATCTTCATATGACTTAGCCGTAACACCTAGAACTATTCCTCTAGCAAATCCTGATCTCTAATCTTCATATGACTTAGCCGTAACACCTAGAACTACTCCTCTTACACTAATCCTGATATCTAATCTTCATATGACTTAGCCGTAACACCTAGAACTACTCCTCTAACACTAATCCTGATATCTAATCTTCATATGACTTAGCCGTAACAACTAGAACTACTCCTCTAGCAAATCCTGATCTCTAATCTTCATATGACTTAGCCGTAACACCTAGAACTACTCCTCTAACACTAATCCTGATCTCTAATCTTCATATGACTTAGCCCTAACACCTAAAACTACTCCTCTTACACTAATCCTGATCTCTAATCTTCATATGACTTAGCCGTAACACCTAGAACTACTCCTCTAACACTAATCCTGATATCTAATCTTCATATGACTTAGCCGTAACACCTAAAACTACTCCTCTTACACTAATCCTGATCTCTAATCATCATATGACTTAGCCGTAACATCTAGAACTACTCCTCTAACACTAATCCTGATCTCTAATCTTCATATGACTTAGCCGTAACACCTAGAACTACTCCTCTAACACGAATCCTGATCTCTAATCTTCATATGACTTAGCCGTAACACCTAGAACTACTCCTCTAACACTAATCCTGATATCTAATCTTCATATGACTTAGCCGTAACACCTAGAACTACTCCTCTAACACTAATCCTGATCTCTAATCTTCATATGACTTAGCCGTAACACCTAGAAATACTCCTCTAACACTAATCCTTATCTCTAATCTTAATATGACTTAGCCGTAACACCTAAAACTACTCCTCTAACACTAATCCTGATCTCTAATCATCATATGACTTAGCCGTAACACCTAGAACTACTCCTCTAGAAATCGTGATCTCTAATCTTCATATGACTTAGCCGTAACACCTAGAACTACTCCTCTAACAAATCCTGATCTCTAATCTTCATATGACTTAGCCCTAACACCTAAAACTACTCCTCTTACACTAATCTTGATCTCTAATCTTCATATGACTTAGCCGTAACACCTAGAACTACTCCTCTAACACTAATCCTGATATCTAATCTTCATATGACTTAGCCGTAACACCTAAAACTACTCCTCTTACACTAATCCTGATCTCTAATCATCATATGACTTAGCCGTAACATCTAGAACTACTCCTCTAACACTAATCCTGATCTCTAATCTTCATATGACTTAGCCGTAACACCTAGAACTACTCCTCTAACACTAATCCTGATCTCTAATCTTCATATGACTTAGCCGTAACACCTAGAACTACTCCTCTAACACTAATCCTGATATCTAATCTTCCTATGACTTAGCCGTAACACCTAGAACTACTCCTCTAACACTAATCCTGATCTCTAATCTTCATATGACTTAGCCGTAACACCTAGAACTACTCCTCTAACACTAATCCTTATCTCTAATCTTAATATGACTTAGCCGTAACACCTAAAACTACTCCTCTAACACTAATCCTGATCTCTAATCATCATATGACTTAGCCGTAACACCTAGAACTACTCCTCTAACAAATCCTGATCTCTAATCTTCATATGACTTAGCCGTAACACCTAGAACTACTCCTCTAACACTAATCCTGATATCTAATCTTCATAAGACTTAGCCGTAGCACCTAGAAATACTCCTCTTACACTAATTCTGATCTCTAATCTTCATATGACTTAGCAGTAACACCTAGAACTACTCATCTAACACTAATACTGATCTCTAATCTTCATATGACTTAGCGGTAACACCTAGAACTACTCCGCTCACACTATTCCTGATCTCTAATCATCATATGACTTAGTCGTGACACCTAGAAATACTCCTCTAGCATATCGTGATCTCTAATCTTCATATGACTTAGCCGTAATACCTAGAACTACTCCTCTAAAAAATCCTAATCTCTAATCTTCATATGACTTAGCCGTAACACCTAGAACTACTCCTCTAACACTAATCCTGATCTCTAATCTTCATATGACTTAGCCCTAACACCTAAAACTACTCCTCTAACACTAATCCTGATCTCTAATCTTCATATGACTTAGCCGTAACACCTAGAACTACTCCTCTAACACTAATCCTGATATCTAATCTTCATATGACTTAGCCGTAACACCTAAAACTACTCCTCTTACACTAATCCTGATTTCTAATCATCATATGACTTAGCCGTAACATCTAGAACTACTCCTCTAACACTAATCCTGATCTCTAATCTTCATATGACTTAGCCGTAACACCTAGAACTACTCCTCTAACACTAATCCTGATCTCTAATCTTCATATGACTTAGCCGTAACACCTAGAACTACTCCTCTAACACTAATCCTGATATCTAATCTTCATATGACTTAGCCGTAACACCTAGAACTACTCCTCTAACACTAATCCTGATCTCTAATCTTCATATGACTTAGCCGTAACACCTAGAACTACTCCTCTAACACTAATCCTTATCTCTAATCTTAATATGACTTAGCCGTAACACCTAAAACTACTCCTCTAACACTAATCCTGATCTCTAATCATCATATGATTTAGCCGTAACACCTAGAACTACTCCTCTAGAAATCCTGATCTCTAATCTTCATATGACTTAGCCGTAACACCTAAAACTACTCCTCTAACACTAATCCTGATATCTAATCTTCATAAGACTTAGCCGTAACACCTAGAACTACTCCTCCAACAATAATCTTGATCTCTAATCTTCATATGACTTAGACGTAACACCTAGAACTATTCCTCTAACACTAATCCTGATTTCTAATCTTCATATGACTTAGCCGTGACACCTAGAACTACTCCTCTAGCAAATCCTGATCTCTAATCTTCATATGACTTAGCCGTAATACCTAGAACTACTCCTCTAAAAAATCCTAATCTCTAATCTTCATATGACTTAGCCGTAACACCTAGAACTATTCCTCTAGCAAATCCTGATCTCTAATCTTCATATGACTTAGCCGTAAAACCTAGAACTACTCCTCTAACACTAATCCTGATATCTAATCTTCATAAGACTTAGCCGTAACACCTAGAACTACTCCTCTAACAATAATCCTGATCTCTAATCTTCATATGACTTAGACGTAACACCTAGAACTACTCCTCTAACACTAATCCTGATCTCTAATCTTCATATGACTTAGCCGTAACACCTAGAACTACTCCTCTAACACTAATCCTGATCTCTAATCTTAATATGACTTAGCCGTAACACCTAGAACTACTCCTCTAACACAAATCCTGATCTCTAATCTTCATATGACTTAGCCGTAACACCTAGAACTATTCCTCTAGCAAATCCTGATCTCTAATCTTCATATGACTTAGCCGTAACACCTAGAACTACTCCTCTTACACTAATCCTGATATCTAATCTTCATATGACTTAGCCGTAACACCTAGAACTACTCCTCTAACACTAATCCTGATATCTAATCTTCATATGACTTAGCCGTAACAACTAGAACTACTCCTCTAGCAAATCCTGATCTCTAATCTTCATATGACTTAGCCGTAACACCTAGAACTACTCCTCTAACACTAATCCTGATCTCTAATCTTCATATGACTTAGCCCTAACACCTAAAACTACTCCTCTTACACTAATCCTGATCTCTAATCTTCATATGACTTAGCCGTAACACCTAGAACTACTCCTCTAACACTAATCCTGATATCTAATCTTCATATGACTTAGCCGTAACACCTAAAACTACTCCTCTTACACTAATCCTGATCTCTAATCATCATATGACTTAGCCGTAACATCTAGAACTACTCCTCTAACACTAATCCTGATCTCTAATCTTCATATGACTTAGCCGTAACACCTAGAACTACTCCTCTAACACGAATCCTGATCTCTAATCTTCATATGACTTAGCCGTAACACCTAGAACTACTCCTCTAACACTAATCCTGATATCTAATCTTCATATGACTTAGCCGTAACACCTAGAACTACTCCTCTAACACTAATCCTGATCTCTAATCTTCATATGACTTAGCCGTAACACCTAGAAATACTCCTCTAACACTAATCCTTATCTCTAATCTTAATATGACTTAGCCGTAACACCTAAAACTACTCCTCTAACACTAATCCTGATCTCTAATCATCATATGACTTAGCCGTAACACCTAGAACTACTCCTCTAGAAATCGTGATCTCTAATCTTCATATGACTTAGCCGTAACACCTAGAACTACTCCTCTAACAAATCCTGATCTCTAATCTTCATATGACTTAGCCGTAACACCTAGAACTACTCCTCTAACACTAATCCTGATATCTAATCTTCATAAGACTTAGCCGTAGCGCCTAGAAATACTCCTCTTACACTAATCCTGATCTCTAATCTTCATATGACTTAGCAGTAACACCTAGAACTACTCATCTAACACTAATCCTGATCTCTAATCTTCATATGACTTAGCCGTAACACCTAGAACTACTCCGCTTACACTATTCCTGATCTCTAATCATCATATGACTTAGTCGTGACACCTAGAAATACTCCTCTAGCATATCGTGATCTCTAATCTTCATATGACTTAGCCGTAATACCTAGAACTACTCCTCTAAAAAATCCTAATCTCTAATCTTCATATGACTTAGCCGTAACACCTAGAACTATTCCTCTAGCAAATCGTGATCTCTAATCTTCATATGACTTAGCCGTAACTCCTAGAACTACTCCTCTAACAATAATCCTGATCTCTAATCTTCATATGACTTAGACGTAACACCTAGAACTACTCCTCTTACACTAATCCTTATCTCTAATCTTCATATGACTTAGCCGTAACACCTAGAACTACTCCTCTAACACTAATCCTGATCTCTAATCTTAATATGACTTAGCCGTAACACCTAGAACTACTCCTCTAACACAAATCCTGATCTCTAATCTTCATATGACTTAGCCGTAACACCTAGAACTATTCCTCTAGCAAATCCTGATCTCTAATCTTCATATGACTTAGCCGTAACACCTAGAACTACTCCTCTTACACTAATCCTGATATCTAATCTTCATATGACTTAGCCGTAACACCTAGAACTACTCCTCTTACACTAATCCTGATCTCTAATCTTCATATGACTTAGCCGTAACACCTAGAACTTCTCCTCTAACACTAGTCCTGATATCTAATCTTCATATGACTTAGCCGTAACACCTAGAACTACTCCTCTAGAAATTGTTATCTCTAATCTTCATATGACTTAGCCGTAACACCTAGAACTACTCCTCTAACAAATCATGATCTCTAATCTTCATATGACTTAGCCGTAACACCTAGAACTATTCCTCTAGCAAATCCTGATCTCTAATCCTCATATGACTTAGCCGTAACACCTAGAACTACTCCTCTAACACTAATCCTGATATCTAATCTTCATAAGACTTAACACAAAACACCTAGAACTACTCCTCTAACACTAATTCTGATCTCTAATCTTCATATGACTTAGCCATAACACCTAGAACTACTCCTCTTACACTAATCTTTGATCTCTAATCTTCATATGAGTTAGCCGTAACACATAGAACTACTCCTCTAACACTAATCCTGATATCTAATCTTCATATGACTTAGCCGTAACACCTAGAACTACTCCTCTAACACTAATCCTGATCTCTAATCTTCATATGACTTAGCCGTAACACCTAGAACTACTCCTCTAACACTAATCCTGATATCTAATCTTCATATGACTTAGCCGTAACAACTAGAACTACTCCTCTAACACTAATCCTGATCTCTAATATTCATATGACTTAGCCGTAACACCTAGAACTACTCCTCTAACACTAATCAAGATCTCTAATCTTCATATGACTTAGCCGTAACACCTAGAACTACTCCTCTAACAAATTCTGATCTCTAATCTTCATATGACGTAGCTGTAGCACCTAGTACTACTCCTCTAGCAAATCCTGATATCTAATCTTCATATGACTTAGCCATAACACCTAGAACTACTCCTCTTACAATAATCCTGATCTCTAATCTTCATATGAGTTAGCCGTCACACCTAGAACTAATCCCCTAGCAAATCGTGATCTCTAATCTTCATATGACTTAGCCGTAACACCTAGAACTACTCCTCTTACACTAATCCTGATCTCTAATCTTCATATGACTTAGCCGTAACACCTAGAACTACTCCTCTAACAAATCCTGATCTCTAATCTTCATATGACGTAGCCGTAACACCTAATACTACTCCTCTAGCAAATCCTGATATCTAATCTTCATATGACTTAGCCATAACACCTAGAACTACTCCTCTTACACTAATCCTGATCTCTAATCTTCATATGACTTAGCCGTAACACCTGAACTACTCCTCTAACAAATCCTGATCTCTAATCTTCATATGACGTAGCCGTAACACCTAGTACTACTCCTCTAGCAAATCCTGATATCTAATCTTCATATGACTTAGCCATAACACCTAGAACTACTCCTCTTACAATAATCCTGATCTCTAATCTTCATATGAGTTAGCCGTAACACCTAGAACTACTCCTCTAGCAAATCGTGATCTCTAATCTTCATATGACTTAGCCGTAACACCTAGAACTACTCCTCTAACACTAATCCTGATCTCTAATTTTTATATGACTTAGCCGTAACACCTAGAACTACTCCTCTTACACTAATCCTGATCTCTAATCTTCATATGACTTAGCCGTAACACCTAAAACTACTCCTCTAACACTAATCCTGATCTCTAATCTTCATATGACTTAGCCGTAACACCTAGAACTACTCCTCTAACAGTAATCCTAATATCTAATCTTCATATGACTTAGCCGTAACACCTAGAACTACTCCTCTAACACTACTCCTGATCTCTAATCTTCATATGACTTAGCCGTAACACCTAGAACTACTCATCTAACACTAATCCTGATCTCTAATCGTCATATGACTTAGCCGTAACACCTAGAACTACTACTCTAGCAAATCGTGATCTCTAATCGTCATATGACTTAGCCGTAACACCTAGAACTACTCCTCTAACACTAATCCTGATCTCTAATCTTCATATGACTTAGCCGTAACACCTAAAACTACTCCTCTAACACTAATCCTAATCTCTAATCTTCATATGACTTGGCCGTACCACCTAGAACTACTCCTCTAACAAATCCTGATCTCTAATCTTCATATGACTTAGCGGTAACACCTAGAACTACTCCTCTAACACTAATCCTGATATCTAATCTTCATAAGACTTAGCCGTAACACCTAGAAATACTCCTCTTACACTAATCCTGATCTCTAATCTTCATATGACTTAGCCGTAACACCTAGAACTACTCCTCTAACACTAATCCTGATCTCTAATCTTAATATGACTTAGCCGTAACACCTAGAACTACTCCTCTAACACTAATCCTGATCTCTAATCTTCATATGACTTAGCCGTAACACCTAGAACTACTCCTCTTACACTATTCTTGATCTCTAATCATCATATGACTTAGTCGTGACACCTAGAACTACACCTCTAACAAATGGTGATCTATAATCTTCATATGACTTAGCCGTAATACCTAGAACTACTCCTCTAACAAATCCTGATCTCTAATCTTCATATGACTTATCCCTAACACCTAGAACTATTCCTCTAGCAAATCCTGATCTCTAATCTTCATATGACTTAGCCGTAACACCTAGAACTACTCCTCTAACACTAATCCTGATATCTAATCTTCATAAGACTTAGCCGTAACACCTAGAACTACTCCTCTAACAATAATCTTGATCTCTAATCTTCATATGACTTAGACGTAACACCTAGAACTATTCCTCTAACACTAATCCTGATTTCTAATCTTCATATGACTTAGCGTAACACCTAGAACTACTCCTCTAGCAAATCCTGATCTCTAATCTTCATATGACTTAGCCGTAACACCTAGAACTACTCCTCTAACACTAATCCTGATCTCTAATCTTCATATGACTTAGCCGTAACACCTAAAACTACTCCTCTTAAACTAATCCTGATCTCTAATCTTCATATGACTTAGCCGTAACACCTAGTACTACTCCTCTTACACTAATCAAGATCTCTAATCTTCATATGACTTAGCCGTAACACCTAGAACTACTCCTCTAACACTAATCCTGATCTCTAATCTTCATATGACTTAGCCGTAACACCTAGAACTACTCCTCTAACACTAATCCTGATCTCTAATCTTCATATGACTTAGCCGTAACACCTAGAACTACTCCTCTAACACTAATCATGATCTCTAAACTTCATATGACTTAGCCGTAACACCTAGAACTACTCCTCTAACACTAATCCTGATCTCTAATCTTCATCTGACTTAGCCGTAACACCTAGTACTACTCCTCTAACACTAATCCTGATCTCTAATCTTCATATGACTTAGCCGTAACACCTAGAACTACTCCTCTAACACTAATCCTGATCTCTAATCGTCATATGACTTAGCCGTAACACCTAGAACTACTTCTCTAACACTAATTCTGATCTCTAATCTTCATATGACTTAGCCGTAACACCTAGAACTACTCCTGTAACATTAATCCTGATCTCTAATCTTCATATGACTTAGCCGTAACACCTAGAACTACTCCTCTAACACTAATCCTGATATCTAATCTTCATAAGACTTAGCCGTAGCACCTAGAAATACTCCTCTTACACTAATCCTGATCTCTAATCTTCATATGACTTAGCCGTAACACCTAGAATTACTCCTCTAACACTAATCCTGATCTCTAATCTTCATATGACTTAGCCGTAACACCTAGAACTACTCCGCTTACACTATTCCTGATCTCTAATCATCATATGACTTAGTCGTGACACCTAGAACTACTCCTCTAGCATATCGTGATCTCTAATCTTCATATGACTTAGCCGTAATACCTAGAACTACTCCTCTAAAAAATCCTAATCTCTAATCTTCATATGACTTAGCCGTAACACCTAGAACTATTCCTCTAGCAAATCCTGATCTCTAATCTTCATATGACTTAGCCGTAAAACCTAGAACTACTGCTCTAACACTAATCCTGATATCTAATCTTCATAAGACTTAGCCGTAACACCTAGAACTACTCCTCTAACAATAATCCTGATCTCTAATCTTCATATGACTTAGACGTAACACCTAGAACTACTCCTCTTACACTAATCCTGATCTCTAATCTTCATATGACTTAGCCGTAACACCTAGAACTACTCCTCTAACACTAATCCTGATCTCTAATCTTAATATGACTTAGCCGTAACACCTAGAACTACTCCTCTAACACAAATCCTGATCTCTAATCTTCATATGACTTAGCCGTAACACCTAGAACTATTCCTCTAGCAAATCCTGATCTCTAATCTTCATATGACTTAGCCGTAACACCTAGAACTACTCCTCTAACACTAATCCTGATATCTAATCTTCATATGACTTAGCCGTAACAACTAGAACTACTCCTCTAACACTAATCCTGATCTCTAATATTCATATGACTTAGCCGTAACACCTAGAACTACTCCTCTAACACTAATCAAGATCTCTAATCTTCATATGACTTAGCCGTAACACCTAGAACTACTCCTCTTACACTAATCCTGATCTCTAATCTGCATATGACTTAGCCGTAACACCTAGAACTACTCCTCTAACACTAATCCTGATATCTAATCTTCATAAGACTTAGCCGTAGCACCTAGAAATACTCCTCTTACACTAATCCTGATCTCTAATCTTCATATGACTTAGCCGTAACACCTAGAATTACTCCTCTAACACTAATCCTGATCTCTAATCTTCATATGACTTAGCCGTAACACCTAGAACTACTCCGCTTACACTATTCCTGATCTCTAATCATCATATGACTTAGTCGTGACACCTAGAACTACTCCTCTAGCATATCGTGATCTCTAATCTTCATATGACTTAGCCGTAATACCTAGAACTACTCCTCTAAAAAATCCTGATCTCTAATCTTCATATGACTTAGCCGTAACACCTAGAACTATTCCTCTAGCAAATCCTGATCTCTAATCTTCATATGACTTAGCTGTAACACCTAAAACTACTCCTATAACACTAATCCTGATATCTAATCTTCATAAGACTTAGCCGTAACACCTAGAACTACTCCTCCAACAATAATCTTGATCTCTAATCTTCATATGACTTAGACGTAACACCTAGAACTAATCCTCTAACACTAATCCTGATTTCTAATCTTCATATGACTTAGCCGTAACACCTAGAACTACTCCTCTAGCAAATCCTGATCTCTAATCTTCATATGACTTAGCCGTAATACCTAGAACTACTCCTCTAACACTAATCCTGATATCTAATCTTCATATGACTTAGCCGTAACACCTAAAACTACTCCTCTTGCACTAATCCTGATCTCTAATCATCATATGACTTAGCCGTAACATCTAGAACTACTCCTCTAACACTAATCCTGATCTCTAATCTTCATATGACTTAGCCGTAACACCTAGAAATACTCCTCTAACACTAATCCTGATCTTTAATCTTCATATGACTTAGCCGTAATACCTAGAACTACTCCTTTAACACTAATCCTGATATCTAATCATCATATGACTTAGCCGTAACACCTAGAACTACTCCTCTAACACTAATCCTGATCTCTAATCTTCATATGACTTAGCCGTAACACCTAGAACTACTCCTCTAACACTAATCCTTATCTCTAATCTTAATATGACTTAGCCGTAACACCTAAAACTACTCCTCTAACACTAATCCTGATCTCTAATCATCATATGACTTAGCCGTAACACCTAGAACTATTCCTCTAGAAATCGTGATCTCTAATCTTCATATGACTTAGCCGTAACACCTAGAACTACTCCTCTAACAAATCCTGATCTCTAATCTTCATATGACTTAGCCGTAACACCTAGAACTACTCCTCTAACACTAATCCTGATATATAATCTTCATAAGACTTAGCCGTAGCACCTAGAAATACTCCTCTTACACTAATCCTGATCTCTAATCTTCATATGACTTAGCCGTAACACCTAGAACTACTCATCTAACACTAATCCTGATCTCTAATCTTCATATGACTTAGCCGTAACACCTAGAACTACTCCGCTTACACTATTCCTGATCTCTAATCATCATATGACTTAGTCGTGACACCTAGAACTACTCCTCTAGCATATCGTGATCTCTAATCTTCATATGACTTAGCCGTAATACCTAGAACTACTCCTCTAAAAAATCCTAATCTCTAATCTTCATATGACTTAGCCGTAACACCTAGAACTATTCCTCTAACAAATCCTGATCTCTAATCTTCATATGACTTAGCCGTAAAACCTAGAACTACTCCTCTAACACTAATCCTGATATCTAATCTTCATAAGACTTAGCCGTAGCACCTAGAACTACTCCTCTAACAATAATCCTGATCTCTAATCTTCATATGACTTAGACGTAACACCTAGAACTACTCCTCTAACACTAATCCTGATCTCTAATCTTAATATGACTTAGCCGTAACACCTAGAACTACTCCTCTAACACAAATCCTGATCTCTAATCTTCATATGACTTAGCCGTAACACCTAGAACTATTCCTCTAGCAAATCCTGATCTCTAATCTTCATATGACTTAGCCGTAACACCTAGAACTACTCCTCTTACACTAATCCTGATATCTAATCTTCATATGACTAAGCCGTAACACCTATAACTACTCCTCTAACACTAATCCTGATATCTAATCTTCATATGACTTAGCCGTAACAACTAGAACTACTCCTCTAGCAAATCGTGATCTCTAATCTTCATATGACTTAGCCGTAACACCTAGAACTACTCCTCTTACACTAATCCTGATCTCTAATCTTCATATGACTTAGCCGTAGCACCTAGAACTACTCCTCTAACACTAATCCTGATATCTAATCTTCATATGACTTAGCCGTAACACCTAGAACTACTCCTCTAACACTAATCCTGATCTCTAATCTTCATATGACTTAGCCGTAACACCTAAAACTACTCCTCTAACACTAATCCTGATCTCTAATCATCATATGACTTAGCCGTAACACCTAGAACTACTCCTCTAGAAATTGTTATCTCTAATCTTCATATGACTTAGCGTAACACCTAGAACTACTCCTCTAACAAATCCTGATCTCTAATCTTCATATGACTTAGCCGTAACACCTAGAACTATTACTCTAGCAAATCCTGATCTCTAATCTTCATATGACTTAGCCGTAGCACCTAGAACTACTCCTCTAACACTAATCCTGATATCTAATCTTCATAAGACTTAGCCATAACACCTAGAACTACTCCTCTAACACTAATTCTGATCTCTAATCTTCATATGACTTAGCCATAACACCTAGAACTACTCCTCTTACACTAATCCTGATCTCTAATCTTCATATGAGTTAGCCATAACACCTAGAACTACTCCTCTAACACTAATCCTGATCTCTAATCTTCATATGACTTAGCCGTAGCACCTAGAACTACTCCTCTAACACTAATCCTGATATCTAATCTTCATATGACTTAGCCGTAACAACTAGAACTACTCCTCTAACACTAATCCTGATCTCTAATATTCATATGACTTAGCCGAAACACCTAGAACTACTCCTCTAACACTAATCAAGATCTCTAATCTTCATATGACTTAGCCGTAACACCTAGAACTACTCCTCTAACAAATCCTGATCTCTAATCTACATATGACGTAGCCGTAACATCTAGTACTACTCCTCTGGCAAATCCTGATATCTAATCTTCATATGACTTAGCCGTAACACCTAGAACTACTCCTCTAACACTAATCCTGATCTCTAAACTTCATATGACTTAGCCGTAACACCTAGAACTACTCCTCTAACACTAATCCTGATCTCTAATCTTCATATGACTTAGCCGTAACACCTAGAACTACTCCTCTTACACTAATCAAGATCTCTAATCTTCATATGACTTAGCCGTAACACCTAGAACTACTCCTCTAACACTAATCCTGATCTCTAATCTTCATATGACTTAGCCGTAAAACCTAGAACTACTCCTCTAACACTAATCCTGATATCTAATCTTCATAAGACTTAGCCGTAACACCTAGAACTACTCCTCTAACAATAATCCTGATCTCTAATCTTCATATGACTTAGACGTAACACCTAGAACTACTCCTCTTACACTAATCCTGATCTCTAATCTTCATATGACTTAGCCGTAACACCTAGAACTACTCCTCTAACACTAATCCTGATCTCTAATCTTAATATGACTTAGCCGTAACACCTAGAACTACTCCTCTAACACAAATCCTGATCTCTAATCTTCATATGACTTAGCCGTAACACCTAGAACTATTCCTCTAGCAAATCCTGATCTCTAATCTTCATATGACTTAGCCGTAACACCTAGAACTACTCCTCTTACACTAATCCTGATATCTAATCTTCATATGACTTAGCCGTAACACCTAGAACTACTCCTCTAACACTAATCCTGATATCTAATCTTCATATGACTTAGCCGTAACAACTAGAACTACTCCTCTAGCAAATCGTGATCTCTAATCTTCATATAACTTAGCCGTAACACCTAGAACTACTCCTCTTACACTAATCCTGATCTCTAATCTTCATATGACTTAGCCGTAGCACCTAGAACTACTCCTCTAACACTAATCCTGATATCTAATCTTCATATGACTTAGCCGTAACAACTAGAACTACTCCTCTAACACTAATCCTGATCTCTAATCTTCATATGACTTAGCCGTAACACCTAAAACTACTCCTCTAACACTAATCCTGATCTCTAATCATCATATGACTTATCCGTAACACCTAGAACTACTCCTCTAGAAATTGTTATCTCTAATCTTCATATGACTTAGCGTAACACCTAGAACTACTCCTCTAACAAATCCTGATCTCTAATCTTCATATGACTTAGCCGTAACACCTAGAACTATTACTCTAGCAAATCCTGATCTCTAATCTTCATATGAATTAGCCGTAACACCTAGAACTACTCCTCTAACACTAATCCTGATATCTAATCTTCATAAGACTTAGCCATAACACCTAGAACTACTCCTCTAACACTAATTCTGATCTCTAATCTTCATATGACTTAGCCATAACACCTAGAACTACTCCTCTTACACTAATCCTGATCTCTAATCTTCATATGAGTTAGCCATAACACCTAGAACTACTCCTCTAACACTAATCCTGATCTCTAATCTTCATATGACTTAGCCGTAGCACCTAGAACTACTCCTCTAACACTAATCCTGATATCTAATCTTCATATGACTTAGCCGTAACAACTAGAACTACTCCTCTAACACTAATCCTGATCTCTAATATTCATATGACTTAGCCGTAACACCTAGAACTACTCCTCTAACACTAATCAAGATCTCTAATCTTCATATGACTTAGCCGTAACACCTAGAACTACTCCTCTAACAAATCCTGATCTCTAATCTACATATGACGTAGCCGTAACATCTAGTACTACTCCTCTGGCAAATCCTGATATCTAATCTTCATATGACTTAGCCGTAACACCTAGAACTACTCCTCTAACACTAATCCTGATCTCTAAACTTCATATGACTTAGCCGTAACACCTAGAACTACTCCTCTAACACTAATCCTGATCTCTAATCTTCATATGACTTAGCCGTAACACCTAGAACTACTCCTCTAACACTAATCCTGATCTCTAATCTTCATATGACTTAGCCGTAACACCTAGAACTACTCCTCTAACACTAATCCTGATCTCTAATCTTCATATGACTTAGCCGTAACACCTAGAACTACTCCTCTTACACTAATCAAGATCTCTAATCTTCATATGACTTAGCCGTAACACCTAGAACTACTCCTCTAACACTAATCCTGATCTCTAATCTTCATATGACTTAGCCGTAACACCTAGAACTACTCATCTAACACTAATCCTGATCTCTAATCGTCATATGACTTAGCCGTAACACCTAGAACTACTCCTCTAGCAAATCGTGATCTCTAATCGTCATATGACTTAGCCGTAACACCTAGAACTACTCCTCTAACACTAATCCTAATCTCTAATCTTCATATGACTTAGCCGTACCACCTAGAACTACTCCTCTAAAAAATCCTGATCTCTAATCTTCATATGACGTAGCCGTAACACCTAGTACTACTCCTCTGGCAAATCCTGATATCTAATCTTCATATGACTTAGCCGTAACACCTAGAACTACTCCTCTAACACTAATCCTGATATCTAATCTTCATAAGACTTAGCCGTAATATCTAGAAATACTCCTCTTACACTAATCCTGATCTCTAATCTTCATATGACTTAGCCGTAACACCTAGAATTACTCCTCTAACACTAATCCTGATCTCTAATCTTAATATGACTTAGCCGTAACACCTAGAACTACTCCTCTAACACTAATCCTGATCTCTAATCTTCATATGACTTAGCCGTAACACCTAGAACTACTCCTCTTACACTATTCTTGATCTCTAATCATCATATGACTTAGTCGTGACACCTAGAACTACACCTCTAGCAAATGGTGATCTCTAATCTTCATATGACTTAGCCGTAATACCTAGAACTACTCCTTTAACAAATCCTGATCTCTAATCTTCATATGACTTAGCCGTAACACCTAGAACTATTCCTCTAGCAAATCCTGATCTCTAATCTTCATATGACTTAGCCGTAACACCTAGAACTACTCCTCTAACACTAATCCTGATATCTAATCTTCATAAGACTTAGCCGTAACACCTAGAACTACTCCTCTAACAATAATCTTGATCTCTAATCTTAATATGACTTAGCCGTAACACCTAGAACTATTCCTCTAACACTAATCCTGATTTCTAATCTTCATATGACTTAGCCGTAACACCTAGAACTACTCCTCTAGCAAATCCTGATCTCTAATCTTCATATGACTTAGCTGTAAAACCTAGAACTACTCCTCTAACACTAATCCTGATCTCTAATCTTCATATGACTTAGCCGTAACACCTAAAACTACTCCTCTTACACTAATCCTGATCTCTAATCTTCATATGACTTAGCCGTAACACCTAGAACTATTCCTCTAACACTAATCCTGATCTCTAATCTTCATATGACTTAGCCATAACACTAAAAACTACTCCTCTAACACTAATCCTAATCTCTAATCTTCATATGACTTAGCCGTACCACCTAGAACTACTCCTCTAAAAAATCCTGATCTCTAATCTTCATATGACTTAGCCGTAACACCTAGAACTACTCCTCTAACACTAATCCTGATATCTAATCTTCATAAGACTTAGCCGTAACACCTAGAAATACTCCTCTTACACTAATCCTGATCTCTAATCTTCATATGACTTAGCCGTAACACCTAGAACTACTCCTCTAACACTATTCCTGATCTCTAATCTTCATATGACTTAGCCGTAACACCTAGAACTACTCCTCTTACACTATTCTTGATCTCTAATCATCATATGACTTAGTCGTGACACCTAGAACTACACCTCTAGCAAATGGTGATCTCTAATCTTCATATGACTTAGCCGTAATACCTAGAACTACTCCTCTAACAAATCCTGATCTCTAATCTTCATATGACTTAGCCGTAACACCTAGAACTATTCCTCTAGCAAATCCTGATCTCTAATCTTCATATGACTTAGCCGTAACACCTAGAACTACTCCTCTAACACTAATCCTGATATCTAATCTTCATAAGACTTAGCCGTAACACCTAGAACTACTCCTCTAACAATAATCTTGATTTCTAATCTTCATATGACTTAGACGTAACACCTGGAACTATTCCTCTAACACTAATCCTGATTTCTAATCTTCATATGACTTAGCCGTAACACCTAGAACTACTCCTCTAGCAAATCGTGATCTCTAATCGTCATATGCCTTAGCCGTAACACCTAGAACTACTCCTCTAACACTAATCCTGATCTCTAATCTTCATATGACTTAGCCGTAACACTAAAAACTACTCCTCTAACACTAATCCTAATCTCTAATCTTCATATGACTTAGCCGTACCACCTAGAACTACTCCTCTAAAAAATCCTGATCTCTAATCTTCATATGACTTAGCCGTAACACCTAGAACTACTCCTCTAACACTAATCCTGATATCTAATCTTCATAAGACTTAGCCGTAACACCTAGAAATACTCCTCTTACACTAATCCTGATCTCTAATCTTCATATGACTTAGCCGTAACACCTAGAATTACTCCTCTAACACTAATCCTGATCTCTAATCTTAATATGACTTAGCCGTAACACCTAGAACTACTTCTCTAACACTAATCCTGATCTCTAATCTTCATATGACTTAGCCGTAATACCTAGAACTACTCCTCTTACACTATTCTTGATCTCTAATCATCATATGACTTAGTCGTGACACCTAGAACTACACCTCTAGCAAATGGTGATCTCTAATCTTCATATGACTTAGCGTAATACCTAGAACTACTCCTCTAACAAATCCTGATCTCTAATCTTCATATGACTTAGCCGTAACACCTAGAACTATTCCTCTAGCAAATCCTGATCTCTAATCTTCATATGACTTAGCCGTAACACCTAGAACTACTCCTCTAACACTAATCCTGATATCTAATCTTCATAAGACTTAGCCGTAACACCTAGAACTACTCCTCTACCAATAATCTTGATCTCTAATCTTCATATGACTTAGACGTAACACCTAGAACTATTCCTCTAACACTAATCCTGATTTCTAATCTTCATATGACTTAGCCGTAACACCTAGAACTACTCCTCTAGCAAATCCTGATCTCTAATCTTCATATGACTTAGCCGTAAAACCTAGAACTACTCCTCTAACACTAATCCTGATCTCTAATCTTCATATGACTTAGCCGTAACACCTAAAACTACTCCTCTTACACTAATCCTGATCTCTAATCTTCATATGACTTAGCCGTAACACCTAGAACTATTCCTCTAACACTAATCCTGATCTCTAATCTTCATATGACTTAGCCATAACACCTAGAACTACTCCTCTAACAATAATTCTGATATCTAATCTTCATATGACTTAGCCGTAACACCTAGAACTACTCCTCTAACACTAATCCTGATCTCTAAACTTCATATGACTTAGCCGTAACACCTAGAACTACTCCTCTAACACTAATCCTGATCTCTAATCTTCATCTGACTTAGCCGTAACACCTAGAACTACTCCTCTTACACTAATCAAGATCTCTAATCTTCATATGACTTAGCCGTAACACCTAGAACTACTCCTCTAACACTAATCCTGATCTCTAATCTTCATATGACTTAGCCGTAACACCTAGAACTATTCATCTAACACTAATCATGATCTCTAATCGTCATATGACTTAGCCGTAACACCTAGAACTACTCCTCTAACACTAATCCTGATCTCTAATCTTCATATGACTTAGCCGTAACACCTAGAACTACTCCTCTTACACCAATCAAGATCTCTAATCTTCATATGACTTAGCCGTAACACCTAGAACTACTCCTCTAACACTAATCCTGATCTCTAATCTTCATATGACTTAGCCGTAACACCTAGAACTACTCCTCTAACACTAATTCTGATCTCTAATCTTCATATGACTTAGCCGTAACACCTAGAACTACTCCTCTAACACTAATTCTGATCTCTAATCTTCATATGACTTAGCCGTAACACCTAGAGCTACTCCTCTTACACTAATCCTGATCTCTAATCTTCATATGACTTAGCCGTAACACCTAGAGCTACTCCTCGTACACTAATCCTGATCTCCAATCTTCATATGACTTAGCCGTAGCACCTAGAACTACTCCTCTAACACTAATCCTGATCTCTAATCTTCATATGACTTAGCCGTAACACCTAGAGCTACTCCTCGTACACTAATCCTGATCTCTAATCTTCATATGACTTAGCCGTAACACCTAGAGCTACTCCTCGTACACTAATCCTGATCTCCAATCTTCATATGACTAAGCAGTAACACCTAAAACTACTCCTCTAACACTAATCCTGATCTCTAATCATCATATGACTTAGCCGTAACACATAGAACTACTCCTCTAACACTAATCCTGATCTCTAATCTTCATATGACTTAGCCGTAACACCTAGAACTACTCCTCTTACACTATTCTTGATCTCTAATCATCATATGACTTAGTCGTGACACCTAGAACTACACCTCTAGCAAATGGTGATCTCTAATCTTCATATGACTTAGCCGTAATACCTAGAACTACTCCTTTAACAAATCCTGATCTCTAATCTTCATATGACTTAGCCGTAACACCTAGAACTATTCCTCTAGCAAATCCTGATCTCTAATCTTCATATGACTTAGCCGTAACACCTAGAACTACTCCTCTAACACTAATCCTGATATCTAATCTTCATAAGACTTAGCCGTAACACCTAGAACTACTCCTCTAACAATAATCTTGATCTCTAATCTTAATATGACTTAGCCGTAACACCTAGAACTATTCCTCTAACACTAATCCTGATTTCTAATCTTCATATGACTTAGCCGTAACACCTAGAACTACTCCTCTAGCAAATCCTGATCTCTAATCTTCATATGACTTAGCTGTAAAACCTAGAACTACTCCTCTAACACTAATCCTGATCTCTAATCTTCATATGACTTAGCCGTAACACCTAAAACTACTCCTCTTACACTAATCCTGATCTCTAATCTTCATATGACTTAGCCGTAACACCTAGAACTATTCCTCTAACACTAATCCTGATCTCTAATCTTCATATGACTTAGCCATAACACTAAAAACTACTCCTCTAACACTAATCCTAATCTCTAATCTTCATATGACTTAGCCGTACCACCTAGAACTACTCCTCTAAAAAATCCTGATCTCTAATCTTCATATGACTTAGCCGTAACACCTAGAACTACTCCTCTAACACTAATCCTGATATCTAATCTTCATAAGACTTAGCCGTAACACCTAGAAATACTCCTCTTACACTAATCCTGATCTCTAATCTTCATATGACTTAGCCGTAACACCTAGAACTACTCCTCTAACACTATTCCTGATCTCTAATCTTCATATGACTTAGCCGTAACACCTAGAACTACTCCTCTTACACTATTCTTGATCTCTAATCATCATATGACTTAGTCGTGACACCTAGAACTACACCTCTAGCAAATGGTGATCTCTAATCTTCATATGACTTAGCCGTAATACCTAGAACTACTCCTCTAACAAATCCTGATCTCTAATCTTCATATGACTTAGCCGTAACACCTAGAACTATTCCTCTAGCAAATCCTGATCTCTAATCTTCATATGACTTAGCCGTAACACCTAGAACTACTCCTCTAACACTAATCCTGATATCTAATCTTCATAAGACTTAGCCGTAACACCTAGAACTACTCCTCTAACAATAATCTTGATTTCTAATCTTCATATGACTTAGACGTAACACCTGGAACTATTCCTCTAACACTAATCCTGATTTCTAATCTTCATATGACTTAGCCGTAACACCTAGAACTACTCCTCTAGCAAATCGTGATCTCTAATCGTCATATGACTTAGCCGTAACACCTAGAACTACTCCTCTAACACTAATCCTGATCTCTAATCTTCATATGACTTAGCCGTAACACTAAAAACTACTCCTCTAACACTAATCCTAATCTCTAATCTTCATATGACTTAGCCGTACCACCTAGAACTACTCCTCTAAAAAATCCTGATCTCTAATCTTCATATGACTTAGCCGTAACACCTAGAACTACTCCTCTAACACTAATCCTGATATCTAATCTTCATAAGACTTAGCCGTAACACCTAGAAATACTCCTCTTACACTAATCCTGATCTCTAATCTTCATATGACTTAGCCGTAACACCTAGAATTACTCCTCTAACACTAATCCTGATCTCTAATCTTAATATGACTTAGCCGTAACACCTAGAACTACTCCTCTAACACTAATCCTGATCTCTAATCTTCATATGACTTAGCCGTAATACCTAGAACTACTCCTCTTACACTATTCTTGATCTCTAATCATCATATGACTTAGTCGTGACACCTAGAACTACACCTCTAGCAAATGGTGATCTCTAATCTTCATATGACTTAGCGTAATACCTAGAACTACTCCTCTAACAAATCCTGATCTCTAATCTTCATATGACTTAGCCGTAACACCTAGAACTATTCCTCTAGCAAATCCTGATCTCTAATCTTCATATGACTTAGCCGTAACACCTAGAACTACTCCTCTAACACTAATCCTGATATCTAATCTTCATAAGACTTAGCCGTAACACCTAGAACTACTCCTCTACCAATAATCTTGATCTCTAATCTTCATATGACTTAGACGTAACACCTAGAACTATTCCTCTAACACTAATCCTGATTTCTAATCTTCATATGACTTAGCCGTAACACCTAGAACTACTCCTCTAGCAAATCCTGATCTCTAATCTTCATATGACTTAGCCGTAAAACCTAGAACTACTCCTCTAACACTAATCCTGATCTCTAATCTTCATATGACTTAGCCGTAACACCTAAAACTACTCCTCTTACACTAATCCTGATCTCTAATCTTCATATGACTTAGCCGTAACACCTAGAACTATTCCTCTAACACTAATCCTGATCTCTAATCTTCATATGACTTAGCCATAACACCTAGAACTACTCCTCTAACAATAATTCTGATATCTAATCTTCATATGACTTAGCCGTAACACCTAGAACTACTCCTCTAACACTAATCCTGATCTCTAAACTTCATATGACTTAGCCGTAACACCTAGAACTACTCCTCTAACACTAATCCTGATCTCTAATCTTCATCTGACTTAGCCGTAACACCTAGAACTACTCCTCTTACACTAATCAAGATCTCTAATCTTCATATGACTTAGCCGTAACACCTAGAACTACTCCTCTAACACTAATCCTGATCTCTAATCTTCATATGACTTAGCCGTAACACCTAGAACTATTCATCTAACACTAATCATGATCTCTAATCGTCATATGACTTAGCCGTAACACCTAGAACTACTCCTCTAACACTAATCCTGATCTCTAATCTTCATATGACTTAGCCGTAACACCTAGAACTACTCCTCTTACACCAATCAAGATCTCTAATCTTCATATGACTTAGCCGTAACACCTAGAACTACTCCTCTAACACTAATCCTGATCTCTAATCTTCATATGACTTAGCCGTAACACCTAGAACTATTCCTCTAACACTAATTCTGATCTCTAATCTTCATATGACTTAGCCGTAACACCTAGAACTACTCCTCTAACACTAATTCTGATCTCTAATCTTCATATGACTTAGCCGTAACACCTAGAGCTACTCCTCTTACACTAATCCTGATCTCTAATCTTCATATGACTTAGCCGTAACACCTAGAGCTACTCCTCGTACACTAATCCTGATCTCCAATCTTCATATGACTTAGCCGTAGCACCTAGAACTACTCCTCTAACACTAATCCTGATCTCTAATCTTCATATGACTTAGCCGTAACACCTAGAGCTACTCCTCGTACACTAATCCTGATCTCCAATCTTCATATGACTAAGCAGTAACACCTAAAACTACTCCTCTAACACTAATCCTGATCTCTAATCATCATATGACTTAGCCGTAACACATAGAACTACTCCTCTAGCAAATCGTGATCTCTAATCTTCATATGACTTAGCCGTAACACCTAGAACTACTCCTCTAACACTAATCCTGATATCTAATCTTCATAAGACTTAGCCGTAACACCTAGAAATACTCCTCTTACACTAATCCTGATCTCTAATCTTCATATGACTTAGCCGTAACACCTAGAACTACTCCTCTAACACTATTCCTGATCTCTAATCTTCATATGACTTAGCCGTAACACCTAGAACTACTCCTCTTACACTATTCTTGATCTCTAATCATCATATGACTTAGTCGTGACACCTAGAACTACACCTCTAGCAAATGGTGATCTCTAATCTTCATATGACTTAGCCGTAATACCTAGAACTACTCCTCTAACAAATCCTGATCTCTAATCTTCATATGACTTAGCCGTAACACCTAGAACTATTCCTCTAGCAAATCCTGATCTCTAATCTTCATATGACTTAGCCGTAACACCTAGAACTACTCCTCTAACACTAATCCTGATATCTAATCTTCATAAGACTTAGCCGTAACACCTAGAACTACTCCTCTAACAATAATCTTGATTTCTAATCTTCATATGACTTAGACGTAACACCTGGAACTATTCCTCTAACACTAATCCTGATTTCTAATCTTCATATGACTTAGCCGTAACACCTAGAACTACTCCTCTAGCAAATCGTGATCTCTAATCGTCATATGACTTAGCCGTAACACCTAGAACTACTCCTCTAACACTAATCCTGATCTCTAATCTTCATATGTCTTAGCCGTAACACTAAAAACTACTCCTCTAACACTAATCCTAATCTCTAATCTTCATATGACTTAGCCGTACCACCTAGAACTACTCCTCTAAAAAATCCTGATCTCTAATCTTCATATGACTTAGCCGTAACACCTAGAACTACTCCTCTAACACTAATCCTGATATCTAATCTTCATAAGACTTAGCCGTAACACCTAGAAATACTCCTCTTACACTAATCCTGATCTCTAATCTTCATATGACTTAGCCGTAACACCTAGAATTACTCCTCTAACACTAATCCTGATCTCTAATCTTAATATGACTTAGCCGTAACACCTAGAACTACTCCTCTAACACTAATCCTGATCTCTAATCTTCATATGACTTAGCCGTAATACCTAGAACTACTCCTCTTACACTATTCTTGATCTCTAATCATCATATGACTTAGTCGTGACACCTAGAACTACACCTCTAGCAAATGGTGATCTCTAATCTTCATATGACTTAGCGTAATACCTAGAACTACTCCTCTAACAAATCCTGATCTCTAATCTTCATATGACTTAGCCGTAACACCTAGAACTATTCCTCTAGCAAATCCTGATCTCTAATCTTCATATGACTTAGCCGTAACACCTAGAACTACTCCTCTAACACTAATCCTGATATCTAATCTTCATAAGACTTAGCTGTAACACCTAGAACTACTCCTCTACCAATAATCTTGATCTCTAATCTTCATATGACTTAGACGTAACACCTAGAACTATTCCTCTAACACTAATCCTGATTTCTAATCTTCATATGACTTAGCCGTAACACCTAGAACTACTCCTCTAGCAAATCCTGATCTCTAATCTTTATATGACTTAGCCGTAAAACCTAGAACTACTCCTCTAACACTAATCCTGATCTCTAATCTTCATATGACTTAGCCGTAACACCTAAAACTACTCCTCTTACACTAATCCTGATCTCTAATCTTCATATGACTTAGCCGTAACACCTAGAACTATTCCTCTAACACTAATCCTGATCTCTAATCTTCATATGACTTAGCCATAACACCTAGAACTACTCCTCTAACAATAATTCTGATATCTAATCTTCATATGACTTAGCCGTAACACCTAGAACTACTCCTCTAACACTAATCCTGATCTCTAAACTTCATATGACTTAGCCGTAACACCTAGAACTACTCCTCTAACACTAATCCTGATCTCTAATCTTCATCTGACTTAGCCGTAACACCTAGAACTACTCCTCTTACACTAATCAAGATCTCTAATCTTCATATGACTTAGCCGTAACACCTAGAACTACTCCTCTAACACTAATCCTGATCTCTAATCTTCATATGACTTAGCCGTAACACCTAGAACTATTCATCTAACACTAATCATGATCTCTAATCGTCATATGACTTAGCCGTAACACCTAGAACTACTCCTCTAACACTAATCCTGATCTCTAATCTTCATATGACTTAGCCGTAACACCTAGAACTACTCCTCTTACACCAATCAAGATCTCTAATCTTCATATGACTTAGCCGTAACACCTAGAACTACTCCTCTAACACTAATCCTGATCTCTAATCTTCATATGACTTAGCCGTAACACCTAGAACTACTCCTCTAACACTAATTCTGATCTCTAATCTTCATATGACTTAGCCGTAACACCTAGAACTACTCCTCTAACACTAATTCTGATCTCTAATCTTCATATGACTTAGCCGTAACACCTAGAGCTACTCCTCTTACACTAATCCTGATCTCTAATCTTCATATGACTTAGCCGTAACACCTAGAGCTACTCCTCGTACACTAATCCTGATCTCCAATCTTCATATGACTTAGCCGTAGCACCTAGAACTACTCCTCTAACACTAATCCTGATCTCTAATCTTCATATGACTTAGCCGTAACACCTAGAGCTACTCCTCGTACACTAATCCTGATCTCCAATCTTCATATGACTTAGTCGTAACACCTAGAGCTACTCCTCTTACACTAATCCTGATCTCTAATCTTCATATGACTTAGCCGTAACACCTAGAGCTACTCCTCGTACACTAATCCTGATCTCCAATCTTCATATGACTAAGCAGTAACACCTAAAACTACTCCTCTAACACTAATCCTGATCTCTAATCATCATATGACTTAGCCGTAACACATAGAACTACTCCTCTAGCAAATCGTGATCTCTAATCTTCATATGACTTAGCCGTAACACCTAGAACTACTCCTCTAACACTAATCCTGATCTCTAATCTTCATATGACTTAGCCGTAACACCTAAAACTACTCCTCTAACACTAATCCTGATCTCTAGTCATCATATGACTTAGCCGTAACACCTAGAACTACTCATCTAGAAATCGTGATCTCTAATCTTCATATGACTTAGCGTAACATCTAGAACTACTCCTCTAACAAATCCTGATCTCTAATCTTCATATGACTTAGCCGTAACACCTAGAACTACTCCTCTAACAATAATCCTGATATCTAATCTTCATAAGACTAAGCCGTAGCACCTAGAAATACTCCTCTTACACTAATCCTGATCTCTAATCTTCATATGACTTAGCCGTAACACCTAGAACTACTCCTCTAACACTAATCCTGATCTCTAATCTTAATATGACTTAGCCGTAACACCTAGAACTACTCCTCTAACACTAATCCTGATCTCTAATCTTCATATGACTTAGCCGTAACACCTAGAACTACTCCTCTTACACTATTAACCTTCCATTAACTGTACACTATTAGAGACATTAAACGCTCCCCTACCTAAGGGTATAGGAACCTTATTACGTTCACAACCACCTTCCACTAACTGTACAATATTAGAGACATTAAACGCACCTCTACCTAAGGGTATAGGAACCTTTTTACGTTCACAACCACCTTCCACTAACTGTACAATATTAGAGACATTAAACGCTCCCCTACCTAAGGGTATAGGAACCTTATTACGTTCACAACCACCTTCCACTAACTGTACAATATTAGAGACATTAAACGTCCCCCTACCTAAGGGTATAGCAACCTTATTACGTTCACAACCACCTTCCACTAACTGTACAATATTAGAGACATTAAACGCTCCCCTACCTAAGGGTATAGAAACCTTATTACGTTCACAACCACCTTCCACTAACTGTACAATATTAGAGACATTAAACGCTCCCCTATCTAAGGGTATAGCAACCTTATTACGTTCACAACCACCTTCCACTAACTGTACAATATTAGAGACATTAAACGCTCCCCTACCTAAGGGTATAGGAACCTTATTACGTTCACAACCACCTTCCACTAACGGTACAATATTAGAGACATTAAACGCTCCCCTACCTAAGGGTATAGGAACCTTATTACGTTCACAACCACCTTCCACTAACTGTACAATATTAGAGACATTAAACGCTCCCCTACCTAAGGGTATAGCAACCTTATTACGTTCATAACCACCTTCCACTAACTGTACAATATTAGAGACATTAAACGCTCCCCTACCTAAGGGTATAGGAACCTTATTACGTTCACAACCACCTTCCACTAATTGTACAATATTAGAGACATTAAACGCTCCCCTACCTAAAGGCATAGCAACCTTATTACCTTCACAACCACCTTCCACTAACTGTACAATATTAGAGACATTAAACGCTCCCCTACCTAAGGGTATAGGAACCTTATTACGTTCACAACCACCTTCCACGAACTGTACAATATTAGAGACATTAAACGCTCCACTACCTAAGGTATAGCAACCTTATTACGTTCACAACCACCTTCCACTAACTGTACAATATTAGAGACATTAAACGCTCCCCTACCTAAGGGTATAGGAACATTATTACGTTCACAACCACCTTCCACTAACTGTACAATATTAGAGACATTAAACGCCCCCCTACCTAAGGATATAGGAACCTTATTACGTTCACAACCACCTTCCACTAACTGTACAATATTAGAGACATTAAACGCTCCCCTACCTAAGGGTATAGGAACCTTATAACGTTCACAACCACCTTCCACTAACTGTACAATATTAGAGACATTAAACGCTCCCCTACCTAAGGGCATAGGAACCTTAATACATTCACAGCCACCTTCCACTAACTACAATATTAGAGACATTAAACGCTCCCCTACCTAAGGGTATAGCAACATTATTACGTTCACAACCACCTTCCACTAACTGTACAATATTAGAGACATTAAACGCTCCCCTACCTAAGGGTATAGAAACCTTATTACGTTCACAACCACCTTCCACTAACTGTACAATATTAGAGACATTAAACGCTCCCCTACCTAAGGGTATAGCAACCTTATTACGTTCACAACCACCTTCCACTAACTGTAAAATATTAGAGACATTAAACGCTCCCCTACCTAAGGGTATAGGAACCTTATTACGTTCACAACCACCTTCCACTAACTGTACAATATTAGAGACATTAAACGCTCCCCTACCTAAGGGTATAGAAACCTTATTACGTTCACAACCACCTTCCACTAACTGTACAATATTAGAGACATTAAACGCTCCCCTACCTAAGGGTATAGCAACCTTATTACGTTCACAACCACCTTCCACTAACTGTACAATATTAGAGACATTAAACGCTCCCCTATCTAAGGGTATAGGAACCTTATTACGTTCACAACCACCTTCCACTAACTGTACAATATTAGAGACATTAAACGCTCCTTTACCTAAGGGTATAGGAACCTTATTACGTTCACAACCACCTTCCACTAACTGTACAATATTAGAGACATTAAACGCTCCCCTAACTAAGGGCATAGGAACCTTATTACGTTCACAAACACCTTCCACTAACTGTACAATATTAGAGACATTAAACGCCCCCCTACCTAAGGGTATAGGAACCTTATAACGTTCACAACCACCTTCCACTAACTGTACAATATTAGAGACATTAAACGCTCAACTACCTAAGGGTATAGCAACCTTATTACGTTCATAACCACCTTCCACTAACTGTACAATATTAGAGACATTAAACGCTCCCCTACCTAAGGGTATAGGAACCTTATTACGTTCACAACCACCTTCCACTAATTGTACAATATTAGAGACATTAAACGCTCCCCTACCTAAAGGCATAGCAACCTTATTACGTTCACAACCACCTTCCACTAACTGTACAATATTAGAGATATTAAACGCTACCCTACCTAAGGGTATAGCAACCTTATTACGTTCACAACCACCTTCCACTAACTGTACAATATTAGAGACATTAAACGCTCCCCTACCTAAGGGTATAGGAACCTTATTACGTTCACAACCACCTTCCACGAACTGTACAATATTAGAGACATTAAACGCTCCACTACCTAAGGTATAGCAACCTTATTACGTTCACAACCACCTTCCACTAACTGTACAATATTAGAGACATTAAACGCTCCCCTACCTAAGGGTATAGGAACATTATTACGTTCACAACCACCTTCCACTAACTGTACAATATTAGAGACATTAAACGCCCCCTACCTAAGGATATAGGAACCTTATTACGTTCACAACCACCTTCCACGAACTGTACAATATTAGAGACATTAAACGCTCCACTACCTAAGGTATAGCAACCTTATTACGTTCACAACCACCTTCCACTAACTGTACAATATTAGAGACATTAAACGCTCCCCTACCTAAGGGTATAGGAACATTATTACGTTCACAACCACCTTCCACTAACTGTACAATATTAGAGACATTAAACGCCCCCCTACCTAAGGATATAGGAACCTTATTACGTTCACAACCACCTTCCACTAACTACAATATTAGAGACATTAAACGCTCCCCTACCTAAGGGTATAGCAACCTTATTACGTTCACAACCACCTTCCACTAACTGTACAATATTAGAGACATTAAACGCTCCCCTACCTAAGGGTATAGAAACCTTATTACGTTCACAACCACCTTCCACTAACTGTACAATATTAGAGACATTAAACGCTCCCCTACCTAAGGTTATAGCAACCTTATTACGTTCACAACCACCTTCCACTAACTGTAAAATATTAGAGACATTAAACGCTCCTCTACCTAAGGGTATAGGAACCTTTTTACGTTCACAACCACCTTCCACTAACTGTACAATATTAGAGACATTAAACGCTCCCCTACCTAAGGGTATAGGAACCTTATTACGTTCACAACCACCTTCCACTAACTGTACAATATTAGAGACATTAAACGTCCCCCTACCTAAGGGTATAGCAACCTTATTACGTTCACAACCACCTTCCACTAACTGTACAATATTAGAGACATTAAACGCTCCCCTACCTAAGGGTTTAGAAACCTTATTACGTTCACAACCACCTTCCACTAACTGTACAATATTAGAGACATTAAACGCTCCCCTACCTAAGGGTATAGCAACCTTATTACGTTCACAACCACCTTCCACTAACTGTACAATATTAGAGACATTAAACGCTCCCCTACCTAAGGGTATAGGAACCTTATTACGTTCACAACCACCTTCCACTAACTGTACAATATTAGAGACATTAAACGCTCCCCTAACTAATGGCATAGGAACCTTATTACGTTCACAAACACCTTCCACTAACTGTACAGTATTAGAGACATTAAACGCCCCCCCTACCTAAGGGTATAGGAACCTTATGACGTTCACATCCACCTTCCACTAACTGTACAATATTAGAGACATTAAACGCTGCCCTACCTAAGGGTATAGCAACCTTATTACGTTCATAACCACCTTCCACTAACTGTACAATATTAGAGACATTAAACGCTCCCCTACCTAAGGGTATAGGAACCTTATTACGTTCACAACCACCTTCCACTAACTGTACAATATTAGAGATATTAAACGCTACCCTACCTAAGGGTATAGGAACCTTATTACGTTCACAACCACCTTCCACTAACTGTACAATATTAGAGACATTAAACGCTCCCCTAACTAAGGGCATAGGAACCTTATTACGTTCACAAACACCTTCCACTAACGGTACAATATTAGAGACATTAAACGCTCCCCTACCTAAGGGTATAGGAACCTTATTACGTTCACAACCACCTTCCACTAACTGTACAATATTAGAGACATTAAACGCTCCCCTACCTAAGGGTATAGGAACATTATTACGTTCACAACCACCTTCCACTAACTGTACAATATTAGAGACATTAAACGCCCCCTACCTAAGGATATAGGAACCTTATTACGTTCACAACCACCTTCCACGAACTGTACAATATTAGAGACATTAAACGCTCCACTACCTAAGGTATAGCAACCTTATTACGTTCACAACCACCTTCCACTAACTGTACAATATTAGAGACATTAAACGCTCCCCTACCTAAGGGTATAGGAACATTATTACGTTCACAACCACCTTCCACTAACTGTACAATATTAGAGACATTAAACGCCCCCCTACCTAAGGATATAGGAACCTTATTACGTTCACAACCACCTTCCACTAACTGTACAATATTAGAGACATTAAACGCTCCCCTACCTAAGGGTATAGGAACCTTATTACGTTCACAACCACCTTCCACTAACTGTACAATATTAGAGACATTAAACGCTCCCCTACCTAAGGGCATAGGAACGTTAATACGTTCACAGCCACCTTCCACTAACTACAATATTAGAGACATTAAACGCTCCCCTACCTAAGGGTATAGCAACCTTATTACGTTCACAACCACCTTCCACTAACTGTACAATATTAGAGACATTAAACGCTCCCCTACCTAAGGGTATAGAAACCTTATTACGTTCACAACCACCTTCCACTAACTGTACAATATTAGAGACATTAAACGCTCCCCTACCTAAGGGTATAGCAACCTTATTACGTTCACAACCACCTTCCACTAACTGTAAAATATTAGAGACATTAAACGCTCCTCTACCTAAGGGTATAGGAACCTTTTTACGTTCACAACCACCTTCCACTAACTGTACAATATTAGAGACATTAAACGCTCCCCTACCTAAGGGTATAGGAACCTTATTACGTTCACAACCACCTTCCACTAACTGTACAATATTAGAGACATTAAACGTCCCCCTACCTAAGGGTATAGCAACCTTATTACGTTCACAACCACCTTCCACTAACTGTACAATATTAGAGACATTAAACGCTCCCCTACCTAAGGGTATAGAAACCTTATTACGTTCACAACCACCTTCCACTAACTGTACAATATTAGAGACATTAAACGCTCCCCTACCTAAGGGTATAGCAACCTTATTACGTTCACAACCACCTTCCACTAACTGTACAATATTAGAGACATTAAACGCTCCCCTACCTAAGGGTATAGGAACCTTATTACGTTCACAACCACCTTCCACTAACGGTACAATATTAGAGACATTAAACGCTCCCCTACCTAAGGGTATAGGAACCTTATTACGTTCACAACCACCTTCCACTAACTGTACAATATTAGAGACATTAAACGCTCCCCTAACTAAGGGCATAGGAACCTTATTACGTTCACAAACACCTTCCACTAACTGTACAATATTAGAGACATTAAACGCCCCCTACCTAAGGGTATAGGAACCTTATTACGTTCACACCACCTTCCACTAATTGTACAATATTAGAGACATTAAACGCTCCCCTACCTAAAGGCATAGCAACCTTATTACGTTCACAACCACCTTCCACTAACTGTACAATATTAGAGATATTAAACGCTACCCTACCTAAGGGTATAGCAACCTTATTACGTTCACAACCACCTTCCACTAACTGTACAATATTAGAGACATTAAATGCTCCCCTACCTAAGGGTATAGGAACCTTATTACGTTCACAACCACCTTCCACGAACTGTACAATATTAGAGACATTAAACGCTCCACTACCTAAGGTATAGCAACCTTATTACGTTCACAACCACCTTCCACTAACTGTACAATATTAGAGACATTAAACGCTCCCCTACCTAAGGGTTTAGGAACATTATTACGTTCACAACCACCTTCCACTAACTGTACAATATTAGAGGCATTCAACGCCCCCCTACCTAAGGATATAGGAACCTTATTACGTTCACAACCACCTTCCACTAACTGTACAATATTAGAGACATTAAACGCTCCCCTACCTAAGGGTATAGGAACCTTATTACGTTCACAACCACCTTCCACTAACTGTACAATATTATAGACATTAAACGCTCCCCTACCTAAGGGCATAGGAACCTTAATACGTTCACAGCCACCTTCCACTAACTACAATATTAGAGACATTAAACGCTCCCCTACCTAAGGGTATAGGAACCTTATTACGTTCACAACCACCTTCCACTAACTGTACAATATTAGAGACATTAAACGCTCCCCTACCTAAGGGTATAGGAACCTTATTACGTCCACAACCACCTTCCACTAACTGTACAATATTAGAGACATTAAACGCTCCCCTACCTAAGGGTATAGGAACCTTATTACGTTCACAGCCACCTTCCACTAACTGTACAATATTAGAGACATTAAACGCTCCCCTACCTAAGGGTATAGAAACCTTATTACGTTCACAACCACCTTCCACTAACTGTACAATATTAGAGACATTAAACGCTCCCCTACCTAAGGGTATAGCAACCTTATTACGTTCACAACCACCTTCCACTAACTGTACAATATTAGAGACATTAAACGCTCCCCTACCTAAGGGTATAGGAACCTTATTACGTTCACCACCATCTTCCACTAACTGTACAATATTAGAGACATTAAACGCTCCGCTACCTAAGGGTATAGGAACCTTATTACGTTCACAACCACCTTCCACTAACTGTACAATATTAGAGACATTAAACGCTCCCCTACCTAAGGGCATAGGAACCTTATTACGTTCACAAACACCTTCCACTAACTGTACAATATTAGAGACATTAAACGCTCCCCTACCTAAGGGTATAGGAACCTTATTACGTTCACAACCACCTTCCACTAACTGTACAATATTAGAGACATTAAACGCCCCCCTACCTAAGGGTATAGGAACCTTATTACGTTCACAACCACCTTCCACTAACTGTACAATATTAGAGACATTAAACGCTCCCCTACCTAAGGATATAGAAACCTTATTACGTTCACAACCACCTTCCACTAACTGTACAATATTAGAGACATTAAACGCTCCCCTACCTAAGGGTATAGCAACCTTATTACGTTCACAACCACCTTCCACTAACTGTACAATATTAGAGACATTAAACGCTCCCCTACCTAAGGGTATAGGAACCTTATTACGTTCACAACCACCTTCCACTAACGGTACAATATTAGAAACATTAAACGCTCCCCTACCTAAGGGTATAGGAACCTTATTACGTTCACAACCACCTTCCACTAACTGTACAATATTAGAGACATTAAACGCTCCCCTAACTAAGGGCATAGGAACCTTATTACGTTCACAAACACCTTCCACTAACTGTACAATATTAGAGATATTAAACGCCCCCCTACCTAAGGGTATAGGAACCTTATAACGTTCACAACCACCTTCCACTAACTGTACAATATTAGAGACATTAAACGCTCCCCTACCTAAGGGTATAGCAACCTTATTACGTTCACAACCACCTTCCACTAATTGTACAATATTAGAGACATTAAACGCTCCCTTACCAAAAGGTATAGCAACCTTATTACGTTCACAACCACCTTCCACTAACTGTACAATATTAGAGATATTAAACGCTACCCTACCTAAGGGTATAGCAACCTTATTACGTTCACAACCACCTTCCACTAACTGTACAATATTAGAGACATTAAATGCTCCCCTACCTAAGGGTATAGGAACCTTATTACGTTCACAACCACCTTCCACGAACTGTACAATATTAGAGACATTAAACGCTCCACTACCTAAGGTATAGCAACCTTATTACGTTCACAACCACCTTCCACTAACTGTACAATATTAGAGACATTAAACGCTCCCCTACCTAAGGGTATAGGAACATTATTACGTTCACAACCACCTTCCACGAACTGTACAATATTAGAGACATTAAACGCTCCCCTACCTAAGGGCATAGGAACGTTAATACGTGCACAGCCACCTTCCACCAACTACAATATTAGAGACATTAAACGCTCCCCTACCTAAGGGTATAGCAACCTTATTACGTTCACAACCACCTTCCACTAACTGTACAATATTAGAGACATTAAACGCTCCCCTACCTAAGGGTATAGAAACCTTATTACGTTCACAACCACCTTCCACTAACTGTACAATATTAGAGACATTAAACGCTCCCCTACCTAAGGGTATAGCAACCTTATTACGTTCACAACCACCTTCCACTAACTGTAAAATATTAGAGACATTAAACGCTCCTCTACCTAAGGGTATAGGAACCTTTTTACGTTCACAACCACCTTCCACTAACTGTACAATATTAGAGACATTAAACGCTCCCCTACCTAAGGGTATAGGAACCTTATTACGTTCACAACCACCTTCCACTAACTGTACAATATTAGAGACATTAAACGTCCCCCTACCTAAGGGTATAGCAACCTTATTACGTTCACAACCACCTTCCACTAACTGTACAATATTAGAGACATTAAACGCTCCCCTACCTAAGGGTATAGAAACCTTATTACGTTCACAACCACCTTCCACTAACTGTACAATATTAGAGACATTAAACGCTCCCCTACCTAAGGGTATAGCAACCTTATTACGTTCACAACCACCTTCCACTAACTGTACAATATTAGAGACATTAAACGCTCCCCTACCTAAGGGTATAGGAACCTTATTACGTTCACAACCACCTTCCACTAACGGTACAATATTAGAGACATTAAACGCTCCCCTACCTAAGGGTATAGGAACCTTATTACGTTCACAACCACCTTCCACTAACTGTACAATATTAGAGACATTAAACGCTCCCCTAACTAAGGGCATAGGAACCTTATTACGTTCACAAACACCTTCCACTAACTGTACAATATTAGAGACATTAAACGCCCCCTACCTAAGGGTATAGGAACCTTATTACGTTCACACCACCTTCCACTAATTGTACAATATTAGAGACATTAAACGCTCCCCTACCTAAAGGCATAGCAACCTTATTACGTTCACAACCACCTTCCACTAACTGTACAATATTAGAGATATTAAACGCTACCCTACCTAAGGGTATAGCAACCTTATTACGTTCACAACCACCTTCCACTAACTGTACAATATTAGAGACATTAAATGCTCCCCTACCTAAGGGTATAGGAACCTTATTACGTTCACAACCACCTTCCACGAACTGTACAATATTAGAGACATTAAACGCTCCACTACCTAAGGTATAGCAACCTTATTACGTTCACAACCACCTTCCACTAACTGTACAATATTAGAGACATTAAACGCTCCCCTACCTAAGGGTTTAGGAACATTATTACGTTCACAACCACCTTCCACTAACTGTACAATATTAGAGACATTCAACGCCCCCCTACCTAAGGATATAGGAACCTTATTACGTTCACAACCACCTTCCACTAACTGTACAATATTAGAGACATTAAACGCTCCCCTACCTAAGGGTATAGGAACCTTATTACGTTCACAACCACCTTCCACTAACTGTACAATATTATAGACATTAAACGCTCCCCTACCTAAGGGCATAGGAACCTTAATACGTTCACAGCCACCTTCCACTAACTACAATATTAGAGACATTAAACGCTCCCCTACCTAAGGGTATAGGAACCTTATTACGTTCACAACCACCTTCCACTAACTGTACAATATTAGAGACATTAAACGCTCCCCTACCTAAGGGTATAGGAACCTTATTACGTCCACAACCACCTTCCACTAACTGTACAATATTAGAGACATTAAACGCTCCCCTACCTAAGGGTATAGGAACCTTATTACGTTCACAGCCACCTTCCACTAACTGTACAATATTAGAGACATTAAACGCTCCCCTACCTAAGGGTATAGAAACCTTATTACGTTCACAACCACCTTCCACTAACTGTACAATATTAGAGACATTAAACGCTCCCCTACCTAAGGGTATAGCAACCTTATTACGTTCACAACCACCTTCCACTAACTGTACAATATTAGAGACATTAAACGCTCCCCTACCTAAGGGTATAGGAACCTTATTACGTTCACCACCATCTTCCACTAACTGTACAATATTAGAGACATTAAACGCTCCGCTACCTAAGGGTATAGGAACCTTATTACGTTCACAACCACCTTCCACTAACTGTACAATATTAGAGACATTAAACGCTCCCCTACCTAAGGGCATAGGAACCTTATTACGTTCACAAACACCTTCCACTAACTGTACAATATTAGAGACATTAAACGCTCCCCTACCTAAGGGTATAGGAACCTTATTACGTTCACAACCACCTTCCACTAACTGTACAATATTAGAGACATTAAACGCCCCCCTACCTAAGGGTATAGGAACCTTATTACGTTCACAACCACCTTCCACTAACTGTACAATATTAGAGACATTAAACGCTCCCCTACCTAAGGATATAGAAACCTTATTACGTTCACAACCACCTTCCACTAACTGTACAATATTAGAGACATTAAACGCTCCCCTACCTAAGGGTATAGCAACCTTATTACGTTCACAACCACCTTCCACTAACTGTACAATATTAGAGACATTAAACGCTCCCCTACCTAAGGGTATAGGAACCTTATTACGTTCACAACCACCTTCCACTAACGGTACAATATTAGAAACATTAAACGCTCCCCTACCTAAGGGTATAGGAACCTTATTACGTTCACAACCACCTTCCACTAACTGTACAATATTAGAGACATTAAACGCTCCCCTAACTAAGGGCATAGGAACCTTATTACGTTCACAAACACCTTCCACTAACTGTACAATATTAGAGATATTAAACGCCCCCCTACCTAAGGGTATAGGAACCTTATAACGTTCACAACCACCTTCCACTAACTGTACAATATTAGAGACATTAAACGCTCCCCTACCTAAGGGTATAGCAACCTTATTACGTTCACAACCACCTTCCACTAATTGTACAATATTAGAGACATTAAACGCTCCCTTACCAAAAGGTATAGCAACCTTATTACGTTCACAACCACCTTCCACTAACTGTACAATATTAGAGATATTAAACGCTACCCTACCTAAGGGTATAGCAACCTTATTACGTTCACAACCACCTTCCACTAACTGTACAATATTAGAGACATTAAATGCTCCCCTACCTAAGGGTATAGGAACCTTATTACGTTCACAACCACCTTCCACGAACTGTACAATATTAGAGACATTAAACGCTCCACTACCTAAGGTATAGCAACCTTATTACGTTCACAACCACCTTCCACTAACTGTACAATATTAGAGACATTAAACGCTCCCCTACCTAAGGGTATAGGAACATTATTACGTTCACAACCACCTTCCACGAACTGTACAATATTAGAGACATTAAACGCTCCCCTACCTAAGGGCATAGGAACGTTAATACGTTCACAGCCACCTTCCACTAACTACAATATTAGAGACATTAAACGCTCCCCTACCTAAGGGTATAGCAACCTTATTACGTTCACAACCACCTTCCACTAACTGTACAATATTAGAGACATTAAACGCTCCCCTACCTAAGGGTATAGAAACCTTATTACGTTCACAACCACCTTCCACTAACTGTACAATATTAGAGACATTAAACGCTCCCCTACCTAAGGGTATAGCAACCTTATTACGTTCACAACCACCTTCCACTAACTGTAAAATATTAGAGACATTAAACGCTCCTCTACCTAAGGGTATAGGAACCTTTTTACGTTCACAACCACCTTCCACTAACTGTACAATATTAGAGACATTAAACGCTCCCCTACCTAAGGGTATAGGAACCTTATTACGTTCACAACCACCTTCCACTAACTGTACAATATTATAGACATTAAACGCTCCCCTACCTAAGGGCATAGGAACCTTAATACGTTCACAGCCACCTTCCACTAACTACAATATTAGAGACATTAAACGCTCCCCTACCTAAGGGTATAGGAACCTTATTACGTTCACAACCACCTTCCACTAACTGTACAATATTAGAGACATTAAACGCTCCCCTACCTAAGGGTATAGGAACCTTATTACGTCCACAACCACCTTCCACTAACTGTACAATATTAGAGACATTAAACGCTCCCCTACCTAAGGGTATAGGAACCTTATTACGTTCACAGCCACCTTCCACTAACTGTACAATATTAGAGACATTAAACGCTCCCCTACCTAAGGGTATAGAAACCTTATTACGTTCACAACCACCTTCCACTAACTGTACAATATTAGAGACATTAAACGCTCCCCTACCTAAGGGTATAGCAACCTTATTACGTTCACAACCACCTTCCACTAACTGTACAATATTAGAGACATTAAACGCTCCCCTACCTAAGGGTATAGGAACCTTATTACGTTCACCACCATCTTCCACTAACTGTACAATATTAGAGACATTAAACGCTCCGCTACCTAAGGGTATAGGAACCTTATTACGTTCACAACCACCTTCCACTAACTGTACAATATTAGAGACATTAAACGCTCCCCTACCTAAGGGCATAGGAACCTTATTACGTTCACAAACACCTTCCACTAACTGTACAATATTAGAGACATTAAACGCTCCCCTACCTAAGGGTATAGGAACCTTATTACGTTCACAACCACCTTCCACTAACTGTACAATATTAGAGACATTAAACGCCCCCTACCTAAGGGTATAGGAACCTTATTACGTTCACAACCACCTTCCACTAACTGTACAATATTAGAGACATTAAACGCTCCCCTACCTAAGGATATAGAAACCTTATTACGTTCACAACCACCTTCCACTAACTGTACAATATTAGAGACATTAAACGCTCCCCTACCTAAGGGTATAGCAACCTTATTACGTTCACAACCACCTTCCACTAACTGTACAATATTAGAGACATTAAACGCTCCCCTACCTAAGGGTATAGGAACCTTATTACGTTCACAACCACCTTCCACTAACGGTACAATATTAGAAACATTAAACGCTCCCCTACCTAAGGGTATAGGAACCTTATTACGTTCACAACCACCTTCCACTAACTGTACAATATTAGAGACATTAAACGCTCCCCTAACTAAGGGCATAGGAACCTTATTACGTTCACAAACACCTTCCACTAACTGTACAATATTAGAGATATTAAACGCCCCCCTACCTAAGGGTATAGGAACCTTATAACGTTCACAACCACCTTCCACTAACTGTACAATATTAGAGACATTAAACGCTCCCCTACCTAAGGGTATAGCAACCTTATTACGTTCACAACCACCTTCCACTAACTGTACAATATTAGAGACATTAAACGCTCCCCTACCTAAGGGTATAGGAACCTTATTACGTTCACAACCACCTTCCACTAACTGTACAATATTAGAGACATTAAACGCTCCCCTAACTAATGGCATAGGAACCTTATTACGTTCACAAACACCTTCCACTAACTGTACAGTATTAGAGACATTAAACGCCCCCCCTACCTAAGGGTATAGGAACCTTATGACGTTCACATCCACCTTCCACTAACTGTACAATATTAGAGACATTAAACGCTGCCCTACCTAAGGGTATAGCAACCTTATTACGTTCATAACCACCTTCCACTAACTGTACAATATTAGAGACATTAAACGCTCCCCTACCTAAGGGTATAGGAACCTTATTACGTTCACAACCACCTTCCACTAACTGTACAATATTAGAGATATTAAACGCTACCCTACCTAAGGGTATAGGAACCTTATTACGTTCACAACCACCTTCCACTAACTGTACAATATTAGAGACATTAAACGCTCCCCTAACTAAGGGCATAGGAACCTTATTACGTTCACAAACACCTTCCACTAACGGTACAATATTAGAGACATTAAACGCTCCCCTACCTAAGGGTATAGGAACCTTATTACGTTCACAACCACCTTCCACTAACTGTACAATATTAGAGACATTAAACGCTCCCCTACCTAAGGGTATAGGAACATTATTACGTTCACAACCACCTTCCACTAACTGTACAATATTAGAGACATTAAACGCCCCCTACCTAAGGATATAGGAACCTTATTACGTTCACAACCACCTTCCACGAACTGTACAATATTAGAGACATTAAACGCTCCACTACCTAAGGTATAGCAACCTTATTACGTTCACAACCACCTTCCACTAACTGTACAATATTAGAGACATTAAACGCTCCCCTACCTAAGGGTATAGGAACATTATTACGTTCACAACCACCTTCCACTAACTGTACAATATTAGAGACATTAAACGCCCCCCTACCTAAGGATATAGGAACCTTATTACGTTCACAACCACCTTCCACTAACTGTACAATATTAGAGACATTAAACGCTCCCCTACCTAAGGGTATAGGAACCTTATTACGTTCACAACCACCTTCCACTAACTGTACAATATTAGAGACATTAAACGCTCCCCTACCTAAGGGCATAGGAACGTTAATACGTTCACAGCCACCTTCCACTAACTACAATATTAGAGACATTAAACGCTCCCCTACCTAAGGGTATAGCAACCTTATTACGTTCACAACCACCTTCCACTAACTGTACAATATTAGAGACATTAAACGCTCCCCTACCTAAGGGTATAGAAACCTTATTACGTTCACAACCACCTTCCACTAACTGTACAATATTAGAGACATTAAACGCTCCCCTACCTAAGGGTATAGCAACCTTATTACGTTCACAACCACCTTCCACTAACTGTAAAATATTAGAGACATTAAACGCTCCTCTACCTAAGGGTATAGGAACCTTTTTACGTTCACAACCACCTTCCACTAACTGTACAATATTAGAGACATTAAACGCTCCCCTACCTAAGGGTATAGGAACCTTATTACGTTCACAACCACCTTCCACTAACTGTACAATATTAGAGACATTACACGTCCCCCTACCTAAGGGTATAGCAACCTTATTACGTTCACAACCACCTTCCACTAACTGTACAATATTAGAGACATTAAACGCTCCCCTACCTAAGGGTATAGAAACCTTATTACGTTCACAACCACCTTCCACTAACTGTACAATATTAGAGACATTAAACGCTCCCCTACCTAAGGGTATAGCAACCTTATTACGTTCACAACCACCTTCCACTAACTGTACAATATTAGAGACATTAAACGCTCCCCTACCTAAGGGTATAGGAACCTTATTACGTTCACAACCACCTTCCACTAACGGTACAATATTAGAGACATTAAACGCTCCCCTACCTAAGGGTATAGGAACCTTATTACGTTCACAACCACCTTCCACTAACTGTACAATATTAGAGACATTAAACGCTCCCCTAACTAAGGGCATAGGAACCTTATTACGTTCACAAACACCTTCCACTAACTGTACAATATTAGAGACATTAAACGCCCCCTACCTAAGGGTATAGGAACCTTATTACGTTCACACCACCTTCCACTAATTGTACAATATTAGAGACATTAAACGCTCCCCTACCTAAAGGCATAGCAACCTTATTACGTTCACAACCACCTTCCACTAACTGTACAATATTAGAGATATTAAACGCTACCCTACCTAAGGGTATAGCAACCTTATTACGTTCACAACCACCTTCCACTAACTGTACAATATTAGAGACATTAAATGCTCCCCTACCTAAGGGTATAGGAACCTTATTACGTTCACAACCACCTTCCACGAACTGTACAATATTAGAGACATTAAACGCTCCACTACCTAAGGTATAGCAACCTTATTACGTTCACAACCACCTTCCACTAACTGTACAATATTAGAGACATTAAACGCTCCCCTACCTAAGGGTTTAGGAACATTATTACGTTCACAACCACCTTCCACTAACTGTACAATATTAGAGGCATTCAACGCCCCCCTACCTAAGGATATAGGAACCTTATTACGTTCACAACCACCTTCCACTAACTGTACAATATTAGAGACATTAAACGCTCCCCTACCTAAGGGTATAGGAACCTTATTACGTTCACAACCACCTTCCACTAACTGTACAATATTATAGACATTAAACGCTCCCCTACCTAAGGGCATAGGAACCTTAATACGTTCACAGCCACCTTCCACTAACTACAATATTAGAGACATTAAACGCTCCCCTACCTAAGGGTATAGGAACCTTATTACGTTCACAACCACCTTCCACTAACTGTACAATATTAGAGACATTAAACGCTCCCCTACCTAAGGGTATAGGAACCTTATTACGTCCACAACCACCTTCCACTAACTGTACAATATTAGAGACATTAAACGCTCCCCTACCTAAGGGTATAGGAACCTTATTACGTTCACAGCCACCTTCCACTAACTGTACAATATTAGAGACATTAAACGCTCCCCTACCTAAGGGTATAGAAACCTTATTACGTTCACAACCACCTTCCACTAACTGTACAATATTAGAGACATTAAACGCTCCCCTACCTAAGGGTATAGCAACCTTATTACGTTCACAACCACCTTCCACTAACTGTACAATATTAGAGACATTAAACGCTCCCCTACCTAAGGGTATAGGAACCTTATTACGTTCACCACCATCTTCCACTAACTGTACAATATTAGAGACATTAAACGCTCCGCTACCTAAGGGTATAGGAACCTTATTACGTTCACAACCACCTTCCACTAACTGTACAATATTAGAGACATTAAACGCTCCCCTACCTAAGGGCATAGGAACCTTATTACGTTCACAAACACCTTCCACTAACTGTACAATATTAGAGACATTAAACGCTCCCCTACCTAAGGGTATAGGAACCTTATTACGTTCACAACCACCTTCCACTAACTGTACAATATTAGAGACATTAAACGCCCCCCTACCTAAGGGTATAGGAACCTTATTACGTTCACAACCACCTTCCACTAACTGTACAATATTAGAGACATTAAACGCTCCCCTACCTAAGGATATAGAAACCTTATTACGTTCACAACCACCTTCCACTAACTGTACAATATTAGAGACATTAAACGCTCCCCTACCTAAGGGTATAGCAACCTTATTACGTTCACAACCACCTTCCACTAACTGTACAATATTAGAGACATTAAACGCTCCCCTACCTAAGGGTATAGGAACCTTATTACGTTCACAACCACCTTCCACTAACGGTACAATATTAGAAACATTAAACGCTCCCCTACCTAAGGGTATAGGAACCTTATTACGTTCACAACCACCTTCCACTAACTGTACAATATTAGAGACATTAAACGCTCCCCTAACTAAGGGCATAGGAACCTTATTACGTTCACAAACACCTTCCACTAACTGTACAATATTAGAGATATTAAACGCCCCCCTACCTAAGGGTATAGGAACCTTATAACGTTCACAACCACCTTCCACTAACTGTACAATATTAGAGACATTAAACGCTCCCCTACCTAAGGGTATAGCAACCTTATTACGTTCACAACCACCTTCCACTAATTGTACAATATTAGAGACATTAAACGCTCCCTTACCAAAAGGTATAGCAACCTTATTACGTTCACAACCACCTTCCACTAACTGTACAATATTAGAGATATTAAACGCTACCCTACCTAAGGGTATAGCAACCTTATTACGTTCACAACCACCTTCCACTAACTGTACAATATTAGAGACATTAAATGCTCCCCTACCTAAGGGTATAGGAACCTTATTACGTTCACAACCACCTTCCACGAACTGTACAATATTAGAGACATTAAACGCTCCACTACCTAAGGTATAGCAACCTTATTACGTTCACAACCACCTTCCACTAACTGTACAATATTAGAGACATTAAACGCTCCCCTACCTAAGGGTATAGGAACATTATTACGTTCACAACCACCTTCCACGAACTGTACAATATTAGAGACATTAAACGCTCCCCTACCTAAGGGCATAGGAACGTTAATACGTGCACAGCCACCTTCCACTAACTACAATATTAGAGACATTAAACGCTCCCCTACCTAAGGGTATAGCAACCTTATTACGTTCACAACCACCTTCCACTAACTGTACAATATTAGAGACATTAAACGCTCCCCTACCTAAGGGTATAGAAACCTTATTACGTTCACAACCACCTTCCACTAACTGTACAATATTAGAGACATTAAACGCTCCCCTACCTAAGGGTATAGCAACCTTATTACGTTCACAACCACCTTCCACTAACTGTAAAATATTAGAGACATTAAACGCTCCTCTACCTAAGGGTATAGGAACCTTTTTACGTTCACAACCACCTTCCACTAACTGTACAATATTAGAGACATTAAACGCTCCCCTACCTAAGGGTATAGGAACCTTATTACGTTCACAACCACCTTCCACTAACTGTACAATATTAGAGACATTAAACGTCCCCCTACCTAAGGGTATAGCAACCTTATTACGTTCACAACCACCTTCCACTAACTGTACAATATTAGAGACATTAAACGCTCCCCTACCTAAGGGTATAGAAACCTTATTACGTTCACAACCACCTTCCACTAACTGTACAATATTAGAGACATTAAACGCTCCCCTACCTAAGGGTATAGCAACCTTATTACGTTCACAACCACCTTCCACTAACTGTACAATATTAGAGACATTAAACGCTCCCCTACCTAAGGGTATAGGAACCTTATTACGTTCACAACCACCTTCCACTAACGGTACAATATTAGAGACATTAAACGCTCCCCTACCTAAGGGTATAGGAACCTTATTACGTTCACAACCACCTTCCACTAACTGTACAATATTAGAGACATTAAACGCTCCCCTAACTAAGGGCATAGGAACCTTATTACGTTCACAAACACCTTCCACTAACTGTACAATATTAGAGACATTAAACGCCCCCTACCTAAGGGTATAGGAACCTTATTACGTTCACACCACCTTCCACTAATTGTACAATATTAGAGACATTAAACGCTCCCCTACCTAAAGGCATAGCAACCTTATTACGTTCACAACCACCTTCCACTAACTGTACAATATTAGAGATATTAAACGCTACCCTACCTAAGGGTATAGCAACCTTATTACGTTCACAACCACCTTCCACTAACTGTACAATATTAGAGACATTAAATGCTCCCCTACCTAAGGGTATAGGAACCTTATTACGTTCACAACCACCTTCCACGAACTGTACAATATTAGAGACATTAAACGCTCCACTACCTAAGGTATAGCAACCTTATTACGTTCACAACCACCTTCCACTAACTGTACAATATTAGAGACATTAAACGCTCCCCTACCTAAGGGTTTAGGAACATTATTACGTTCACAACCACCTTCCACTAACTGTACAATATTAGAGACATTCAACGCCCCCCTACCTAAGGATATAGGAACCTTATTACGTTCACAACCACCTTCCACTAACTGTACAATATTAGAGACATTAAACGCTCCCCTACCTAAGGGTATAGGAACCTTATTACGTTCACAACCACCTTCCACTAACTGTACAATATTATAGACATTAAACGCTCCCCTACCTAAGGGCATAGGAACCTTAATACGTTCACAGCCACCTTCCACTAACTACAATATTAGAGACATTAAACGCTCCCCTACCTAAGGGTATAGGAACCTTATTACGTTCACAACCACCTTCCACTAACTGTACAATATTAGAGACATTAAACGCTCCCCTACCTAAGGGTATAGGAACCTTATTACGTCCACAACCACCTTCCACTAACTGTACAATATTAGAGACATTAAACGCTCCCCTACCTAAGGGTATAGGAACCTTATTACGTTCACAGCCACCTTCCACTAACTGTACAATATTAGAGACATTAAACGCTCCCCTACCTAAGGGTATAGAAACCTTATTACGTTCACAACCACCTTCCACTAACTGTACAATATTAGAGACATTAAACGCTCCCCTACCTAAGGGTATAGCAACCTTATTACGTTCACAACCACCTTCCACTAACTGTACAATATTAGAGACATTAAACGCTCCCCTACCTAAGGGTATAGGAACCTTATTACGTTCACCACCATCTTCCACTAACTGTACAATATTAGAGACATTAAACGCTCCGCTACCTAAGGGTATAGGAACCTTATTACGTTCACAACCACCTTCCACTAACTGTACAATATTAGAGACATTAAACGCTCCCCTACCTAAGGGCATAGGAACCTTATTACGTTCACAAACACCTTCCACTAACTGTACAATATTAGAGACATTAAACGCTCCCCTACCTAAGGGTATAGGAACCTTATTACGTTCACAACCACCTTCCACTAACTGTACAATATTAGAGACATTAAACGCCCCCCTACCTAAGGGTATAGGAACCTTATTACGTTCACAACCACCTTCCACTAACTGTACAATATTAGAGACATTAAACGCTCCCCTACCTAAGGATATAGAAACCTTATTACGTTCACAACCACCTTCCACTAACTGTACAATATTAGAGACATTAAACGCTCCCCTACCTAAGGGTATAGCAACCTTATTACGTTCACAACCACCTTCCACTAACTGTACAATATTAGAGACATTAAACGCTCCCCTACCTAAGGGTATAGGAACCTTATTACGTTCACAACCACCTTCCACTAACGGTACAATATTAGAAACATTAAACGCTCCCCTACCTAAGGGTATAGGAACCTTATTACGTTCACAACCACCTTCCACTAATTGTACAATATTAGAGACATTAAACGCTCCCCTAACTAAGGGCATAGGAACCTTATTACGTTCACAAACACCTTCCACTAACTGTACAATATTAGAGATATTAAACGCCCCCCTACCTAAGGGTATAGGAACCTTATAACGTTCACAACCACCTTCCACTAACTGTACAATATTAGAGACATTAAACGCTCCCCTACCTAAGGGTATAGCAACCTTATTACGTTCACAACCACCTTCCACTAATTGTACAATATTAGAGACATTAAACGCTCCCTTACCAAAAGGTATAGCAACCTTATTACGTTCACAACCACCTTCCACTAACTGTACAATATTAGAGATATTAAACGCTACCCTACCTAAGGGTATAGCAACCTTATTACGTTCACAACCACCTTCCACTAACTGTACAATATTAGAGACATTAAATGCTCCCCTACCTAAGGGTATAGGAACCTTATTACGTTCACAACCACCTTCCACGAACTGTACAATATTAGAGACATTAAACGCTCCACTACCTAAGGTATAGCAACCTTATTACGTTCACAACCACCTTCCACTAACTGTACAATATTAGAGACATTAAACGCTCCCCTACCTAAGGGTATAGGAACATTATTACGTTCACAACCACCTTCCACGAACTGTACAATATTAGAGACATTAAACGCTCCCCTACCTAAGGGCATAGGAACGTTAATACGTTCACAGCCACCTTCCACTAACTACAATATTAGAGACATTAAACGCTCCCCTACCTAAGGGTATAGCAACCTTATTACGTTCACAACCACCTTCCACTAACTGTACAATATTAGAGACATTAAACGCTCCCCTACCTAAGGGTATAGAAACCTTATTACGTTCACAACCACCTTCCACTAACTGTACAATATTAGAGACATTAAACGCTCCCCTACCTAAGGGTATAGCAACCTTATTACGTTCACAACCACCTTCCACTAACTGTAAAATATTAGAGACATTAAACGCTCCTCTACCTAAGGGTATAGGAACCTTTTTACGTTCACAACCACCTTCCACTAACTGTACAATATTAGAGACATTAAACGCTCCCCTACCTAAGGGTATAGGAACCTTATTACGTTCACAACCACCTTCCACTAACTGTACAATATTATAGACATTAAACGCTCCCCTACCTAAGGGCATAGGAACCTTAATACGTTCACAGCCACCTTCCACTAACTACAATATTAGAGACATTAAACGCTCCCCTACCTAAGGGTATAGGAACCTTATTACGTTCACAACCACCTTCCACTAACTGTACAATATTAGAGACATTAAACGCTCCCCTACCTAAGGGTATAGGAACCTTATTACGTCCACAACCACCTTCCACTAACTGTACAATATTAGAGACATTAAACGCTCCCCTACCTAAGGGTATAGGAACCTTATTACGTTCACAGCCACCTTCCACTAACTGTACAATATTAGAGACATTAAACGCTCCCCTACCTAAGGGTATAGAAACCTTATTACGTTCACAACCACCTTCCACTAACTGTACAATATTAGAGACATTAAACGCTCCCCTACCTAAGGGTATAGCAACCTTATTACGTTCACAACCACCTTCCACTAACTGTACAATATTAGAGACATTAAACGCTCCCCTACCTAAGGGTATAGGAACCTTATTACGTTCACCACCATCTTCCACTAACTGTACAATATTAGAGACATTAAACGCTCCGCTACCTAAGGGTATAGGAACCTTATTACGTTCACAACCACCTTCCACTAACTGTACAATATTAGAGACATTAAACGCTCCCCTACCTAAGGGCATAGGAACCTTATTACGTTCACAAACACCTTCCACTAACTGTACAATATTAGAGACATTAAACGCTCCCCTACCTAAGGGTATAGGAACCTTATTACGTTCACAACCACCTTCCACTAACTGTACAATATTAGAGACATTAAACGCCCCCTATCTAAGGGTATAGGAACCTTATTACGTTCACAACCACCTTCCACTAACTGTACAATATTAGAGACATTAAACGCTCCCCTACCTAAGGATATAGAAACCTTATTACGTTCACAACCACCTTCCACTAACTGTACAATATTAGAGACATTAAACGCTCCCCTACCTAAGGGTATAGCAACCTTATTACGTTCACAACCACCTTCCACTAACTGTACAATATTAGAGACATTAAACGCTCCCCTACCTAAGGGTATAGGAACCTTATTACGTTCACAACCACCTTCCACTAACGGTACAATATTAGAAACATTAAACGCTCCCCTACCTAAGGGTATAGGAACCTTATTACGTTCACAACCACCTTCCACTAACTGTACAATATTAGAGACATTAAACGCCCCCCTACCTAAGGGTATAGGAACCTTATTACGTTCACAACCACCTTCCACTAACTGTACAATATTAGAGACATTAAACGCTCCCCTACCTAAGGATATAGAAACCTTATTACGTTCACAACCACCTTCCACTAACTGTACAATATTAGAGACATTAAACGCTCCCCTACCTAAGGGTATAGCAACCTTATTACGTTCACAACCACCTTCCACTAACTGTACAATATTAGAGACATTAAACGCTCCCCTACCTAAGGGTATAGAAACCTTATTACGTTCACAACCACCTTCCACTAACTGTACAATATTAGAGACATTAAACGCTCCCCTACCTAAGGGTATAGCAACCTTATTACGTTCACAACCACCTTCCACTAACTGTACAATATTAGAGACATTAAACGCTCCCCTACCTAAGGGTATAGGAACCTTATTACGTTCACCACCATCTTCCACTAACTGTACAATATTAGAGACATTAAACGCTCCGCTACCTAAGGGTATAGGAACCTTATTACGTTCACAACCACCTTCCACTAACTGTACAATATTAGAGACATTAAACGCTCCCCTACCTAAGGGCATAGGAACCTTATTACGTTCACAAACACCTTCCACTAACTGTACAATATTAGAGACATTAAACGCTCCCCTACCTAAGGGTATAGGAACCTTATTACGTTCACAACCACCTTCCACTAACTGTACAATATTAGAGACATTAAACGCCCCCCTACCTAAGGGTATAGGAACCTTATTACGTTCACAACCACCTTCCACTAACTGTACAATATTAGAGACATTAAACGCTCCCCTACCTAAGGATATAGAAACCTTATTACGTTCACAACCACCTTCCACTAACTGTACAATATTAGAGACATTAAACGCTCCCCTACCTAAGGGTATAGCAACCTTATTACGTTCACAACCACCTTCCACTAACTGTACAATATTAGAGACATTAAACGCTCCCCTACCTAAGGGTATAGGAACCTTATTACGTTCACAACCACCTTCCACTAACGGTACAATATTAGAAACATTAAACGCTCCCCTACCTAAGGGTATAGGAACCTTATTACGTTCACAACCACCTTCCACTAATTGTACAATATTAGAGACATTAAACGCTCCCCTAACTAAGGGCATAGGAACCTTATTACGTTCACAAACACCTTCCACTAACTGTACAATATTAGAGATATTAAACGCCCCCCTACCTAAGGGTATAGGAACCTTATAACGTTCACAACCACCTTCCACTAACTGTACAATATTAGAGACATTAAACGCTCCCCTACCTAAGGGTATAGCAACCTTATTACGTTCACAACCACCTTCCACTAATTGTACAATATTAGAGACATTAAACGCTCCCTTACCAAAAGGTATAGCAACCTTATTACGTTCACAACCACCTTCCACTAACTGTACAATATTAGAGATATTAAACGCTACCCTACCTAAGGGTATAGCAACCTTATTACGTTCACAACCACCTTCCACTAACTGTACAATATTAGAGACATTAAATGCTCCCCTACCTAAGGGTATAGGAACCTTATTACGTTCACAACCACCTTCCACGAACTGTACAATATTAGAGACATTAAACGCTCCACTACCTAAGGTATAGCAACCTTATTACGTTCACAACCACCTTCCACTAACTGTACAATATTAGAGACATTAAACGCTCCCCTACCTAAGGGTATAGGAACATTATTACGTTCACAACCACCTTCCACGAACTGTACAATATTAGAGACATTAAACGCTCCCCTACCTAAGGGCATAGGAACGTTAATACGTTCACAGCCACCTTCCACTAACTACAATATTAGAGACATTAAACGCTCCCCTACCTAAGGGTATAGCAACCTTATTACGTTCACAACCACCTTCCACTAACTGTACAATATTAGAGACATTAAACGCTCCCCTACCTAAGGGTATAGAAACCTTATTACGTTCACAACCACCTTCCACTAACTGTACAATATTAGAGACATTAAACGCTCCCCTACCTAAGGGTATAGCAACCTTATTACGTTCACAACCACCTTCCACTAACTGTAAAATATTAGAGACATTAAACGCTCCTCTACCTAAGGGTATAGGAACCTTTTTACGTTCACAACCACCTTCCACTAACTGTACAATATTAGAGACATTAAACGCTCCCCTACCTAAGGGTATAGGAACCTTATTACGTTCACAACCACCTTCCACTAACTGTACAATATTATAGACATTAAACGCTCCCCTACCTAAGGGCATAGGAACCTTAATACGTTCACAGCCACCTTCCACTAACTACAATATTAGAGACATTAAACGCTCCCCTACCTAAGGGTATAGGAACCTTATTACGTTCACAACCACCTTCCACTAACTGTACAATATTAGAGACATTAAACGCTCCCCTACCTAAGGGTATAGGAACCTTATTACGTCCACAACCACCTTCCACTAACTGTACAATATTAGAGACATTAAACGCTCCCCTACCTAAGGGTATAGGAACCTTATTACGTTCACAGCCACCTTCCACTAACTGTACAATATTAGAGACATTAAACGCTCCCCTACCTAAGGGTATAGAAACCTTATTACGTTCACAACCACCTTCCACTAACTGTACAATATTAGAGACATTAAACGCTCCCCTACCTAAGGGTATAGCAACCTTATTACGTTCACAACCACCTTCCACTAACTGTACAATATTAGAGACATTAAACGCTCCCCTACCTAAGGGTATAGGAACCTTATTACGTTCACCACCATCTTCCACTAACTGTACAATATTAGAGACATTAAACGCTCCGCTACCTAAGGGTATAGGAACCTTATTACGTTCACAACCACCTTCCACTAACTGTACAATATTAGAGACATTAAACGCTCCCCTACCTAAGGGCATAGGAACCTTATTACGTTCACAAACACCTTCCACTAACTGTACAATATTAGAGACATTAAACGCTCCCCTACCTAAGGGTATAGGAACCTTATTACGTTCACAACCACCTTCCACTAACTGTACAATATTAGAGACATTAAACGCCCCCTATCTAAGGGTATAGGAACCTTATTACGTTCACAACCACCTTCCACTAACTGTACAATATTAGAGACATTAAACGCTCCCCTACCTAAGGATATAGAAACCTTATTACGTTCACAACCACCTTCCACTAACTGTACAATATTAGAGACATTAAACGCTCCCCTACCTAAGGGTATAGCAACCTTATTACGTTCACAACCACCTTCCACTAACTGTACAATATTAGAGACATTAAACGCTCCCCTACCTAAGGGTATAGGAACCTTATTACGTTCACAACCACCTTCCACTAACGGTACAATATTAGAAACATTAAACGCTCCCCTACCTAAGGGTATAGGAACCTTATTACGTTCACAACCACCTTCCACTAACTGTACAATATTAGAGACATTAAACGCCCCCCTACCTAAGGGTATAGGAACCTTATTACGTTCACAACCACCTTCCACTAACTGTACAATATTAGAGACATTAAACGCTCCCCTACCTAAGGATATAGAAACCTTATTACGTTCACAACCACCTTCCACTAACTGTACAATATTAGAGACATTAAACGCTCCCCTACCTAAGGGTATAGCAACCTTATTACGTTCACAACCACCTTCCACTAACTGTACAATATTAGAGACATTAAACGCTCCCCTACCTAAGGGTATAGGAACCTTATTACGTTCACAACCACCTTCCACTAACGGTACAATATTAGAAACATTAAACGCTCCCCTACCTAAGGGTATAGGAACCTTATTACGTTCACAACCACCTTCCACTAACTGTACAATATTAGAGACATTAAACGCTCCCCTAACTAAGGGCATAGGAACCTTATTACGTTCACAAACACCTTCCACTAACTGTACAATATTAGAGATATTAAACGCCCCCCTACCTAAGGGTATAGGAACCTTATAACGTTCACAACCACCTTCCACTAACTGTACAATATTAGAGACATTAAACGCTCCCCTACCTAAGGGTATAGCAACCTTATTACGTTCACAACCACCTTCCACTAATTGTACAATATTAGAGACATTAAACGCTCCCTTACCAAAAGGTATAGCAACCTTATTACGTTCACAACCACCTTCCACTAACTGTACAATATTAGAGATATTAAACGCTACCCTACCTAAGGGTATAGCAACCTTATTACGTTCACAACCACCTTCCACTAACTGTACAATATTAGAGACATTAAATGCTCCCCTACCTAAGGGTATAGGAACCTTATTACGTTCACAACCACCTTCCACGAACTGTACAATATTAGAGACATTAAACGCTCCACTACCTAAGGTATAGCAACCTTATTACGTTCACAACCACCTTCCACTAACTGTACAATATTAGAGACATTAAACGCTCCCCTACCTAAGGGTATAGGAACATTATTACGTTCACAACCACCTTCCACGAACTGTACAATATTAGAGACATTAAACGCTCCCCTACCTAAGGGCATAGGAACGTTAATACGTGCACAGCCACCTTCCACTAACTACAATATTAGAGACATTAAACGCTCCCCTACCTAAGGGTATAGCAACCTTATTACGTTCACAACCACCTTCCACTAACTGTACAATATTAGAGACATTAAACGCTCCCCTACCTAAGGGTATAGAAACCTTATTACGTTCACAACCACCTTCCACTAACTGTACAATATTAGAGACATTAAACGCTCCCCTACCTAAGGGTATAGCAACCTTATTACGTTCACAACCACCTTCCACTAACTGTAAAATATTAGAGACATTAAACGCTCCTCTACCTAAGGGTATAGGAACCTTTTTACGTTCACAACCACCTTCCACTAACTGTACAATATTAGAGACATTAAACGCTCCCCTACCTAAGGGTATAGGAACCTTATTACGTTCACAACCACCTTCCACTAACTGTACAATATTAGAGACATTAAACGTCCCCCTACCTAAGGGTATAGCAACCTTATTACGTTCACAACCACCTTCCACTAACTGTACAATATTAGAGACATTAAACGCTCCCCTACCTAAGGGTATAGAAACCTTATTACGTTCACAACCACCTTCCACTAACTGTACAATATTAGAGACATTAAACGCTCCCCTACCTAAGGGTATAGCAACCTTATTACGTTCACAACCACCTTCCACTAACTGTACAATATTAGAGACATTAAACGCTCCCCTACCTAAGGGTATAGGAACCTTATTACGTTCACAACCACCTTCCACTAACGGTACAATATTAGAGACATTAAACGCTCCCCTACCTAAGGGTATAGGAACCTTATTACGTTCACAACCACCTTCCACTAACTGTACAATATTAGAGACATTAAACGCTCCCCTAACTAAGGGCATAGGAACCTTATTACGTTCACAAACACCTTCCACTAACTGTACAATATTAGAGACATTAAACGCCCCCTACCTAAGGGTATAGGAACCTTATTACGTTCACACCACCTTCCACTAATTGTACAATATTAGAGACATTAAACGCTCCCCTACCTAAAGGCATAGCAACCTTATTACGTTCACAACCACCTTCCACTAACTGTACAATATTAGAGATATTAAACGCTACCCTACCTAAGGGTATAGCAACCTTATTACGTTCACAACCACCTTCCACTAACTGTACAATATTAGAGACATTAAATGCTCCCCTACCTAAGGGTATAGGAACCTTATTACGTTCACAACCACCTTCCACGAACTGTACAATATTAGAGACATTAAACGCTCCACTACCTAAGGTATAGCAACCTTATTACGTTCACAACCACCTTCCACTAACTGTACAATATTAGAGACATTAAACGCTCCCCTACCTAAGGGTTTAGGAACATTATTACGTTCACAACCACCTTCCACTAACTGTACAATATTAGAGACATTCAACGCCCCCCTACCTAAGGATATAGGAACCTTATTACGTTCACAACCACCTTCCACTAACTGTACAATATTAGAGACATTAAACGCTCCCCTACCTAAGGGTATAGGAACCTTATTACGTTCACAACCACCTTCCACTAACTGTACAATATTATAGACATTAAACGCTCCCCTACCTAAGGGCATAGGAACCTTAATACGTTCACAGCCACCTTCCACTAACTACAATATTAGAGACATTAAACGCTCCCCTACCTAAGGGTATAGGAACCTTATTACGTTCACAACCACCTTCCACTAACTGTACAATATTAGAGACATTAAACGCTCCCCTACCTAAGGGTATAGGAACCTTATTACGTCCACAACCACCTTCCACTAACTGTACAATATTAGAGACATTAAACGCTCCCCTACCTAAGGGTATAGGAACCTTATTACGTTCACAGCCACCTTCCACTAACTGTACAATATTAGAGACATTAAACGCTCCCCTACCTAAGGGTATAGAAACCTTATTACGTTCACAACCACCTTCCACTAACTGTACAATATTAGAGACATTAAACGCTCCCCTACCTAAGGGTATAGCAACCTTATTACGTTCACAACCACCTTCCACTAACTGTACAATATTAGAGACATTAAACGCTCCCCTACCTAAGGGTATAGGAACCTTATTACGTTCACCACCATCTTCCACTAACTGTACAATATTAGAGACATTAAACGCTCCGCTACCTAAGGGTATAGGAACCTTATTACGTTCACAACCACCTTCCACTAACTGTACAATATTAGAGACATTAAACGCTCCCCTACCTAAGGGCATAGGAACCTTATTACGTTCACAAACACCTTCCACTAACTGTACAATATTAGAGACATTAAACGCTCCCCTACCTAAGGGTATAGGAACCTTATTACGTTCACAACCACCTTCCACTAACTGTACAATATTAGAGACATTAAACGCCCCCCTACCTAAGGGTATAGGAACCTTATTACGTTCACAACCACCTTCCACTAACTGTACAATATTAGAGACATTAAACGCTCCCCTACCTAAGGATATAGAAACCTTATTACGTTCACAACCACCTTCCACTAACTGTACAATATTAGAGACATTAAACGCTCCCCTACCTAAGGGTATAGCAACCTTATTACGTTCACAACCACCTTCCACTAACTGTACAATATTAGAGACATTAAACGCTCCCCTACCTAAGGGTATAGGAACCTTATTACGTTCACAACCACCTTCCACTAACGGTACAATATTAGAAACATTAAACGCTCCCCTACCTAAGGGTATAGGAACCTTATTACGTTCACAACCACCTTCCACTAATTGTACAATATTAGAGACATTAAACGCTCCCCTAACTAAGGGCATAGGAACCTTATTACGTTCACAAACACCTTCCACTAACTGTACAATATTAGAGATATTAAACGCCCCCCTACCTAAGGGTATAGGAACCTTATAACGTTCACAACCACCTTCCACTAACTGTACAATATTAGAGACATTAAACGCTCCCCTACCTAAGGGTATAGCAACCTTATTACGTTCACAACCACCTTCCACTAATTGTACAATATTAGAGACATTAAACGCTCCCTTACCAAAAGGTATAGCAACCTTATTACGTTCACAACCACCTTCCACTAACTGTACAATATTAGAGATATTAAACGCTACCCTACCTAAGGGTATAGCAACCTTATTACGTTCACAACCACCTTCCACTAACTGTACAATATTAGAGACATTAAATGCTCCCCTACCTAAGGGTATAGGAACCTTATTACGTTCACAACCACCTTCCACGAACTGTACAATATTAGAGACATTAAACGCTCCACTACCTAAGGTATAGCAACCTTATTACGTTCACAACCACCTTCCACTAACTGTACAATATTAGAGACATTAAACGCTCCCCTACCTAAGGGTATAGGAACATTATTACGTTCACAACCACCTTCCACGAACTGTACAATATTAGAGACATTAAACGCTCCCCTACCTAAGGGCATAGGAACGTTAATACGTTCACAGCCACCTTCCACTAACTACAATATTAGAGACATTAAACGCTCCCCTACCTAAGGGTATAGCAACCTTATTACGTTCACAACCACCTTCCACTAACTGTACAATATTAGAGACATTAAACGCTCCCCTACCTAAGGGTATAGAAACCTTATTACGTTCACAACCACCTTCCACTAACTGTACAATATTAGAGACATTAAACGCTCCCCTACCTAAGGGTATAGCAACCTTATTACGTTCACAACCACCTTCCACTAACTGTAAAATATTAGAGACATTAAACGCTCCTCTACCTAAGGGTATAGGAACCTTTTTACGTTCACAACCACCTTCCACTAACTGTACAATATTAGAGACATTAAACGCTCCCCTACCTAAGGGTATAGGAACCTTATTACGTTCACAACCACCTTCCACTAACTGTACAATATTATAGACATTAAACGCTCCCCTACCTAAGGGCATAGGAACCTTAATACGTTCACAGCCACCTTCCACTAACTACAATATTAGAGACATTAAACGCTCCCCTACCTAAGGGTATAGGAACCTTATTACGTTCACAACCACCTTCCACTAACTGTACAATATTAGAGACATTAAACGCTCCCCTACCTAAGGGTATAGGAACCTTATTACGTCCACAACCACCTTCCACTAACTGTACAATATTAGAGACATTAAACGCTCCCCTACCTAAGGGTATAGGAACCTTATTACGTTCACAGCCACCTTCCACTAACTGTACAATATTAGAGACATTAAACGCTCCCCTACCTAAGGGTATAGAAACCTTATTACGTTCACAACCACCTTCCACTAACTGTACAATATTAGAGACATTAAACGCTCCCCTACCTAAGGGTATAGCAACCTTATTACGTTCACAACCACCTTCCACTAACTGTACAATATTAGAGACATTAAACGCTCCCCTACCTAAGGGTATAGGAACCTTATTACGTTCACCACCATCTTCCACTAACTGTACAATATTAGAGACATTAAACGCTCCGCTACCTAAGGGTATAGGAACCTTATTACGTTCACAACCACCTTCCACTAACTGTACAATATTAGAGACATTAAACGCTCCCCTACCTAAGGGCATAGGAACCTTATTACGTTCACAAACACCTTCCACTAACTGTACAATATTAGAGACATTAAACGCTCCCCTACCTAAGGGTATAGGAACCTTATTACGTTCACAACCACCTTCCACTAACTGTACAATATTAGAGACATTAAACGCCCCCTATCTAAGGGTATAGGAACCTTATTACGTTCACAACCACCTTCCACTAACTGTACAATATTAGAGACATTAAACGCTCCCCTACCTAAGGATATAGAAACCTTATTACGTTCACAACCACCTTCCACTAACTGTACAATATTAGAGACATTAAACGCTCCCCTACCTAAGGGTATAGCAACCTTATTACGTTCACAACCACCTTCCACTAACTGTACAATATTAGAGACATTAAACGCTCCCCTACCTAAGGGTATAGGAACCTTATTACGTTCACAACCACCTTCCACTAACGGTACAATATTAGAAACATTAAACGCTCCCCTACCTAAGGGTATAGGAACCTTATTACGTTCACAACCACCTTCCACTAACTGTACAATATTAGAGACATTAAACGCTCCCCTAACTAAGGGCATAGGAACCTTATTACGTTCACAAACACCTTCCACTAACTGTACAATATTAGAGATATTAAACGCCCCCCTACCTAAGGGTATAGCAACCTTATTACGTTCACAACCACCTTCCACTAATTGTACAATATTAGAGACATTAAACGCTCCCTTACCAAAAGGTATAGCAACCTTATTACGTTCACAACCACCTTCCACTAACTGTACAATATTAGAGATATTAAACGCTACCCTACCTAAGGGTATAGCAACCTTATTACGTTCACAACCACCTTCCACTAACTGTACAATATTAGAGACATTAAATGCTCCCCTACCTAAGGGTATAGGAACCTTATTACGTTCACAACCACCTTCCACGAACTGTACAATATTAGAGACATTAAACGCTCTACTACCTAAGGTATAGCAACCTTATTACGTTCACAACCACCTTCCACTAACTGTACAATATTAGAGACATTAAACGCTCCCCTACCTAAGGGTATAGGAACATTATTACGTTCACAACCACCTTCCACGAACTGTACAATATTAGAGACATTAAACGCTCCCCTACCTAAGGGCATAGGAACGTTAATACGTTCACAGCCACCTTCCACTAACTACAATATTAGAGACATTAAACGCTCCCCTACCTAAGGGTATAGCAACCTTATTACGTTCACAACCACCTTCCACTAACTGTACAATATTAGAGACATTAAACGCTCCCCTACCTAAGGGTATAGAAACCTTATTACGTTCACAACCACCTTCCACTAACTGTACAATATTAGAGACATTAAACGCTCCCCTACCTAAGGGTATAGCAACCTTATTACGTTCACAACCACCTTCCACTAACTGTAAAATATTAGAGACATTAAACGCTCCTCTACCTAAGGGTATAGGAACCTTTTTACGTTCACAACCACCTTCCACTAACTGTACAATATTAGAGACATTAAACGCTCCCCTACCTAAGGGTATAGGAACCTTATTACGTTCACAACCACCTTCCACTAACTGTACAATATTAGAGACATTAAACGTCCCCCTACCTAAGGGTATAGCAACCTTATTACGTTCACAACCACCTTCCACTAACTGTACAATATTAGAGACATTAAACGCTCCCCTACCTAAGGGTATAGAAACCTTATTACGTTCACAACCACCTTCCACTAACTGTACAATATTAGAGACATTAAACGCTCCCCTACCTAAGGGTATAGCAACCTTATTACGTTCACAACCACCTTCCACTAACTGTACAATATTAGAGACATTAAACGCTCCCCTACCTAAGGGTATAGGAACCTTATTACGTTCACAACCACCTTCCACTAACGGTACAATATTAGAGACATTAAACGCTCCCCTACCTAAGGGTATAGGAACCTTATTACGTTCACAACCACCTTCCACTAACTGTACAATATTAGAGACATTAAACGCTCCCCTAACTAAGGGCATAGGAACCTTATTACGTTCACAAACACCTTCCACTAACTGTACAATATTAGAGACATTAAGCGCACCCTACCTAAGGGTATAGGAACCTTATTACGTTCACACCACCTTCCACTAATTGTACAATATTAGAGACATTAAACGCTCCCCTACCTAAAGGCATAGCAACCTTATTACGTTCACAACCACCTTCCACTAACTGTACAATATTAGAGATATTAAACGCTACCCTACCTAAGGGTATAGCAACCTTATTACGTTCACAACCACCTTCCACTAACTGTACAATATTAGAGACATTAAATGCTCCCCTACCTAAGGGTATAGGAACCTTATTACGTTCACAACCACCTTCCACGAACTGTACAATATTAGAGACATTAAACGCTCCACTACCTAAGGTATAGCAACCTTATTACGTTCACAACCACCTTCCACTAACTGTACAATATTAGAGACATTAAACGCTCCCCTACCTAAGGGTTTAGGAACATTATTACGTTCACAACCACCTTCCACTAACTGTACAATATTAGAGACATTCAACGCCCCCCTACCTAAGGATATAGGAACCTTATTACGTTCACAACCACCTTCCACTAACTGTACAATATTAAAGACATTAAACGCTCCCCTACCTAATGGTATAGGAACCTTATTACGTTCACAACCACCTTCCACTAACTGTACAATATTATAGACATTAAACGCTCCCCTACCTAAGGGCATAGGAACCTTAATACGTTCACAGCCACCTTCCACTAACTACAATATTAGAGACATTAAACGCTCCCCTACCTAAGGGTATAGGAACCTTATTACGTTCACAACCACCTTCCACTAACTGTACAATATTAGAGACATTAAACGCTCCCCTACCTAAGGGTATAGGAACCTTATTACGTCCACAACCACCTTCCACTAACTGTACAATATTAGAGACATTAAACGCTCCCCTACCTAAGGGTATAGGAACCTTATTACGTTCACAGCCACCTTCCACTAACTGTACAATATTAGAGACATTAAACGCTCCCCTACCTAAGGGTATAGAAACCTTATTACGTTCACAACCACCTTCCACTAACTGTACAATATTAGAGACATTAAACGCTCCCCTACCTAAGGGAATAGCAACCTTATTACGTTCACAACCACCTTCCACTAACTGTACAATATTAGAGACATTAAACGCTCCCCTACCTAAGGGTATAGGAACCTTATTACGTTCACCACCATCTTCCACTAACTGTACAATATTAGAGACATTAAACGCTCCGCTACCTAAGGGTATAGGAACCTTATTACGTTCACAACCACCTTCCACTAACTGTACAATATTAGAGACATTAAACGCTCCCCTACCTAAGGGCATATGAACCTTATTACGTTCACAAACACCTTCCACTAACTGTACAATATTAGAGACATTAAACGCTCCCCTACCTAAGGGTATAGGAACCTTATTACGTTCACAACCACCTTCCACTAACTGTACAATATTAGAGACATTAAACGCCCCCCTACCTAAGGGTATAGGAACCTTATTACGTTCACAACCACCTTCCACTAACTGTACAATATTAGAGACATTAAACGCTCCCCTACCTAAGGATATAGAAACCTTATCACGTTCACAACCACCTTCCACTAACTGTACAATATTAGAGACATTAAACGCTCCCCTACCTAAGGGTATAGCAACCTTATTACGTTCACAACCACCTTCCACTAACTGTACAATATTAGAGACATTAAACGCTCCCCTACCTAAGGGTATAGGAACCTTATTACGTTCACAACCACCTTCCACTAACGGTACAATATTAGAAACATTAAACGCTCCCCTACCTAAGGGTATAGGAACCTTGTTACGTTCACAACCACCTTCCACTAACTGTACAATATTAGAGACATTAAACGCTCCCCTAACTAAGGGCATAGGAACCTTATTACGTTCACAAACACCTTCCACTAACTGTACAATATTAGAGATATTAAACGCCCCCCTACCTAAGGGTATAGGAACCTTATAACGTTCACAACCACCTTCCACTAACTGTACAATATTAGAGACATTAAACGCTCCCCTACCTAAGGGTATAGCAACCTTATTACGTTCACAACCACCTTCCACTAATTGTACAATATTAGAGACATTAAACGCTCCCTTTCCAAAAGGTATAGCAACCTTATTACGTTCACAACCACCTTCCACTAACTGTACAATATTAGAGATATTAAACGCTACCCTACCTAAGGGTATAGCAACCTTATTACGTTCACAACCACCTTCCACTAACTGTACAATATTAGAGACATTAAATGCTCCCCTACCTAAGGGTATAGGAACCTTATTACGTTCACAACCACCTTCCACGAACTGTACAATATTAGAGACATTAAACGCTCCACTACCTAAGGTATAGCAACCTTATTACGTTCACAACCACCTTCCACTAACTGTACAATATTAGAGACATTAAACGCTCCCCTACCTAAGGGTATAGGAACATTATTACGTTCACAACCACCTTCCACTAATTGTACAATATTAGAGACATTAAACGCCCCCTGCCTAAGGATATAGGAACCTTATTACGTTCACAACCACCTTCCACTAACTGTACAATATTAGAGACATTAAACGCTCCTCTACCTAAGGGTATAGCAACCTTATTACGTTCACAACCACCTTCCACTAACTGTACAATATTAGAGACATTAAACGCTCCCCTACCTAAGGGTATAGGAACCTTATTACGTTCACAACCACCTTCCACTAACGGTACAATATTAGAGACATTAAACGCTCCCCTACCTAAGGGTATAGGAACCTTATTACGTTCACAACCACCTTCCACTAACTGTACAATATTAGAGACATTAAACGCTCCCCTAACTAAGGGCATAGGAACCTTATTACGTTCATAAACACCTTCCACTAACTGTACCATATTAGAGACATTAAACGCCCCCCTACCTAAGGGTATAGGAACCTTATAACGTTCACAACCACCTTCCACTAACTGTACAATATTAGAGACATTAAACGCTCCCCTACCTAAGGGTATTGGAACCTTATTACGTTCACAACCACCTTCCACTAATTGTACAATATTAGAGACATTAAACGCTCCCCTACCTAAAGGTATAGCAACCTTATTACGTTCACAACCACCTTCCACTAACTGTACAATATTAGAGATATTAAACGCTACCCTACCTAAGGATATAGCAACCTTATTACGTTCACAACCACCTTCCACTAACTGTACAATATTAGAGACATTAAACGCTCCCCTACCTAAGGGTATAGGGACCTTATTACGTTCACAACCACCTTCAACGAACTGTACAATATTAGAGACATTAAACGCTCCACTACCTAAGGTATAGCAACCTTATTACGTTCACAACCACCTTCCACTAACTGTACAATATTAGAGACATTAAATGCTCCCATACCTAAGGGTATAGGAACCTTATTACGTTCACAACCACCTTCCACTAACTGTACAATATTAGAGACATTAAACGCTCCCCTACCTAAGGGTATAGGAACCTTATTACGTTCACAACCACCTTCCACTAACGGTACAATATTAGAGACATTAAACGCTCCCCTACCTAAGGGTATAGGAACCTTATTACGTTCACAGCCACCTTCCACTAACTGTACAATATTAGAGACATTAAACGCTCCCCTACCTAAGGGTATAGAAACCTTATTACGTTCACAACCACCTTCCACTAACTGTACAATATTAGAGACATTAAACGCTCCCCTACCTAAGGGTATAGCAACCTTATTACGTTCACAACCACCTTCCACTAACTGTACAATATTAGAGACATTAAACGCTCCCCTACCTAAGGATATAGGAACCTTATTACGTTCACCACCATCTTCCACTAACTGTACAATATTAGAGACATTAAACGCTCCGCTACCTAAGGGTATAGGAACCTTATTACGTTCACAACCACCTTCCACTAACTGTACAATATTAGAGACATTAAACGCTCCCCTACCTAAGGGCATAGGAACCTTATTACGTTCACAAACACCTTCCACTAACTGTACAATATTAGAGACATTAAACGCTCCCCTACCTAAGGGTATAGGAACCTTATTACGTTCACAACCACCTTCCACTAACTGTACAATATTAGAGACATTAAACGCCCCCCTACCTAAGGGTATAGGAACCTTATTACGTTCACAACCACCTTCCACTAACTGTACAATATTAGAGACATTAAACGCTCCCCTACCTAAGGATATAGAAACCTTATTACGTTCACAACCACCTTCCACTAACTGTACAATATTAGAGACATTAAACGCTCCCCTACCTAAGGGTATAGCAACCTTATTACGTTCACAACCACCTTCCACTAACTGTACAATATTAGAGACATTAAACGCTCCCCTACCTAAGGGTATAGGAACCTTATTACGTTCACAACCACCTTCCACTAACGGTACAATATTAGAAACATTAAACGCTCCCCTACCTAAGGGTATAGGAACCTTATTACGTTCACAACCACCTTCCACTAACTGTACAATATTAGAGACATTAAACGCTCCCCTAACTAAGGGCATAGGAACCTTATTACGTTCACAAACACCTTCCACTAACTGTACAATATTAGAGATATTAAACGCCCCCCTACCTAAGGGTATAGGAACCTTATAACGTTCACAACCACCTTCCACTAACTGTACAATATTAGAGAAATTAAACGCTCCCCTACCTAAGGGTATAGCAACCTTATTACGTTCACAACCACCTTCCACTAATTGTACAATATTAGAGACATTAAACGCTCCCTTACCTAAAGGTATAGCAACCTTATTACGTTCACAACCACCTTCCACTAACTGTACAATATTAGAGATATTAAACGCTACCCTACCTAAGGGTATAGCAACCTTATTACGTTCACAACCACCTTCCACGAACTGTACAATATTAGAGACATTAAACGCTCCACTACCTAAGGTATAGCAACCTTATTACGTTCACAACCACCTTCCACTAACTGTACAATATTAGAGACATTAAACGCTCCCCTACCTAAGGGTATAGGAACATTATTACGTTCACAACCACCTTCCACTAACTGTACAATATTAGAGACATTAAACGCCCCCTACCTAAGGATATAGGAACCTTATTACGTTCACAACCACCTTCCACTAACTGTACAATATTAGAGACATTAAACGCTCCCCTACCTAAGGGTATAGCAACCTTATTACGTTCACAACCACCTTCCACTAACTGTACAATATTAGAGACATTAAACGCTCCCCTACCTAAGGGTATAGGAACCTTATTACGTTCACAACCACCTTCCACTAACGGTACAATATTAGAGACATTAAACGCTCCCCTACCTAAGGGTATAGGAACCTTATTACGTTCACAACCACCTTCCACTAACTGTACAATATTAGAGACATTAAACGCTCCCCTAACTAAGGGCATAGGAACCTTATTACGTTCATAAACACCTTCCACTAACTGTACAATATTAGAGACATTAAACGCCCCCCTACCTAAGGGTATAGGAACCTTATAACGTTCACAACCACCTTCCACTAACTGTACAATATTAGAGACATTAAACGCTCCCCTACCTAAGGGTATAGGAACCTTATTACGTTCACAACCACCTTCCACTAATTGTACAATATTAGAGACATTAAACGCTCCCCTACCTAAAGGTATAGCAACCTTATTACGTTCACAACCACCTTCCACTAACTGTACAATATTAGAGATATTAAACGCTACCCTACCTAAGGGTATAGCAACCTTATTACGTTCACAACCACCTTCCACTAACTGTACAATATTAGAGACATTAAACGCTCCCCTACCTAAGGGTATAGGGACCTTATTACGTTCACAACCACCTTCAACGAACTGTACAATATTAGAGACATTAAACGCTCCACTACCTAAGGTATAGCAACCTTATTACGTTCACAACCACCTTCCACTAACTGTACAATATTAGAGACATTAAATGCTCCCATACCTAAGGGTATAGGAACCTTATTACGTTCACAACCACCTTCCACTAACTGTACAATATTAGAGACATTAAACGCTCCCCTACCTAAGGGTATAGGAACCTTATTACGTTCACAACCACCTTCCACTAACGGTACAATATTAGAGACATTAAACGCTCCCCTACCTAAGGGTATAGGAACCTTATTACGTTCACAACCACCTTCCACTAACTGTACAATATTAGAGACATTAAACGCTCCCCTAACTAAGGGCATAGGAACCTTATTACGTTCACAAACACCTTCCACTAACTGTACAATATTAGAGACATTAAACGCCCCCCTACCTAAGGGTATAGGAACCTTATAACGTTCACAACCACCTTCCACTAACTGTACAATATTAGAGACATTAAACGCTCCCCTACCTAAGGGTATAGCAACCTTATTACGTTCATAACCACCTTCCACTAATTGTACAATATTAGAGACATTAAACGCTCCCCTACCTAAAGGTATAGCAACCTTATTACGTTCACAACCACCTTCCACTAACTGTACAATATTAGAGATATTAAACGCTACCCTACCTAAGGGTATAGCAACCTTATTACGTTCACAACCACCTTCCACTAACTGTACAATATTAGAGACATTAAACGCTCCCCTACCTAAGGGTATAGGGACCTTATTACGTTCACAACCACCTTCAACGAACTGTACAATATTAGAGACATTAAACGCTCCACTACCTAAGGTATAGCAACCTTATTACGTTCACAACCACCTTCCACTAACTGTACAATATTAGAGACATTAAATGCTCCCCTACCTAAGGGTATAGGAACCTTATTACGTTCACAACCACCTTCCACTAACTGTACAATATTAGAGACATTAAACGCTCCCATACCTAAGGGTATAGGAACCTTATTACGTTCACAACCACCTTCCACTAACGGTACAATATTAGAGACATTAAACGCTCCCCTACCTAAGGGTATAGGAACCTTATTACGTTCACAACCACCTTCCACTAACTGTACAATATTAGAGACATTAAACGCTCCCCTAACTAAGGGCATAGGAACCTTATTACGTTCACAAACACCTTCCACTAACTGTACAATATTAGAGACATTAAACGCCCCCCTACCTAAGGGTATAGGAACCTTATAACGTTCACAACCACCTTCCACTAACTGTACAATATTAGAGACATTAAACGCTCCCCTACCTAAGGGTATAGCAACCTTATTACGTTCATAACCACCTTCCACTAACTGTACAATATTAGAGACATTAAACGCTCCCCTACCTAAGGGTATAGGAACCTTATTACGTTCACAACCACTTTCCACTAATTGTACAATATTAGAGACATTAAACGCTCCCCTACCTAAAGGCATAGCAACCTTATTACGTTCATAACCACCTTCCACTAACTGTACAATATTAGAGATATTAAACGCTACCCTACCTAAGGGTATAGCAACCTTATTAAGTTCACAACCACCTTCCACTAACTGTACAATATTAGAGACATTAAACGCTCCCCTACCTAAGGGTATAGGAACCTTATTACGTTCACAACCACCTTCCACTAACTGTACAATATTAGAGACATTAAACGCCCCCCTACCTAAGGATATAGGAACCTTATTACGTTCACAACCACCTTCCACTAACTGTACAATATTAGAGACGTTAAACGCTCCCCTACCTAAGGGTATAGGAACCTTATTACGTTCACAACCACCTTCCACTAACTGTACAATATTAGAGACATTAAAGGCTCCCCTACCTAAGGGCATAGGAACCTTAATACGTTCACAGCCACCTTCCACTAACTACAATATTAGAGACATTAAACGCTCCCCTACCTAAGGGTATAGGAACCTTATTACGTTCACAACCACCTTCCACTAACTGTACAATATTAGAGACATTAAACGCTCCCCTACCTAAGGGTATAGGAACCTTATTACGTCCACAACCACCTTCCACTAACTGTACAATATTAGAGACATTAAACGCTCCCCTACCTAAGGGTATAGGAACCTTATTACGTTCACAGCCACCTTCCACTAACTGTACAATATTAGAGACATTAAACGCTCCCCTACCTAAGGGTATAGAAACCTTATTACGTTCACAACCACCTTCCACTAACTGTACAATATTAGAGACATTAAACGCTCCCCTACCTAAGGGTATAGGAACCTTATTACGTTCACAACCACCTTCCACTAACTGTACAATATTAGAGACATTAAACGCTCCGCTACCTAAGGGTATAGGAACCTTATTACGTTCACAACCACCTTCCACTAACTGTACAATATTAGAGACATTAAACGCTCCCCTACCTAAGGGCATAGGAACCTTATTACGTTCACAAACACCTTCCACTAACTGTACAATATTAGAGACATTAAACGCTCCCCTACCTAAGGGTATAGGAACCTTATTACGTTCATAACCACCTTCCACTAACTGTACAATATTAGAGACATTAAACGCTCCCCTACCTAAGGGTATAGGAACCTTATTACGTTCACAACCACCTTCCACTAACTGTACAATATTAGAGACATTAAACGCTCCCCTATCTAAGGGCATAGGAACCTTATTACGTTCACAAACACCTTCCACTAACTGTACAATATTAGAGACATTAAACGCCCCCCTACCTAAGGGTATAGGAACCTTACTACGTTCACAACCACCTTCCACTAATTGTACAATATTAGAGACATTAAACGCTCCCCTACCTAAGGGCATAGCAACCTTATTACGTTCACAACCACCTTCCACTAACTGTACAATATTAGAGATATTAAACGCTCCCCTACCTAAGGGTATAGCAACCTTATCACGTTCACAACCACCTTCCACTAACTGTACAATATTAGAGACATTAAACGCTCCCCTACTTAAGGGTATAGGAACCTTAATACGTTCACAACCACCTTCCACGAACTGTACAATATTAGAGACATTAAACGCTCCACTACCTAAGGTATAGCAACCTTATTACGTTCACAACCACCTTCCACTAACTGTACAATATTAGAGACATTAAACGCTCCCCTACCTAAGGGTATAGGAACATTATTACGTTCACAACCACCTTCCACTAACTGTACAATATTAGAGACATTAAACGCCCCGCTACCAAAGGATATAGGAACCTTATTACGTTCACAACCACCTTCCACTAACTGTACAATATTAGAGACATTAAACGCTCCCCTACCTAAGGGTATAGGAACCTTATTACGTTCACAACCACCTTCCACTAACTGTACAATATTAGAGACATTAAACGCTCCCCTAACTAAGGGCATAGGAACCTTATTACGTTCACAAACACCTTCCACTAACTGTACAATATTAGAGACATTAAACGCCCCCCTACCTAAGGGTATAGGAACCTTATAACGTTCACAACCACCTTCCACTAACTGTACAATATTAGAGACATTAAACGCTCCCCTACCTAAGGGTATAGCAACCTTATTACGTTCATAACCACTTTCCACTAACTGTACAATATTAGAGACATTAAACGCTCCCCTACCTAAGGGTATAGGAACCTTACTACGTTCACAACCACCTTCCACTAATTGTACAATATTAGAGACATTAAACGCTCCCCTACCTAAGGGCATAGCAACCTTATTACGTTCACAACCACCTTCCACTAACTGTACAATATTAGAGATATTAAACGCTCCCCTACCTAAGGGTATAGCAACCTTATCACGTTCACAACCACCTTCCACTAACTGTACAATATTAGAGACATTAAACGCTCCCCTACTTAAGGGTATAGGAACCTTATTACGTTCACAACCACCTTCCACGAACTGTACAATATTAGAGACATTAAACGCTCCACTACCTAAGGTATAGCAACCTTATTACGTTCACAACCACCTTCCACTAACTGTACAATATTAGAGACATTAAACGCTCCCCTACCTAAGGGTATAGGAACATTATTACGTTCACAACCACCTTCCACTAACTGTACAATATTAGAGACATTAAACGCCCCGCTACCAAAGGATATAGGAACCTTATTACGTTCACAACCACCTTCCACTAACTGTACAATATTAGAGACATTAAACGCTCCCCTACCTAAGGGTATAGGAACCTTATTACGTTCACAACCACCTTCCACTAACTGTACAATATTAGAGACATTAAACGCTCCCCTACCTAAGGGCATAGGAACCTTAATACGTTCACAGCCACCTTCCACTAACTACAATATTAGAGACATTAAACGCTCCCCTACCTAAGGGTATAGGAACCTTATTACGTTCACAACCACCTTCCACTAACTGTACAATATTAGAGACATTAAACGCTCCCCTACCTAAGGGTATAGGAACCTTATTACGTCCACAACCACCTTCCACTAACTGTACAATATTACAGACATTAAACGCTCCCCTACCTAAGGGTATAGGAACCTTATTACGTTCACAGCCACCTTCCACTAACTGTACAATATTAGAGACATTAAACGCTCCCCTACCTAAGGGTATAGAAACCTTATTACGTTCACAACCACCTTCCACTAACTGTACAATATTAGAGACATTAAACGCTCCCCTACCTAAGGGTATAGGAACCTTATTACGTTCACAACCACCTTCCACTAACTGTACAATATTAGAGACATTAAACGCTCCCCTAACTAAGGGCATAGGAACCTTATTACGTTCATAAACACCTTCCACTAACTGTACAATATTAGAGACATTAAACGCCCCCCTACCTAAGGGTATAGGAACCTTATAACGTTCACAACCACCTTCCACTAACTGTACAATATTAGAGACATTAAACGCTCCCCTACCTAAGGGTATAGGAACCTTATTACGTTCACAACCACCTTCCACTAATTGTACAATATTAGAGACATTAAACGCTCCCCTACCTAAAGGTATAGCAACCTTATTACGTTCACAACCACCTTCCACTAACTGTACAATATTAGAGATATTAAACGCTACCCTACCTAAGGGTATAGCAACCTTATTACGTTCACAACCACCTTCCACTAACTGTACAATATTAGAGACATTAAACGCTCCCCTACCTAAGGGTATAGGGACCTTATTACGTTCACAACCACCTTCAACGAACTGTACAATATTAGAGACATTAAACGCTCCACTACCTAAGGTATAGCAACCTTATTACGTTCACAACCACCTTCCACTAACTGTACAATATTAGAGACATTAAATGCTCCCATACCTAAGGGTATAGGAACCTTATTACGTTCACAACCACCTTCCACTAACTGTACAATATTAGAGACATTAAACGCTCCCCTACCTAAGGGTATAGGAACCTTATTACGTTCACAACCACCTTCCACTAACGGTACAATATTAGAGACATTAAACGCTCCCCTACCTAAGGGTATAGGAACCTTATTACGTTCACAACCACCTTCCACTAACTGTACAATATTAGAGACATTAAACGCTCCCCTAACTAAGGGCATAGGAACCTTATTACGTTCACAAACACCTTCCACTAACTGTACAATATTAGAGACATTAAACGCCCCCCTACCTAAGGGTATAGGAACCTTATAACGTTCACAACCACCTTCCACTAACTGTACAATATTAGAGACATTAAACGCTCCCCTACCTAAGGGTATAGCAACCTTATTACGTTCATAACCACCTTCCACTAACTGTACAATATTAGAGACATTAAACGCTCCCCTACCTAAGGGTATAGGAACCTTATTACGTTCACAACCACTTTCCACTAATTGTACAATATTAGAGACATTAAACGCTCCCCTACCTAAAGGCATAGCAACCTTATTACGTTCATAACCACCTTCCACTAACTGTACAATATTAGAGATATTAAACGCTACCCTACCTAAGGGTATTGCAACCTTATTAAGTTCACAACCACCTTCCACTAACTGTACAATATTAGAGACATTAAACGCTCCCCTACCTAAGGGTATAGGAACCTTATTACGTTCACAACCACCTTCCACGAACTGTACAATATTAGAGACATTAAACGCCCCCCTACCTAAGGATATAGGAACCTTATTACGTTCACAACCACCTTCCACTAACTGTACAATATTAGAGACATTAAACGCTCCCCTACCTAAGGGTATAGGAACCTTATTACGTTCACAACCACCTTCCACTAACTGTACAATATTAGAGACATTAAAGGCTCCCCTACCTAAGGGCATAGGAACCTTAATACGTTCACAGCCACCTTCCACTAACTACAATATTAGAGACATTAAACGCTCCCCTACCTAAGGGTATAGGAACCTTATTACGTTCACAACCACCTTCCACTAACTGTACAATATTAGAGACATTAAACGCTCCCCTACCTAAGGGTATAGGAACCTTATTACGTCCACAACCACCTTCCACTAACTGTACAATATTAGAGACATTAAACGCTCCCCTACCTAAGGGTATAGGAACCTTATTACGTTCACAGCCACCTTCCACTAACTGTACAATATTAGAGACATTAAACGCTCCCCTACCTAAGGGTATAGAAACCTTATTACGTTCACAACCACCTTCCACTAACTGTACAATATTAGAGACATTAAACGCTCCCCTACCTAAGGGTATAGGAACCTTATTACGTTCACAACCACCTTCCACTAACTGTACAATATTAGAGACATTAAACGCTCCGCTACCTAAGGGTATAGGAACCTTATTACGTTCACAACCACCTTCCACTAACTGTACAATATTAGAGACATTAAACGCTCCCCTACCTAAGGGCATAGGAACCTTATTACGTTCACAAACACCTTCCACTAACTGTACAATATTAGAGACATTAAACGCTCCCCTACCTAAGGGTATAGGAACCTTATTACGTTCATAACCACCTTCCACTAACTGTACAATATTAGAGACATTAAACGCTCCCCTACCTAAGGGTATAGGAACCTTATTACGTTCACAACCACCTTCCACTAACTGTACAATATTAGAGACATTAAACGCTCCCCTAACTAAGGGCATAGGAACCTTATTACGCTCACAAACACCTTCCACTAACTGTACAATATTAGAGACATTAAACGCCCCCCTACCTAAGGGTATAGGAACCTTATAACGTTCACAACCACCTTCCACTAACTGTACAATATTAGAGACATTAAACGCTCCCCTACCTAAGGGTATAGCAACCTTATTACGTTCATAACCACTTTCCACTAACTGTACAATATTAGAGACATTAAACGCTCCCCTACCTAAGGGTATAGGAACCTTACTACGTTCACAACCACCTTCCACTAATTGTACAATATTAGAGACATTAAACGCTCCCCTACCTAAGGGCATAGCAACCTTATTACGTTCACAACCACCTTCCACTAACTGTACAATATTAGAGATATTAAACGCTCCCCTACCTAAGGGTATAGCAACCTTATCACGTTCACAACCACCTTCCACTAACTGTACAATATTAGAGACATTAAACGCTCCCCTACTTAAGGGTATAGGAACCTTATTACGTTCACAACCACCTTCCACGAACTGTACAATATTAGAGACATTAAACGCTCCACTACCTAAGGTATAGCAACCTTATTACGTTCACAACCACCTTCCACTAACTGTACAATATTAGAGACATTAAACGCTCCCCTACCTAAGGGTATAGGAACATTATTACGTTCACAACCACCTTCCACTAACTGTACAATATTAGAGACATTAAACGCCCCGCTACCAAAGGATATAGGAACCTTATTACGTTCACAACCACCTTCCACTAACTGTACAATATTAGAGACATTAAACGCTCACCTACCTAAGGGTATAGGAACCTTATTACGTTCACAACCACCTTCCACTAACTGTACAATATTAGAGACATTAAACGCTCCCCTACCTAAGGGCATAGGAACCTTAATACGTTCACAGCCACCTTCCACTAACTACAATATTAGAGACATTAAACGCTCCCCTACCTAAGGGTATAGGAACCTTATTACGTTCACAACCACCTTCCACTAACTGTACAATATTAGAGACATTAAACGCTCCCCTACCTAAGGGTATAGGAACCTTATTACGTCCACAACCACCTTCCACTAACTGTACAATATTAGAGACATTAAACGCTCCGCTACCTAAGGGTATAGGAACCTTATTACGTTCACAACCACCTTCCACTAACTGTACAATATTAGAGACATTAAACGCTCCCCTACCTAAGGGCATAGGAACCTTATTACGTTCACAAACACCTTCCACTAACTGTACAATATTAGAGACATTAAACGCTCCCCTACCTAAGGGTATAGGAACCTTATTACGTTCATAACCACCTTCCACTAACTGTACAATATTAGAGACATTAAACGCTCCCCTACCTAAGGGTATAGGAACCTTATTACGTTCACAACCACCTTCCACTAACTGTACAATATTAGAGACATTAAACGCTCCCCTAACTAAGGGCATAGGAACCTTATTACGTTCACAAACACCTTCCACTAACTGTACAATATTAGAGACATTAAACGCCCCCCTACCTAAGGGTATAGGAACCTTATAACGTTCACAACCACCTTCCACTAACTGTACAATATTAGAGACATTAAACGCTCCCCTACCTAAGGGTATAGCAACCTTATTACGTTCATAACCACTTTCCACTAACTGTACAATATTAGAGACATTAAACGCTCCCCTACCTAAGGGTATAGGAACCTTACTACGTTCACAACCACCTTCCACTAATTGTACAATATTAGAGACATTAAACGCTCCCCTACCTAAGGGCATAGCAACCTTATTACGTTCACAACCACCTTCCACTAACTGTACAATATTAGAGATATTAAACGCTCCCCTACCTAAGGGTATAGCAACCTTATCACGTTCACAACCACCTTCCACTAACTGTACAATATTAGAGACATTAAACGCTCCCCTACTTAAGGGTATAGGAACCTTATTACGTTCACAACCACCTTCCACGAACTGTACAATATTAGAGACATTAAACGCTCCACTACCTAAGGTATAGCAACCTTATTACGTTCACAACCACCTTCCACTAACTGTACAATATTAGAGACATTAAACGCTCCCCTACCTAAGGGTATAGGAACATTATTACGTTCACAACCACCTTCCACTAACTGTACAATATTAGAGACATTAAACGCCCCGCTACCAAAGGATATAGGAACCTTATTACGTTCACAACCACCTTCCACTAACTGTACAATATTAGAGACATTAAACGCTCACCTACCTAAGGGTATAGGAACCTTATTACGTTCACAACCACCTTCCACTAACTGTACAATATTAGAGACATTAAACGCTCCCCTACCTAAGGGCATAGGAACCTTAATACGTTCACAGCCACCTTCCACTAACTACAATATTAGAGACATTAAACGCTCCCCTACCTAAGGGTATAGGAACCTTATTACGTTCACAACCACCTTCCACTAACTGTACAATATTAGAGACATTAAACGCTCCCCTACCTAAGGGTATAGGAACCTTATTACGTCCACAACCACCTTCCACTAACTGTACAATATTACAGACATTAAACGCTCCCCTACCTAAGGGTATAGGAACCTTATTACGTTCACAGCCACCTTCCACTAACTGTACAATATTAGAGACATTAAACGCTCCCCTACCTAAGGGTATAGAAACCTTATTACGTTCACAACCACCTTCCACTAACTGTACAATATTAGAGACATTAAACGCTCCCCTACCTAAGGGTATAGGAACCTTATTACGTTGACCACCACCTTCCACTAACTGTACAATATTAGAGACATTAAACGCTCCGCTACCTAAGGGTATAGGAACCTTATTACGTTCACAACCACCTTCCACTAACTGTACAATATTAGAGACATTAAACGCTCCCCTACCTAAGGGCATAGGAGCCTTATTACGTTCACAAACACCTTCCACTAACTGTACAATATTAGAGACATTAAACGCTCCCCTACCTAAGGGTATAGGAACATTATTACGTTCACAACCACCTTCCACTAACTGTACAATATTAGAGACATTAAACGCCCCCCTACCTAAGGGTATAGCAACCTTATTACGTTCACAACCACCTTCCACTAACTGTACAATATTAGAGACATTAAACGCTCCCCTACCTAAGGATATAGAAACCTTATTACGTTCACAACCACCTTCCACTAACTGTACAATATTAGAGACATTAAACGCTCCCCTACCTAAGGGTATAGCAACCTTATTACGTTCACAACCACCTTCCACTAACTGTACAATATTAGAGACATTAAACGCTCCCCTACCTAAGGGTATAGGAACCTTATTACGTTCACAACCACCTTCCACTAACGGTACAATATTAGAGACATTAAACGCTCCCCTACCTAAGGGTATAGGAACCTTATTACGTTCACAACCACCTTCCACTAACTGTACAATATTAGAGACATTATACGCTCTCCTAACTAAGGGCATGGGAACCTTATTACGTTCACAAACACCTTCCACTAACTGTACAATATTAGAGACATTAAACGCCCCCCTACCTAAGGGTATAGGAACCTTATAACGTTCACAACCACCTTCCACTAACTGTACAATATTAGAGACATTAAACGCTCCCCTACCTAAGGGTATAGGAACCTTATTACGTTCACAACCACCTTCCACTAATTGTACAATATTAGAATCATTAAACGCTCCCCTACCTAAAGGCATAGCAACCTTATTACGTTCACAACCACCTTCCACTAACAGTACAATATTAGAGACATTAAATGCTCCCCTACCTAAGGGTATAGGAACCTTATTACGTTCACAACCACCTTCCACGAACTGTACAATATTAGAGACATTAAACGCTCCACTACCTAAGGTATCGCAACCTTATTACGTTCACAACCACCTTCCACTAACTGTACAATATTAGAGACATTAAACGCCCCCCTACCTAAGGATATATGAACCTTATTACGTTCACAACCACCTTCCACTAACTGTACAATATTAGAGACATTAAACGCTCCCCTACCTAAGGGTATAGGAACCTTATTACGTTCACAGCCACCTTCCACTAACTACAATATTAGAGACATTAAACGCTCCCCTACCTAAGGGTATAGGAACCTTATTACGTTCACAACCACCTTCCACTAACTGTACAATATTAGAGACATTAAACGCTCCCCTACCTAAGGGTATAGGAACCTTATTACGTCCACAACCACCTTCCACTAACTGTACAATATTAGAGACATTAAACGCTCCGCTACCTAAGGGTATAGGAACCTTATTACGTTCACAGCCACCTTCCACTAACTGTACAATATTAGAGACATTAAACGCTCCCCTACCTAAGGGTATAGAAACCTTATTACGTTCACAACCACCTTCCACTAACTGTACAATATTAGAGACATTAAACGTTCCCCTACCTAAGGGTATAGCAACCTTATTACGTTCACAACCACCTTCCACTAACTGTACAATATTAGAGACATTAAACGCTCCCCTACCTAAGGGTATAGGAACCTTATTACGTTCACAACCACCTTCCACTAACTGTACAATATTAGAGACATTAAACGCTCCCCTACCTAAGGGTATAGCAACCTTATTACGTTCACAACCACCTTCCACTAACTGTACAATATTAGAGACATTAAACGCTCCCCTACCTAAGGGTATAGGAACCTTATTACGTTCACAACCACCTTCCACTAACGGTACAATATTAGAGACATTAAACGCTCCCCTACCTAAGGGTATAGGAACCTTATTACGTTCACAACCACCTTCCACTAACTGTACAATATTAGAGACATTAAACGCTCTCCTAACTAAGGGCATGGGAACCTTATTACGTTCACAAACACCTTCCACTAACTGTACAATATTAGAGACATTAAACGCCCCCCTACCTAAGGGTATAGGAACCTTATAACGTTCACAACCACCTTCCACTAACTGTACAATATTAGAGACATTAAACGCTCCCCTACCTAAGGGTATAGGAACCTTATTACGTTCACAACCACCTTCCACTAATTGTACAATATTAGAATCATTAAACGCTCCCCTACCTAAAGGCATAGCAACCTTATTACGTTCACAACCACCTTCCACTAACAGTACAATATTAGAGACATTAAACGCTCCACTACCTAAGGGTATAGGAACCTTATTACGTTCACAACCACCTTCCACGAACTGTACAATATTAGAGACATTAAACGTTCCACTACCTAAGGTATCGCAACCTTATTACGTTCACAACCACCTTCCACTAACTGTACAATATTAGAGACATTAAACGCCCCCCTACCTAAGGATATATGAACCTTATTACGTTCACAACCACCTTCCACTAACTGTACAATATTAGAGACATTAAACGCTCCCCTACCTAAGGGTATAGGAACCTTATTACGTTCACAACCACCTTCCACTAACTGTACAATATTAGAGACATTAAACGCTCCCCTACCTAAGGGTATAGGAACCTTATTACGTCCACAACCACCTTCCACTAACTGTACAATATTAGAGACATTAAACGCTCCGCTACCTAAGGGTATAGGAACCTTATTACGTTCACAGCCACCTTCCACTAACTGTACAATATTAGAGACATTAAACGCTCCCCTACCTAAGGGTATAGAAACCTTATTACGTTCACAACCACCTTCCACTAACTGTACAATATTAGAGACATTAAACGTTCCCCTACCTAAGGGTATAGCAACCTTATTACGTTCACAACCACCTTCCACTAACTGTACAATATTAGAGACATTAAACGCTCCCCTACCTAAGGGTATAGGAACCTTATTACGTTCACAACCACCTTCCACTAACTGTACAATATTAGAGACATTAAACGCTCCCCTACCTAAGGGCATAGGAACCTTATTACGTTCACAAACACCTTCCACTAACTGTACAATATTAGAGACATTATACGCTCCCATACCTAAGGGTATAGTAACCTTATTACGTTCATAACCACCTTCCACTAACTGTACAATATTAGAGACATTAAACGCTCCCCTACCTAATGGCATAGGAACCTTATTACGTTCACAACCACCTTCCACTAACTGTACAATATTAGAGACATTAAACGCTCCCCTAACTAAGGGCATAGGAACCTTATTACGTTCACAAACACCTTCCACTAACTGTACAATATTAGAGACATTAAACGCCCCCCTACCTAAGGGTATAGGAACCTTATAACGTTCACAACCACCTTCCACTAACTGTACAATATTAGAGACATTAAACGCTCCCCTACCTAAGGGCATAGCAACCTTATTACGTTCATAACCACCTTCCACTAACTGTACAATATTAGAGACATTAAACGCTCCCCTACCTAAGGGTATAGGAACCTTATTACGTTCACAACCACCTTCCACTAATTGTACAATATTAGAGACATTAAACGCTCCCCTACCTAAGGGCATAGCAACCTTATTACGTTCACAACCACCTTCCACTAACTGTACAATATTAGAGATATTAAACGCTCCCCTACCTAAGGGTATAGGAACCTTATTACGTTCACAACCACCTTCCACTAACTGTACAATATTAGAGACATTAAACGCTCCCCTACCTAAGGGCATAGGAGCCTTATTACGTTCACAAACACCTTCCACTAACTGTACAATATTAGAGACATTAAACGCTCCCCTACCTAAGGGTATAGGAACATTATTACGTTCACAACCACCTTCCACTAACTGTACAATATTAGAGACATTAAACGCCCCCCTACCTAAGGGTATAGCAACCTTATTACGTTCACAACCACCTTCCACTAACTGTACAATATTAGAGACATTAAACGCTCCCCTACCTAAGGATATAGGAACCTTATTACGTTCACAACCACCTTCCACTAACTGTACAATATTAGAGACATTAAACGCTCCCCTACCTAAGGGCATAGGAACCTTAATACGTTCACAGCCACCTTCCACTAACTACAATATTAGAGACATTAAACGCTCCCCTACCTAAGGGTATAGGAACCTTATTACGTTCACAACCACCTTCCACTAACTGTACAATATTAGAGACATTAAACGCTCCCCTACCTAAGGGTATAGGAACCTTATTACGTCCACAACCACCTTCCACTAACTGTACAATATTACAGACATTAAACGCTCCCCTACCTAAGGGTATAGGAACCTTATTACGTTCACAGCCACCTTCCACTAACTGTACAATATTAGAGACATTAAACGCTCCCCTACCTAAGGGTATAGAAACCTTATTACGTTCACAACCACCTTCCACTAACTGTACAATATTAGAGACATTAAACGCTCCCCTACCTAAGGGTATAGGAACCTTATTACGTTGACCACCACCTTCCACTAACTGTACAATATTAGAGACATTAAACGCTCCGCTACCTAAGGGTATAGGAACCTTATTACGTTCACAACCACCTTCCACTAACTGTACAATATTAGAGACATTAAACGCTCCCCTACCTAAGGGCATAGGAGCCTTATTACTTTCACAAACACCTTCCACTAACTGTACAATATTAGAGACATTAAACGCTCCCCTACCTAAGGGTATAGGAACATTATTACGTTCACAACCACCTTCCACTAACTGTACAATATTAGAGACATTAAACGCCCCCCTACCTAAGGGTATAGCAACCTTATTACGTTCACAACCACCTTCCACTAACTGTACAATATTAGAGACATTAAACGCTCCCCTACCTAAGGATATAGAAACCTTATTACGTTCACAACCACCTTCCACTAACTGTACAATATTAGAGACATTAAACGCTCCCCTAACTAAGGGTATAGCAACCTTATTACGTTCACAACCACCTTCCACTAACTGTACAATATTAGAGACATTAAACGCTCCCCTACCAAAGGGTATAGGAACCTTATTACGTTCACAACCACCTTCCACTAACGGTACAATATTAGAGACATTAAACGCTCCCCTACCTAAGGGTATAGGAACCTTATTACGTTCACAACCACCTTCCACTAACTGTACAATATTAGAGACATTAAACGCTCCCCTAACTAAGGGCATGGGAACCTTATTACGTTCACAAACACCTTCCACTAACTGTACAATATTAGAGACATTAAACGCCCCCCTACCTAAGGGTATAGGAACCTTATAACGTTCACAACCACCTTCCACTAACTGTACAATATTAGAGACATTAAACGCTCCCCTACCTAAGGGTATAGGAACCTTATTACGTTCACAACCACCTTCCACTAATTGTACAATATTAGAGACATTAAACGCTCCCCTACCTAAAGGCATAGCAACCTTATTACGTTCACAACCACCTTCCACTAACAGTACAATATTAGAGACATTAAACGCTCCCCTACCTAAGGGTATAGGTACCTTATTACGTTCACAACCACCTTCCACGAACTGTACAATATTAGAGACATTAAACGCTCCACTACCTAAGGTATCGCAACCTTATTACGTTCACAACCACCTTCCACTAACTGTACAATATTAGAGACATTAAACGCCCCCCTACCTAAGGATATATGAACCTTATTACGTTCACAACCACCTTCCACTAACTGTACAATATTAGAGACATTAAACGCTCCCCTACCTAAGGGCATAGGAACCTTATTACGTTCACAGCCACCTTCCACTAACTACAATATTAGAGACATTAAACGCTCCCCTACCTAAGGGTATAGGAACCTTATTACGTTCACAACCACCTTCCACTAACTGTACAATATTAGAGACATTAAACGCTCCCCTACCTAAGGGTATAGGAACCTTATTACGTCCACAACCACCTTCCACTAACTGTACAATATTAGAGACATTAAACGCTCCCCTACCTAAGGGTATAGGAACCTTATTACGTTCACAGCCACCTTCCACTAACTGTACAATATTAGAGACATTAAACGCTCCCCTACCTAAGGGTATAGAAACCTTATTACGTTCACAACCACCTTCCACTAACTGTACAATATTAGAGACATTAAACGTTCCCCTACCTAAGGGTATAGCAACCTTATTACGTTCACAACCACCTTCCACTAACTGTACAATATTAGAGACATTAAACGCTCCCCTACCTAAGGGTATAGGAACCTTATTACGTTCACAACCACCTTCCACTAACTGTACAATATTAGAGACATTAAACGCTCCGCTACCTAAGGGTATAGGAACCTTATTACGTTCACAACCACCTTCCACTAACTGTACAATATTAGAGACATTAAACGCTCCCCTACCTAAGGGCATAGGAACCTTATTACGTTCACAAACACCTTCCACTAACTGTACAATATTAGAGACATTATACGCTCCCATACCTAAGGGTATAGTAACCTTATTACGTTCATAACCACCTTCCACTAACTGTACAATATTAGAGACATTAAACGCTCCCCTACCTAATGGCATAGGAACCTTATTACGTTCACAACCACCTTCCACTAACTGTACAATATTAGAGACATTAAACGCTCCCCTAATTAAGGGCATAGGAACCTTATTACGTTCACAAACACCTTCCACTAACTGTACAATATTAGAGACATTAAACGCCCCCCTACCTAAGGGTATAGGAACCTTATAACGTTCACAACCACCTTCCACTAACTGTACAATATTAGAGACATTAAACGCTCCCCTACCTAAGGGCATAGCAACCTTATTACGTTCATAACCACCTTCCACTAACTGTACAATATTAGAGACATTAAACGCTCCCCTACCTAAGGGTATAGGAACCTTATTACGTTCACAACCACCTTCCACTAATTGTACAATATTAGAGACATTAAACGCTCCCCTACCTAAGGGCATAGCAACCTTATTACGTTCACAACCACCTTCCACTAACTGTACAATATTAGAGATATTAAACGCTCCCCTACCTAAGGGTATAGGAACCTTATTACGTTCACAACCACCTTCCACTAACTGTACAATATTAGAGACATTAAACGCTCCCCTACCTAAGGGCATAGGAGCCTTATTACGTTCACAAACACCTTCCACTAACTGTACAATATTAGAGACATTAAACGCTCCCCTACCTAAGGGTATAGGAACATTATTACGTTCACAACCACCTTCCACTAACTGTACAATATTAGAGACATTAAACGCCCCCCTACCTAAGGGTATAGCAACCTTATTACGTTCACAACCACCTTCCACTAACTGTACAATATTAGAGACATTAAACGCTCCCCTACCTAAGGATATAGAAACCTTATTACGTTCACAACCACCTTCCACTAACTGTACAATATTAGAGACATTAAACGCTCCCCTACCTAAGGGTATAGCAACCTTATTACGTTCACAACCACCTTCCACTAACTGTACAATATTAGAGACATTAAACGCTCCCCTACCTAAGGGTATAGGAACCTTATTACGTTCACAACCACCTTCCACTAACGGTACAATATTAGAGACATTAAACGCTCCCCTACCTAAGGGTATAGGAACCTTATTACGTTCACAACCACCTTCCACTAACTGTACAATATTAGAGACATTAAACGCTCCCCTAACTAAGGGCATGGGAACCTTATTACGTTCACAAACACCTTCCACTAACTGTACAATATTAGAGACATTAAACGCCCCCCTACCTAAGGGTATAGGAACCTTATAACGTTCACAACCACCTTCCACTAACTGTACAATATTAGAGACATTAAACGCTCCCCTACCTAAGGGTATAGGAACCTTATTACGTTCACAACCACCTTCCACTAATTGTACAATATTAGAGACATTAAACGCTCCCCTACCAAAAGGCATAGCAACCTTATTACGTTCACAACCACCTTCCACTAACAGTACAATATTAGAAACATTAAACGCTCCTCTACCTAAGGGTATAGGAACCTTATTACGTTCACAACCACCTTCCACGAACTGTACAATATTAGAGACATTAAACGCTCCACTACCTAAGGTATCGCAACCTTATTACGTTCACAACCACCTTCCACTAACTGTACAATATTAGAGACATTAAACGCCCCCCTACCTAAGGATATATGAACCTTATTACGTTCACAACCACCTTCCACTAACTGTACAATATTAGAGACATTAAACGCTCCCCTACCTAAGGGTATAGGAACCTTATTACGTTCACAGCCACCTTCCACTAACTACAATATTAGAGACATTAAACGCTCCCCTACCTAAGGGTATAGGAACCTTATTACGTTCACAACCACCTTCCACTAACTGTACAATATTAGAGACATTAAACGCTCCCCTACCTAAGGGTATAGGAACCTTATTACGTCCACAACCACCTTCCACTAATTGTACAATATTAGAGACATTAAACGCTCCGCTACCTAAGGGTATAGGAACCTTATTACGTTCACAGCCACCTTCCACTAACTGTACAATATTAGAGACATTAAACGCTCCCCTACCTAAGGGTATAGAAACCTTATTACGTTCACAACCACCTTCCACTAACTGTACAATATTAGAGACATTAAACGTTCCCCTACCTAAGGGTATAGCAACCTTATTACGTTCACAACCACCTTCCACTAACTGTACAATATTAGAGACATTAAACGCTCCCCTACCTAAGGGTATAGGAACCTTATTACGTTCACAACCACCTTCCACTAACTGTACAATATTAGAGACATTAAACGCTCCGCTACCTAAGGGTATAGGAACCTTATTACGTTCACAACCACCTTCCACTAACTGTACAATATTAGAGACATTAAACGCTCCCCTACCTAAGGGCATAGGAACCTTATTACGTTCACAAACACCTTCCACTAACTGTACAATATTAGAGACATTATACGCTCCCATACCTAAGGGTATAGTAACCTTATTACGTTCATAACCACCTTCCACTAACTGTACAATATTAGAGACATTAAACGCTCCCCTACCTAATGGTATAGGAACCTTATTACGTTCACAACCACCTTCCACTAACTGTACAATATTAGAGACATTAAACGCTCCCCTAACTAAGGGCATAGGAACCTTATTACGTTCACAAACACCTTCCACTAACTGTACAATATTAGAGACATTAAACGCCCCCCTACCTAAGGGTATAGGAACCTTATTACGTTCACAACCACCTTCCACTAACTGTACAATATTAGAGACATTAAACGCTCCCCTACCTAAGGGCATAGCAACCTTATTACGTTCATAACCACCTTCCACTAACTGTACAATATTAGAGACATTAAACGCTCCCCTACCTAAGGGTATAGGAACCTTATTACGTTCACAACCACCTTCCACTAATTGTACAATATTAGAGACATTAAACGCTCCCCTACCTAAGGGCATAGCAACCTTATTACGTTCACAACCACCTTCCACTAACTGTACAATATTAGAGATATTAAACGCTCCCCTACCTAAGGGTATAGCAACCTTATCACGTTCACAACCACCTTCCACTAACTGTACAATATTAGAGACATTAAACGCTCCCCTACCTAAGGGTATAGGAACCTTATTACGTTCACAACCACCTTCCACGAACTGTACAATATTAGAGACATTAAACGCTCCCCTACCTAAGGTATAGCAACCTTATTACGTTCACAACCACCTTCCACTAACTGTACAATATTAGAGACATTAAACGCTCCCCTACCTAAGGGTATAGGATCATTATTACGTTCACAACCACCTTCCACTAACTGTACAATATTAGAGACATTAAACGCCCCGCTACCAAAGGATATAGGAACCTTATTACGTTCACAACCACCTTCCACTAACTGTACAATATTAGAGACATTAAACGCTCCCCTACCTAAGGTATAGGAACCTTATTACGTTCACAACCACCTTCCACTAACTGTACAATATTAGAGACATTAAACGCTCCCCTACCTAAGGGCATAGGAACCTTAATACGTTCACAGCCATCTTCCACTAACTACAATATTAGAGACATTAAACGCTCCCCTACCTAAGGGTATAGGAACCTTATTACGTTCACAACCACCTTCCACTAACTGTACAATATTAGAGACATTAAACGCTCCCCTACCTAAGGGTATAGGAACCTTATTACGTCCACAACCACCTTCCACTAACTGTACAATATTAGAGACATTAAACGCTCCCCTACCTAAGGGTATAGGAACCTTATTACGTTCACAACCACCTTCCACTAATTGTACAATATTAGAGACATTAAACGCTCCCCTACCTAAGGGCATAGCAACCTTATTACGTTCACAACCACCTTCCACTAACTGTACAATATTAGAGATATTAAACGCTCCCCTACCTAAGGGTATAGCAACCTTATCACGTTCACAACCACCTTCCACTAACTGTACAATATTAGAGACATTAAACGCTCCCCTACCTAAGGGTATAGGAACCTTATTACGTTCACAACCACCTTCCACGAACTGTACAATATTAGAGACATTAAACGCTCCCCTACCTAAGGTATAGCAACCTTATTACGTTCACAACCACCTTCCACTAACTGTACAATATTAGAGACATTAAACGCTCCCCTACCTAAGGGTATAGGAACATTATTACGTTCACAACCACCTTCCACTAACTGTACAATATTAGAGACATTAAACGCCCCGCTACCAAAGGATATAGGAACCTTATTACGTTCACAACCACCTTCCACTAACTGTACAATATTAGAGACATTAAACGCTCCCCTACCTAAGGGTATAGGAACCTTATTACGTTCACAACCACCTTCCACTAACTGTACAATATTAGAGACATTAAACGCTCCCCTACCTAAGGGCATAGGAACCTTAATACGTTCACAGCCATCTTCCACTAACTACAATATTAGAGACATTAAACGCTCCCCTACCTAAGGGTATAGGAACCTTATTACATTCACAACCACCTTCCACTAACTGTACAATATTAGAGACATTAAACGCTCCCCTACCTAAGGGTATAGGAACCTTATTACGTCCACAACCACCTTCCACTAACTGTACAATATTAGAGACATTAAACGCTCCCCTACCTAAGGGTATAGGAACCTTATTACGTTCACAGCCACCTTCCACTAACTGTACAATATTAGAGACATTAAACGCTCCCCTACCTAAGGGCATAGCAACCTTATTACGTTCACAACCACCTTCCACTAACTGTACAATATTAGAGATATTAAACGCTCCCCTACCTAAGGGTATAGCAACCTTATCACGTTCACAACCACCTTCCACGAACTGTACAATATTAGAGACATTAAACGCTCCACTACCTAAGGTATCGCAACCTTATTACGTTCACAACCACCTTCCACTAACTGTACAATATTAGAGACATTAAACGCCCCCCTACCTAAGGATATATGAACCTTATTACGTTCACAACCACCTTCCACTAACTGTACAATATTAGAGACATTAAACGCTCCCCTACCTAAGGGTATAGGAACCTTATTACGTTCACAGCCACCTTCCACTAACTACAATATTAGAGACATTAAACGCTCCCCTACCTAAGGGTATAGGAACCTTATTACGTTCACAACCACCTTCCACTAACTGTACAATATTAGAGACATTAAACGCTCCCCTACCTAAGGGTATAGGAACCTTATTACGTCCACAACCACCTTCCACTAATTGTACAATATTAGAGACATTAAACGCTCCGCTACCTAAGGGTATAGGAACCTTATTACGTTCACAGCCACCTTCCACTAACTGTACAATATTAGAGACATTAAACGCTCCCCTACCTAAGGGTATAGAAACCTTATTACGTTCACAACCACCTTCCACTAACTGTACAATATTAGAGACATTAAACGTTCCCCTACCTAAGGGTATAGCAACCTTATTACGTTCACAACCACCTTCCACTAACTGTACAATATTAGAGACATTAAACGCTCCCCTACCTAAGGGTATAGGAACCTTATTACGTTCACAACCACCTTCCACTAACTGAACAATATTAGAGACATTAAACGCTCCGCTACCTAAGGGTATAGGAACCTTATTACGTTCACAACCACCTTCCACTAACTGTACAATATTAGAGACATTAAACGCTCCCCTACCTAAGGGCATAGGAACCTTATTACGTTCACAAACACCTTCCACTAACTGTACAATATTAGAGACATTATACGCTCCCATACCTAAGGGTATAGTAACCTTATTACGTTCATAACCACCTTCCACTAACTGTACAATATTAGAGACATTAAACGCTCCCCTACCTAATGGTATAGGAACCTTATTACGTTCACAACCACCTTCCACTAACTGTACAATATTAGAGACATTAAACGCTCCCCTAACTAAGGGCATAGGAACCTTATTACGTTCACAAACACCTTCCACTAACTGTACAATATTAGAGACATTAAACGCCCCCCTACCTAAGGGTATAGGAACCTTATAACGTTCACAACCACCTTCCACTAACTGTACAATATTAGAGACATTAAACGCTCCCCTACCTAAGGGCATAGCAACCTTATTACGTTCATAACCACCTTCCACTAACTGTACAATATTAGAGACATTAAACGCTCCCCTACCTAAGGGTATAGGAACCTTATTACGTTCACAACCACCTTCCACTAATTGTACAATATTAGAGACATTAAACGCTCCCCTACCTAAGGGCATAGCAACCTTATTACGTTCACAACCACCTTCCACTAACTGTACAATATTAGAGACATTAAACGCTCCCCTACCTAAGGGTATAGGAACCTTATTACGTTCACAACCACCTTCCACGAACTGTACAATATTAGAGACATTAAACGCCCCCCTACCTAAGGGTATAGGAACCTTATAACGTTCACAACCACCTTCCACTAACTGTACAATATTAGAGACATTAAACGCTCCCCTACCTAAGGGTATAGGAACCTTATTACGTTCACAGCCACCTTCCACTAACTGTACAATATTAGAGACATTAAACGCTCCCCTACCTAAGGGTATAGGAACATTATTACGTTCACAACCATCTTCCACTAACTGTACAATATTAGAGACATTAAACGCCCCCTACCTAAGGATATATGAACCTTATTACGTTCACAACCACCTTCCACTAACTGTACAATATTAGAGACATTAAACGCTCCCCTACCTAAGGGTATAGGAACCTTATTACGTTCACAACCACCTTCCACTAACTGTACAATATTAGAGACATTAAACGTTCCCTACCTAAGGGTATAGGAACCTTATTACGTCCACAACCACCTTCCACTAACTGTACAATATTAGAGACATTAAACGCTCCGCTACCTAAGGGTATAGGAACCTTATTACGTTCACAGCCACCTTCCACTAACTGTACAATATTAGAGACATTAAACGCTCCCCTACCTAAGGGTATAGAAACCTTATTACGTTCACAACCACCTTCCACTAACTGTACAATATTAGAGACATTAAACGCTCCCCTACCTAAGGGTATAGCAACCTTATAACGTTCACAACCACCTTCCACTAACTGTACAATATTAGAGACATTAAACGCTCCCCTACCTAAGGGTATAGGAACCTTATTACGTTCACAACCACCTTCCACTAACTGTACAATATTAGAGACATTAAACGCTCCGCTACCTAAGGGAATAGGAACCTTATTACGTTCACAACCACCTTCCACTAACTGTACAATATTAGAGACATTAAACGCTCCCCTACCTAAGGGCATAGAAACCTTATTACGTTCACAAACACCTTCCACTAACTGTACAATATTAGAGACATTATACGCTCCCCTACCTAAGGGTATAGTAACCTTATTACGTTCATAACCACCTTCCACTAACTGTACAATATTAGAGACATTAAACGCTCCCCTACCTAATGGTATAGGAACCTTATTACGTTCACAACCACCTTCCACTAACTGTACAATATTAGAGACATTAAACGCTCCCCTAACTAAGGGCATAGGAACATTATTACGTTCACAAACACCTTCCACTAACTGTACAATATTAGAGACATTAAACGCCCCCCTACCTAAGGGTATAGGAACGTTATAACGTTCACAACCACCTTCCAATAACTGTACAATATTAGAGACATTAAACGCTCCCCTACCTAAGGGCATAGCAACCTTATTACGTTCATAACCACCTTCCACTAACTGTACAATATTAGAGACATTAAACGCTCCCCTACCTAAGGGTATAGGAACCTTATTACGTTCACAACCACCTTCCACTAATTGTACAATATTAGAGACATTAAACGCTCCCCTACCTAAGGGCATAGCAACCTTATTACGTTCACAACCACCTTCCACTAACTGTACAATATTAGAGATATTAAACGCTCCCCTACCTAAGGGTATAGCAAACTTATCACGTTCACAACCACCTTCCACTAACTGTACAATATTAGAGACATTAAACGCTCCCCTACCTAAGGGTATAGGAACCTTATTACGTTCACAACCACCTTCCACGAACTGTACAATATTAGAGACATTAAACGCTCCCCTACCTAAGGTATAGCAACCTTATTACGTTCACAACCACCTTCCACTAACTGTACAATATTAGAGACATTAAACGCTCCCCTACCTAAGGGTATAGGAACATTATTACGTTCACAACCACCTTCCACTAACTGTACAATATTAGAGACATTAAACGCCCCGCTACCAAAGGATATAGGAACCTTATTACGTTCACAACCACCTTCCACTAACTGTACAATATTAGAGACATTAAACGCTCCCCTACCTAAGGGTATAGGAACCTTATTACGTTCACAACCACCTTCCACTAACTGTACAATATTAGAGACATTAAACGCTCCCCTACCTAAGTGCATAGGAACCTTAATACGTTCACAGCCATCTTCCACTAACTACAATATTAGAGACATTAAACGCTCCCCTACCTAAGGGTATAGGAACCTTATTACGTTCACAACCACCTTCCACTAACTGTACAATATTAGAGACATTAAACGCTCCCCTACCTAAGGGTATAGGAACCTTATTACGTCCACAACCACCTTCCACTAAATTTACAATATTAGAGACATTAAACGCTCCCCTACCTAAGGGTATAGGAACCTTATTACGTTCACAGCCACCTTCCACTAACTGTACAATATTAGAGACATTAAACGCTCCCCTACCTAAGGGTATAGGAACATTATTACGTTCACAACCATCTTCCACTAACTGTACAATATTAGAGACATTAAACGCCCCCCTACCTAAGGATATATGAACCTTATTACGTTCACAACCACCTTCCACTAACTGTACAATATTAGAGACATTAAACGCTCCCCTACCTAAGGGTATAGGAACCTTATTACGTTCACAGCCACCTTCCACTAACTACAATATTAGAGACATTAAACGCTCCCCTACCTAAGGGTATAGGAACCTTATTACGTTCACAACCACCTTCCACTAACTGTACAATATTAGAGACATTAAACGCTCCCCTACCTAAGGGTATAGGAACCTTATTACGTCCACAACCACCTTCCACTAACTGTACAATATTAGAGACATTAAACGCTCCGCTACCTAAGGGTATAGGAACCTTATTACGTTCACAGCCACCTTCCACTAACTGTACAATATTAGAGACATTAAACGCTCCCCTACCTAAGGGTATAGAAACCTTATTACGTTCACAACCACCTTCCACTAACTGTACAATATTAGAGAAATTAAACGCTCCCCTACCTAAGGGTATAGCAACCTTATTACGTTCACAACCACCTTCCACTAACTGTACAATATTAGAGACATTAAACGCTCCCCTACCTAAGGGTATAGGAACCTTATTACGTTCACAACCACCTTCCACTAACTGTACAATATTAGAGACATTAAACGCTCCGCTACCTAAGGGTATAGGAACCTTATTACGTTCACAACCACCTTCCACTAACTGTACAATATTAGAGACATTAAACGCTCCCCTACCTAAGGGCATAGAAACCTTATTACGTTCACAAACACCTTCCACTAACTGTACAATATTAGAGACATTATACGCTCCCCTACCTAAGGGTATAGTAACCTTATTACGTTCATAACCACCTTCCACTAACTGTACAATATTAGAGACATTAAAGGCTCCCCTACCTAATGGTATAGGAACCTTATTACGTTCACAACCACCTTCCACTAACTGTACAATATTAGAGACATTAAACGCTCCCCTAACTAAGGGCATAGGAACATTATTACGTTCACAAACACCTTCCACGAACTGTACAATATTAGAGACATTAAACGCCCCCCTACCTAAGGGTATAGGAACCTTATAACGTTCACAACCACCTTCCACTAACTGTACAATATTAGAGACATTAAACGCTTCCTACCTAAGGGCATAGCAACCTTATTACGTTCATAACCACCTTCCACTAACTGTACAATATTAGAGACATTAAACGCTCCCCTACCTAAGGGTATAGAAACCTTATTACGTTCACAACCACCTTCCACTAACTGTACAATATTAGAGACATTAAACGCTCCCCTACCTAAGGGTATAGCAACCTTATTACGTTCACAACCACCTTCCACTAACTGTACAATATTAGAGACATTAAACGCTCCCCTACCTAAGGGTATAGGAACATTATTACGTTCACAACCACCTTCCACTAACTGTACAATATTAGAGACATTAAACGCCCCGCTACCAAAGGATATAGGAACCTTATTACGTTCACAACCACCTTCCACTAACTGTACAATATTAGAGACATTAAACGCTCCCCTACCTAAGGGTATAGGAACCTTATTACGTTCACAACCACCTTCCACTAACTGTACAATATTAGAGACATTAAACGCTCCCCTACCTAAGGGCATAGGAACCTTAATACGTTCACAGCCATCTTCCACTAACTACAATATTAGAGACATTAAACGCTCCCCTACCTAAGGGTATAGGAACCTTATTACGTTCACAACCACCTTCCACTAACTGTACAATATTAGAGACATTAAACGCTCCCCTACCTAAGGGTATAGGAACCTTATTACGTCCACAACCACCTTCCACTAACTGTACAATATTAGAGACATTAAACGCTCCCCTACCTAAGGGTATAGGAACCTTATTACGTTCACAGCCACCTTCCACTAACTGTACAATATTAGAGACATTAAACGCTCCCCTACCTAAGGGTATAGGAACATTATTACGTTCACAACCATCTTCCACTAACTGTACAATATTAGAGACATTAAACGCCCCCCTACCTAAGGATATATGAACCTTATTACGTTCACAACCACCTTCCACTAACTGTACAATATTAGAGACATTAAACGCTCCCCTACCTAAGGGTATAGCAACCTTATTACGTTCACAGCCACCTTCCACTAACTACAATATTAGAGACATTAAACGCTCCCATACCTAAGGGTATAGGAACCTTATTACGTTCACAACCACCTTCCACTAACTGTACAATATTAGAGACATTAAACGCTCCCCTACCTAAGGGTATAGGAACCTTATTACGTCCACAACCACCTTCCACTAACTGTACAATATTAGAGACATTAAACGCTCCCCTACCTAAGGGTATAGGAACCTTATTACGTTCACAGCCACCTTCCACTAACTGTACAATATTAGAGACATTAAACGCTCCCCTACCTAAGGGTATAGAAACCTTATTACGTTCACAACCACCTTCCACTAACTGTACAATATTAGAGAAATTAAACGCTCCCCTACCTAAGGGTATAGCAACCTTATTACGTTCACAACCACCTTCCACTAACTGTACAATATTAGAGACATTAAACGCTCCCCTACCTAAGGGTATAGGAACCTTATTACGTTCACAACCACCTTCCACTAACTGTACAATATTAGAGACATTAAACGCTCCGCTACCTAAGGGTATAGGAACCTTATTACGTTCACAACCACCTTCCACTAACTGTACAATATTAGAGACATTAAACGCTCCCCTACCTAAGGGCATAGAAACCTTATTACGTTCACAAACACCTTCCACTAACTGTACAATATTAGAGACATTATACGCTCCCCTACCTAAGGGTATAGTAACCTTATTACGTTCATAACCACCTTCCACTAACTGTACAATATTAGAGACATTAAACGCTCCCCTACCTAATGGTATAGGAACCTTATTACGTTCACAACCACCTTCCACTAACTGTACAATATTAGAGACATTAAACGCTCCCCTAACTAAGGGCATAGGAACATTATTACGTTCACAAACACCTTCCACGAACTGTACAATATTAGAGACATTAAACGCCCCCCTACCTAAGGGTATAGGAACCTTATAACGTTCACAACCACCTTCCACTAACTGTACAATATTAGAGACATTAAACGCTCCCCTACCTAAGGGCATAGCAACCTTATTACGTTCATAACCACCTTCCACTAACTGTACAATATTAGAGACATTAAACGCTCCCCTACCTAAGGGTATAGAAACCTTATTACGTTCACAACCACCTTCCACTAACTGTACAATATTAGAGACATTAAACGCTCCCCTACCTAAGGGTATAGCAACCTTATTACGTTCACAACCACCTTCCACTAACTGTACAATATTAGAGACATTAAACGCTCCCCTACCTAAGGGTATAGGTACCTTATTACGTTCACAACCACCTTCCACTAACTGTACAATATTAGAGACATTAAACGCTCCGCTACCTAAGGGTATAGGAACCTTATTACGTTCACAACCACCTTCCACTAACTGTACAATATTAGAGACATTAAACGCTCCCCTACCTAAGGGCATAGAAACCTTATTACGTTCACAAACACCTTCCACTAACTGTACAATATTAGAGACATTATACGCTCCCCTACCTAAGGGTATAGTAACCTTATTACGTTCATAACCACCTTCCACTAACTGTACAATATTAGAGACATTAAACGCTCCCCTACCTAATGGTATAGGAACCTTATTACGTTCACAACCACCTTCCACTAACTGTACAATATTAGAGACATTAAACGCTCCCCTAACTAAGGGCATAGGAACATTATTACGTTCACAAACACCTTCCACTAACTGTACAATATTAGAGACATTAAACGCTCCCCTACCTAAGGGCATAGCAACCTTATTACGTTCATAACCACCTTCCACTAACTGTACAATATTAGAGACATTAAACGCTCCCCTACCTAAGGGTATAGGAACCTTATTACGTTCACAACCACCTTCCACTAATTGTACAATATTAGAGACATTAAACGCTCCCCTACCTAAGGACATAGCAACCTTATTACGTTCACAACCACCTTCCACTAACTGTACAATATTAGAGATATTAAACGCTCCCCTACCTAAGGGTATAGCAACCTTATCACGTTCACAACCACCTTCCACTAACTGTACAATATTAGAGACATTAAACGCTCCCCTACCTAAGGGTATAGGAACCTTATTACGTTCACAACCACCTTCCACGAACTGTACAATATTAGAGACATTAAACGCTCCCCTACCTAAGGTATAGCAACCTTATTACGTTCACAACCACCTTCCACTAACTGTACAATATTAGAGACATTAAACGCTCCCCTACCTAAGGGTATAGGAACATTATTACGTTCACAACCACCTTCCACTAACTGTACAATATTAGAGACATTAAACGCCCCGCTACCAAAGGATATAGGAACCTTATTACGTTCACAACCACCTTCCACTAACTGTACAATATTAGAGACATTAAACGCTCCCCTACCTAAGGGTATAGGAACCTTATTACGTTCACAACTACCTTCCACTAACTGTACAATATTAGAGACATTAAACGCTCCCCTACCTAAGGGCATAGGAACCTTAATACGTTCACAGCCATCTTCCACTAACTACAATATTAGAGACATTAAACGCTCCCCTACCTAAGGGTATAGGAACCTTATTACGTTCACAACCACCTTCCACTAACTGTACAATATTAGAGACATAAAACGCTCCCCTACCTAAGGGTATAGGAACCTTATTACGTCCACAACCACCTTCCACTAACTGTACAATATTAGAGATATTAAACGCTCCCCTACCTAAGGGTATAGGAACCTTATTACGTTCACAGCCACCTTCCACTAACTGTACAATATTAGAGACATTAAACGCTCCCCTACCTAAGGGTATAGAAACCTTATTACGTTCACAACCACCTTCCACTAACTGTACAATATTAGAGACATTAAACGCTCCCCTACCTAAGGGTATAGCAACCTTATTACGTCCACAACCACCTTCCACTAACTGTACAATATTAGAGACATTAAACGCTCCCCTACCTAAGGGTATAGGAACCTTATTACGTTCACCACCACTTTCCACTAACTGTACAATATTAGAGACATTAAACGCTACGCTACCTAAGGGTATAGGAACCTTATTACGTTCACAACCACCTTCCACTAACTGTACACTATTAGAGACATTAAACGCTCCCCTACCTAAGGGCATAGGAACCTTATTACGTTCACAAACACCTTCCACTAACTGTACAATATTAGAGACATTAAACGCTCCCCTACCTAAGGGTATAGGAACCTTATTACGTTCACAACCACCTTCCACTAACTGTACAATATTAGAGACATTAAACGCTCCCCTACCTAAGGGCATAGGAACCTTAATACGTTCACAGCCATCTTCCACTAACTACAATATTAGAGACATTAAACGCTCCCCTACCTAAGGGTATAGGAACCTTATTACGTTCACAACCACCTTCCACTAACTGTACAATATTAGAGACATTAAACGCTCCCCTACCTAAGGGTATAGGAACCTTATTACGTCCACAACCACCTTCCACTAACTGTACAATATTAGAGACATTAAACGCTCCCCTACCTAAGGGTATAGGAACCTTATTACGTTCACAGCCACCTTCCACTAACTGTACAATATTAGAGACATTAAACGCTCCCCTACCTAAGGGTATAGAAACCTTATTACGTTCACAACCACCTTCCACTAACTGTACAATATTAGAGACATTAAACGCTCCCCTACCTAAGGGTATAGCAACCTTATTACGTCCACAACCACCTTCCACTAACTGTACAATATTAGAGACATTAAACGCTCCCCTACCTAAGGGTATAGGAACCTTATAACGTTCACCACCACCTTCCACTAACTGTACAATATTAGAGACATTAAACGCTCCGCTACCTAAGGGTATAGGAACCTTATTACGTTCACAACCACCTTCCACTAACTGTACAATATTAGAGACATTAAACGCTCCCCTACCTAAGGGTATAGGAACCTTATTACGTTCACAACCACCTTCCACTAACTGTACAATATTAGAGACATTAAACGCTCCCCTACCTAAGGGCATAGGAACCTTAATACGTTCACAGCCATCTTCCACTAACTACAATATTAGAGACATTAAACGCTCCCCTACCTAAGGGTATAGGAACCTTATTACGTTCACAACCACCTTCCACTAACTGTACAATATTAGAGACATTAAACGCTCCCCTACCTAAGGGTATAGGAACCTTATTACGTCCACAACCACCTTCCACTAACTGTACAATATTAGAGACATTAAACGCTCCCCTACCTAAGGGAATAGGAACCTTATTACGTTCACAGCCACCTTCCACTAACTGTACAATATTAGAGACATTAAACGCTCCCCTACCTAAGGGTATAGGAACATTATTACGTTCACAACCATCTTCCACTAACTGTACAATATTAGAGACATTAAACGCCCCCCTACCTAAGGATATATGAACCTTATTACGTTCACAACCACCTTCCACTAACTGTACAATATTAGAGACATTAAACGCTCCCCTACCTAAGGGTATAGGAACCTTATTACGTTCACAGCCACCTTCCACTAACTACAATATTAGAGACATTAAACGCTCCCCTACCTAAGGGTATAGGAACCTTATTACGTTCACAACCACCTTCCACTAACTGTACAATATTAGAGACATTAAACGCTCCCCTACCTAAGGGTATAGGAACCTTATTACGTCCACAACCACCTTCCACTAACTGTACAATATTAGAGACATTAAACGCTCCGCTACCTAAGGGTATAGGAACCTTATTACGTTCACAGCCACCTTCCACTAACTGTACAATATTAGAGACATTAAACGCTCCCCTACCTAAGGGTATAGAAACCTTATTACGTTCACAACCACCTTCCACTAACTGTACAATATTAGAGACATTAAACGCTCCCCTACCTAAGGGTATAGCAACCTTATTACGTTCACAACCACCTTCCACTAACTGTACAATATTAGAGACATTAAACGCTCCCCTACCTAAGGGTATAGGAACCTTATTACGTTCACAACCACCTTCCACTAACTGTACAATATTAGAGACATTAAACGCTCCGCTACCTAAGGGTATAGGAACCTTATTACGTTCACAACCACCTTCCACTAACTGTACAATATTAGAGACATTAAACGCTCCCCTACCTAAGGGCATAGAAACCTTATTACGTTCACAAACACCTTCCACTAACTGTACAATATTAGAGACATTATACGCTCCCCTACCTAAGGGTATAGTAACCTTATTACGTTCATAACCACCTTCCACTAACTGTACAATATTAGAGACATTAAACGCTCCCCTACCTAATGGTATAGGAACCTTATTACGTTCACAACCACCTTCCACTAACTGTACAATATTAGAGACATTAAACGCTCCCCTAACTAAGGGCATAGGAACATTATTACGTTCACAAACACCTTCCACGAACTGTACAATATTAGAGACATTAAACGCCCCCCTACCTAAGGGTATAGGAACCTTATAACGTTCACAACCACCTTCCACTAACTGTACAATATTAGAGACATTAAACGCTCCCCTACCTAAGGGCATAGCAACCTTATTACGTTCATAACCACCTTCCACTAACTGTACAATATTAGAGACATTAAACGCTCCCCTACCTAAGGGTATAGAAACCTTATTACGTTCACAACCACCTTCCACTAACTGTACAATATTAGAGACATTAAACGCTCCCCTACCTAAGGGTATAGCAACCTTATTACGTTCACAACCACCTTCCACTAACTGTACAATATTAGAGACATTAAACGCTCCCCTACCTAAGGGTATAGGAACCTTATTACGTTCACAACCACCTTCCACTAACTGTACAATATTAGAGACATTAAACGCTCCGCTACCTAAGGGTATAGGAACCTTATTACGTTCACAACCACCTTCCACTAACTGTACAATATTAGAGACATTAAACGCTCCCCTACCTAAGGGCATAGAAACCTTATTACGTTCACAAACACCTTCCACTAACTGTACAATATTAGAGACATTATACGCTCCCCTACCTAAGGGTATAGTAACCTTATTACGTTCATAACCACCTTCCACTAACTGTACAATATTAGAGACATTAAACGCTCCCCTACCTAATGGTATAGGAACCTTATTACGTTCACAACCACCTTCCACTAACTGTACAATATTAGAGACATTAAACGCTCCCCTAACTAAGGGCATAGGAACATTATTACGTTCACAAACACCTTCCACTAACTGTACAATATTAGAGACATTAAACGCCCCCCTACCTAAGGGTATAGGAACCTTATAACGTTCACAACCACCTTCCACTAACTGTACAATATTAGAGACATTAAACGCTCCCCTACCTAAGGGCATAGCAACCTTATTACGTTCATAACCACCTTCCACTAACTGTACAATATTAGAGACATTAAACGCTCCCCTACCTAAGGGTATAGGAACCTTATTACGTTCACAACCACCTTCCACTAATTGTACAATATTAGAGACATTAAACGCTCCCCTACCTAAGGGCATAGCAACCTTATTACGTTCACAACCACCTTCCACTAACTGTACAATATTAGAGATATTAAACGCTCCCCTACCTAAGGGTATAGCAACCTTATCACGTTCACAACCACCTTCCACTAACTGTACAATATTAGAGACATTAAACGCTCCCCTACCTAAGGGTATAGGAACCTTATTTCGTTCACAACCACCTTCCACGAACTGTACAATATTAGAGACATTAAACGCTCCCCTACCTAAGGTATAGCAACCTTATTACGTTCACAACCACCTTCCACTAACTGTACAATATTAGAGACATTAAACGCTCCCCTACCTAAGGGTATAGGAACATTATTACGTTCACAACCACCTTCCACTAACTGTACAATATTAGAGACATTAAACGCCCCGCTACCAAAGGATATAGGAACCTTATTACGTTCACAACCACCTTCCACTAACTGTACAATATTAGAGACATTAAACGCCCCCCTACCTAAGGGTATAGGAACCTTATTACGTTCACAACTACCTTCCACTAACTGTACAATATTAGAGACATTAAACGCTCCCCTACCTAAGGGCATAGGAACCTTAATACGTTCACAGCCATCTTCCACTAACTACAATATTAGAGACATTAAACGCTCCCCTACCTAAGGGTATAGGAACCTTATTACGTTCACAACCACCTTCCACTAACTGTACAATATTAGAGACATTAAACGCTCCCCTACCTAAGGGTATAGGAACCTTATTACGTCCACAACCACCTTCCACTAACTGTACAATATTAGAGACATTAAACGCTCCCCTACCTAAGGGTATAGGAACCTTATTACGTTCACAGCCACCTTCCACTAACTGTACAATATTAGAGACATTAAACGCTCCCCTACCTAAGGGTATAGAAACCTTATTACGTTCACAACCACCTTCCACTAACTGTACAATATTAGAGACATTAAACGCTCCCCTACCTAAGGGTATAGCAACCTTATTACGTCCACAACCACCTTCCACTAACTGTACAATATTAGAGACATTAAACGCTCCCCTACCTAAGGGTATAGGAACCTTATTACGTTCACCACCACTTTCCACTAACTGTACAATATTAGAGACATTAAACGCTCCGCTACCTAAGGGTATAGGAACCTTATTACGTTCACAACCACCTTCCACTAACTGTACACTATTAGAGACATTAAACGCTCCCCTACCTAAGGGCATAGGAACCTTATTACGTTCACAAACACCTTCCACTAACTGTACAATATTAGAGACATTAAACGCTCCCCTACCTAAGGGTATAGGAACCTTATTACGTTCACAACCACCTTCCACTAACTGTACAATATTAGAGACATTAAACGCTCCCCTACCTAAGGGCATAGGAACCTTAATACGTTCACAGCCATCTTCCACTAACTACAATATTAGAGACATTAAACGCTCCCCTACCTAAGGGTATAGGAACCTTATTACGTTCACCACCACCTTCCACTAACTGTACAATATTAGAGACATTAAACGCTCCGCTACCTAAGGGTATAGGAACCTTATTACGTTCACAACCACCTTCCACTAACTGTACACTATTAGAGACATTAAACGCTCCCCTACCTAAGGGCATAGGAACCTTATTACGTTCACAAACACCTTCCACTAACTGTACAATATTAGAGACATTAAACGCTCCCCTACCTAAGGGTATAAGATCCTTATTACGTTCACAACCACCTTCCACTAACTGTACAATATTAGAGACATTAAAAGCCCTCCTACCTAAGGGTATAGCAACCTTATTACGTTCACAACCACCTTCCACTAACTGTACAATATTAGAGACATTAAACGCTCCCCTACCTAAGGATATAGAAACCTTATTACGTTCACAACCACCTTCCACTAACTGTACAATATTAGAGACATTAACGCTCCCCTACCTAAGGGCATAGGAACCTTATTACGTTCACAAACACCTTCCACTAACTGTACAATATTAGAGACATTAAAGCTCACCTACCTAAGGGTATAGTAACCTTATTACGTTCATAACCACCTTCCACTAACTGTACAATATTAGAGACATTAAACGCTCCCCTACCTAATGGTATAGGAACCTTATTACGTTCACAACCACCTTCCACTAACTGTACAATATTAGAGACATTAAACGCTCCCCTAATTAAGGGCATAGGAACCTTATTACGTTCACAAACACCTTCCACTAACTGTACAATATTAGAGAAATTAAACGCCCCCCTACCTAAGGGTATAGGAACCTTATAACGTTCACAACCACCTTCCACTAACTGTACAATATTAGAGACATTAAACGCTCCCCTACCTAAGGGCATAGCAACCTTATTACGTTCATGACCACCTTCCACTAACTGTACAATATTAGAGACATTAAACGCTCCCCTACCTAAGGGTATAGGAACCTTATTACGTTCACAACCACCTTTCACTAATTGTACAATATTAGAGACATTAAACGCTCCCCTACCTAAGGGCATAGCAACCTTATTACGTTCACAACCACCTTCCACTAACTGTACAATATTAGAGACATTAAACGCTCCCCTACCTAAGGGTATAGCAACCTTATTACGTTCACAACCACCTTCCACGAACTGTACAATATTAGAGACATTAAACGCTCCACTACCTAAGGTATAGCAACCTTATTACGTTCACAACCACCTTCCACTAACTGTACAATATTAGAGACATTAAACGCTCCCCTACCTAAGGGTATAGGAACATTATTACGTTCACAACCACCTTCCACTAACTGTACAATATTAGAGACATTAAATGCCCCGCTACCAAAGGATATAGGAACCTTATTACGTTCACAACCACCTTCCACTAACTGTACAATATTAGAGACATTAAACGCTCCCCTACCTAAGGGTATAGGAACCTTATTACGTTCACAACCACCTTCCACTAACTGTACAATATTAGAGACATTAAACGCTCCCCTACCTAAGGGCATAAGAACCTTAATACATTCACAGCCATCTTCCACTAACTACAATATTAGAGACATTAAACGCTCCCCTACCTAAGGGTATAGGAACGTTATTACGTTCACAACCACCTTCCACTAACTGTACAATATTAGAGACATTAAACGCTCCCCTACCTAAGGGTATAGGAACCTTATTACGTCCACAACCACCTTCCACTAACTGTACAATATTAGAGACATTACACGCTCCCCTACCTAAGGGTATAGGAACCTTATTACGTTCACAGCCACCTTCCACTAACTGTACAATATTAGAGACATTAAACGCTCCCCTACCTAAGGGTATAGAAACCTTATTACGTTCACAACCACCTTCCACTAACTGTACAATATTAGAGACATTAAACGCTCCCCTACCTAAGGGTATAGCAACCTTATTACGTCCACAACCACCTTCCACTAACTGTACAATATTAGAGACATTAAACGCTCCCCTACCTAAGGGTATAGGAACCTTATTACGTTCACCACCACCTTCCACTAACTGTACAATATTAGAGACATTAAACGCTCCGCTACCTAAGGGTATAGGAACCTTATTACGTTCACAACCACCTTCCACTAACTGTACAATATTAGAGACATTAAACGCTCCCCTACCTAAGGGTATAGGAACCTTATTACGTTCACAACCACCTTCCACGAACTGTACAATATTAGAGACATTAAACGCTCCACTACCTAAGGTATAGCAACCTTATTACGTTCACAACCACCTTCCACTAACTGTACAATATTAGAGACATTAAACGCTCCCCTACCTAAGGGTATAGGAACATTATTACGTTCACAACCACCTTCCACTAACTGTACAATATTAGAGACATTAAACGCCCCGCTACCAAAGGATATAGGAACCTTATTACGTTCACAACCACCTTCCACTAACTGTACAATATTAGAGACATTAAACGCTCCCCTACCTAATGGTATAGGAACCTTATTACGTTCACAACCACCTTCCACTAACTGTACAATATTAGAGACATTAAACGCTCCCCTACCTAAGGGAATAGGAACCTTAATACGTTCACAGCCATCTTCCACTAACTACAATATTAGAGACATTAAATGCTCCCCTACCTAAGGGTATAGGAACCTTATTACGTTCACAACCACCTTCCACTAACTGTACAATATTAGAGACATTAAACGCTCCCCTACCTAAGGGTATAGGAACCTTATTACGTCCACAACCACCTTCCACTAACTGTACAATATTAGAGACATTAAACGCTCCCCTACCTAAGGGTATAGGAACCTTATTACGTTCACAGCCACCTTCCACTAACTGTACAATATTAGAGACATTAAACGCTCCCCTACCTAAGGGTATAGAAACCTTATTACGTTCATAACCACCTTCCACTAACTGTACAATATTAGAGACATTAAACGCTCCCCTACCTAATGGTATAGGAACCTTATTACGTTCACAACCACCTTCCACTAACTGTACAATATTAGAGACATTAAACGCTCCCCTAATTAAGGGCATAGGAACCTTATTACGTTCACAAACACCTTCCACTAACTGTACAATATTAGAGAAATTAAACGCCCCCCTACCTAAGGGTATAGGAACCTTATAACGTTCACAACCACCTTCCACTAACTGTACAATATTAGAGACATTAAACGCTCCCCTACCTAAGGGCATAGCAACCTTATTACGTTCATAACCACCTTCCACTAACTGTACAATATTAGAGACATTAAACGCTCCCCTACCTAAGGGTATAGGAACCTTATTACGTTCACAACCACCTTTCACTAATTGTACAATATTAGAGACATTAAACGCTCCCCTACCTAAGGGCATAGCAACCTTATTACGTTCACAACCACCTTCCACTAACTGTACAATATTAGAGACATTAAACGCTCCCCTACCTAAGGGTATAGCAACCTTATTACGTTCACAACCACCTTCCACGAACTGTACAATATTAGAGACATTAAACGCTCCACTACCTAAGGTATAGCAACCTTATTACGTTCACAACCACCTTCCACTAACTGTACAATATTAGAGACATTAAACGCTCCCCTACCTAAGGGTATAGGAACATTATTACGTTCACAACCACCTTCCACTAACTGTACAATATTAGAGACATTAAATGCCCCGCTACCAAAGGATATAGGAACCTTATTACGTTCACAACCACCTTCCACTAACTGTACAATATTAGAGACATTAAACGCTCCCCTACCTAAGGGTATAGGAACCTTATTACGTTCACAACCACCTTCCACTAACTGTACAATATTAGAGACATTAAACGCTCCCCTACCTAAGGGCATAAGAACCTTAATACATTCACAGCCATCTTCCACTAACTACAATATTAGAGACATTAAACGCTCCCCTACCTAAGGGTATAGGAACGTTATTACGTTCACAACCACCTTCCACTAACTGTACAATATTAGAGACATTAAACGCTCCCCTACCTAAGGGTATAGGAACCTTATTACGTCCACAACCACCTTCCACTAACTGTACAATATTAGAGACATTACACGCTCCCCTACCTAAGGGTATAGGAACCTTATTACGTTCACAGCCACCTTCCACTAACTGTACAATATTAGAGACATTAAACGCTCCCCTACCTAAGGGTATAGAAACCTTATTACGTTCACAACCACCTTCCACTAACTGTACAATATTAGAGACATTAAACGCTCCCCTACCTAAGGGTATAGCAACCTTATTACGTCCACAACCACCTTCCACTAACTGTACAATATTAGAGACATTAAACGCTCCCCTACCTAAGGGTATAGGAACCTTATTACGTTCACCACCACCTTCCACTAACTGTACAATATTAGAGACATTAAACGCTCCGCTACCTAAGGGTATAGGAACCTTATTACGTTCACAACCACCTTCCACTAACTGTACAATATTAGAGACATTAAACGCTCCCCTACCTAAGGGTATAGGAACCTTATTACGTTCACAACCACCTTCCACGAACTGTACAATATTAGAGACATTAAACGCTCCACTACCTAAGGTATAGCAACCTTATTACGTTCACAACCACCTTCCACTAACTGTACAATATTAGAGACATTAAACGCTCCCCTACCTAAGGGTATAGGAACATTATTACGTTCACAACCACCTTCCACTAACTGTACAATATTAGAGACATTAAACGCCCCGCTACCAAAGGATATAGGAACCTTATTACGTTCACAACCACCTTCCACTAACTGTACAATATTAGAGACATTAAACGCTCCCCTACCTAATGGTATAGGAACCTTATTACGTTCACAACCACCTTCCACTAACTGTACAATATTAGAGACATTAAACGCTCCCCTACCTAAGGGCATAGGAACCTTAATACGTTCACAGCCATCTTCCACTAACTACAATATTAGAGACATTAAATGCTCCCCTACCTAAGGGTATAGGAACCTTATTACGTTCACAACCACCTTCCACTAACTGTACAATATTAGAGACATTAAACGCTCCCCTACCTAAGGGTATAGGAACCTTATTACGTCCACAACCACCTTCCACTAACTGTACAATATTAGAGACATTAAACGCTCCCCTACCTAAGGGTATAGGAACCTTATTACGTTCACAGCCACCTTCCACTAACTGTACAATATTAGAGACATTAAACGCTCCCCTACCTAAGGGTATAGAAACCTTATTACGTTCACAACCACCTTCCACTAACTGTACAATATTAGAGGCATTAAACGCTCCCCTACCTAAGGGTATAGCAACCTTATTACGTTCACAACCACCTTCCACTAACTGTACAATATTAGAGACATTAAACGCCCCCCTACCTAAGGGTATAGGAACCTTATTACGTTCACCACCACCTTCCACTAACTGTACAATATTAGAGACATTAAACGCTCCGCTACCTAAGGGTATAGGAACCTTATTACGTTCACAACCACCTTCCACTAACTGTACACTATTAGAGACATTAAACGCTCCCCTACCTAAGGGCATAGGAACCTTATTACGTTCACAAACACCTTCCACTAACTGTACAATATTAGAGACATTAAACGCTCCCCTACCTAAGGGTATAGGATCCTTATTACGTTCACAACCACCTTCCACTAACTCTACAATATTAGAGACATTAAACGCCCCCCTACCTAAGGGTATAGCAACCTTATTACGTTCACAACCACCTTCCACTAACTGTACAATATTAGAGACATTAAACGCTCCCCTACCTAAGGATATAGAAACCTTATTACGTTCACCACCACCTTCCACTAACTGTACAATATTAGAGACATTAAACGCTCCGCTACCTAAGGGTATAGGAACCTTATTACGTTCACAACCACCTTCCACTAACTGTACAATATTAGAGACATTAAACGCTCCCCTACCTAAGGGTATAGGAACCTTATTACGTTCACAACCACCTTCCACGAACTGTACAATATTAGAGACATTAACGCTCCACTACCTAAGGGTATAGCAACCTTATTACGTTCACAACCACCTTCCACTAACTGTACAATATTAGAGACATTAAACGCTCCCCTACCTAAGGGTATAGGAACGTTATTACGTTCACAACCACCTTCCACTAACTGTACAATATTAGAGACATTAAACGCCCCGCTACCAAAGGATATAGGAACCTTATTACGTTCACAACCACCTTCCACTAACTGTACAATATTAGAGACATTAAACGCTCCCCTACCTAAGGGTATAGGAACCTTATTACGTTCACAACCACCTTCCACTAACTGTACAATATTAGAGACATTAAACGCTCCCCTACCTAAGGGCATAGGAACCTTAATACGTTCACAGCCATCTTCCACTAACTATAATATTAGAGACATTAAATGCTCCCCTACCTAAGGGTATAGGAACCTTATTACGTTCACAACCACCTTCCACTAACTGTACAATATTAGAGACATTAAACGCTCCCCTACCTAAGGGTATAGGAACCTTATTACGTCCACAACCACCTTCCACTAACTGTACAATATTAGAGACATTAAACGCTCCCCTACCTAAGGGTATAGGAACCTTATTACGTTCACAGCCACCTTCCACTAACTGTACAATATTAGAGACATTAAACGCTCCCCTACCTAAGGGTATAGAAACCTTATTACGTTCACAACCACCTTCCACTAACTGTACAATATTAGAGGCATTAAACGCTCCCCTACCTAAGGGTATAGCAACCTTATTACGTTCACAACCACCTTCCACTAACTGTACAATATTAGAGACATTAAACGCCCCCCTACCTAAGGGTATAGGAACCTTATTACGTTCACCACCACCTTCCACTAACTGTACAATATTAGAGACATTAAACGCTCCGCTACCTAAGGGTATAGGAACCTTATTACGTTCACAACCACCTTCCACTAACTGTACACTATTAGAGACATTAAACGCTCCCCTACCTAAGGGCATAGGAACCTTATTACGTTCACAAACACCTTCCACTAACTGTACAATATTAGAGACATTAAACGCTCCCCTACCTAAGGGTATAGGATCCTTATTACGTTCACAACCACCTTCCACTAACTCTACAATATTAGAGACATTAAACGCCCCCCTACCTAAGGGTATAGCAACCTTATTACGTTCACAACCACCTTCCACTAACTGTACAATATTAGAGACATTAAATGCTCCCCTACCTAAGGGTATAGCAACTTTATTACGTTCACAACCACCTTCCACTAACTGTACAATATTAGAGACATTAAACGCCCCGCTACCAAAGGATATAGGAACCTTATTACGTTCACAACCACCTTCCACTAACTGTACAATATTAGAGACATTAAACGCTCCCCTACCTAAGGGTATAGGAACCTTATTACGTTCACAACCACCTTCCACTAACTGTACAATATTAGAGACATTAAACGCTCCCCTACCTAAGGGCATAGGAACCTTAATACGTTCATAGCCATCTTCCACTAACTACAATATTAGAGACATTAAATGCTCCCCTACCTAAGGGTATAGGAACCTTATTACGTTCACAACCACCTTCCACTAACTGTACAATATTAGAGACATTAAACGCTCCCCTACCTAAGGGTATAGGAACCTTATTACGTCCACAACCACCTTCCACTAACTGTACAATATTAGAGACATTAAACGCTCCCCTACCTAAGGGTATAGGAACCTTATTACGTTCACAGCCACCTTCCACTAACTGTACAATATTAGAGACATTAAACGCTCCCCTACCTAAGGGTATAGAAACCTTATTACGTTCACAACCACCTTCCACTAACTGTACAATATTAGAGGCATTAAACGCTCCCCTACCTAAGGGTATAGCAACCTTATTACGTTCACAACCACCTTCCACTAACTGTACAATATTAGAGACATTAAACGCCCCCCTACCTAAGGGTATAGGAACCTTATTACGTTCACCACCACCTTCCACTAACTGTACAATATTAGAGACATTAAACGCTCCGCTACCTAAGGGTATAGGAACCTTATTACGTTCACAACCACCTTCCACTAACTGTACACTATTAGAGACATTAAACGCTCCCCTACCTAAGGGTATAGGAACCTTATTACGTTCACAAACACCTTCCACTAACTGTACAATATTAGAGACATTAAACGCTCCCCTACCTAAGGGTATAGGATCCTTATTACGTTCACAACCACCTTCCACTAACTCTACAATATTAGAGACATTAAACGCCCCCCTACCTAAGGGTATAGCAACCTTATTACGTTCACAACCACCTTCCACTAACTGTACAATATTAGAGACATTAAACGCTCCCCTACCTAAGGGTATAGGAACATTATTACGTTCACAACCACCTTCCACTAACTGTACAATATTAGAGACATTAAATGCCCCGCTACCAAAGGATATAGGAACCTTATTACGTTCACAACCACCTTCCACTAACTGTACAATATTAGAGACATTAAACGCTCCCCTACCTAAGGGTATAGGAACCTTATTACGTTCACAACCACCTTCCACTAACTGTACAATATTAGAGACATTAAACGCTCCCCTACCTAAGGGCATAAGAACCTTAATACGTTCACAGCCATCTTCCACTAACTACAATATTAGAGACATTAAACGCTCCCCTACCTAAGGGTATAGGAACGTTATTACGTTCACAACCACCTTCCACTAACTGTACAATATTAGAGACATTAAACGCTCCCCTACCTAAGGGTATAGGAACCTTATTACGTCCACAACCACCTTCCACTAACTGTACAATATTAGAGACATTAAACGCTCCCCTACCTAAGGGTATAGGAACCTTATTACGTTCACAGCCACCTTCCACTAACTGTACAATATTAGAGACATTAAACGCTCCCCTACCTAAGGGTATAGAAACCTTATTACGTTCACAACCACCTTCCACTAACTGTACAATATTAGAGACATTAAACGCTCCCCTACCTAAGGGTATAGCAACCTTATTACGTCCACAACCACCTTCCACTAACTGTACAATATTAGAGACATTAAACGCTCCCCTACCTAAGGGTATAGGAACCTTATTACGTTCACCACCACCTTCCACTAACTGTACAATATTAGAGACATTAAACGCTCCGCTACCTAAGGGTATAGGAACCTTATTACGTTCACAACCACCTTCCACTAACTGTACAATATTAGAGACATTAAACGCTCCCCTACCTAAGGGTATAGGAACCTTATTACGTTCACAACCACCTTCCACGAACTGTACAATATTAGAGACATTAAACGCTCCACTACCTAAGGTATAGCAACCTTATTACGTTCACAACCACCTTCCACTAACTGTACAATATTAGAGACATTAAACGCTCCCCTACCTAAGGGTATAGGAACATTATTACGTTCACAACCACCTTCCACTAACTGTACAATATTAGAGACATTAAACGCCCCGCTACCAAAGGATATAGGAACCTTATTACGTTCACAACCACCTTCCACTAACTGTACAATATTAGAGACATTAAACGCTCCCCTACCTAAGGGTATAGGAACCTTATTACGTTCACAACCACCTTCCACTAACTGTACAATATTAGGGACATTAAACGCTCCCCTACCTAAGGGCATAGGAACCTTAATACGTTCACAGCCATCTTCCACTAACTACAATATTAGAGACATTAAATGCTCCCCTACCTAAGGGTATAGGAACCTTATTACGTTCACAACCACCTTCCACTAACTGTACAATATTAGAGACATTAAACGCTCCCCTACCTAAGGGTATAGGAACCTTATTACGTCCACAACCACCTTCCACTAACTGTACAATATTAGAGACATTAAACGCTCCCCTACCTAAGGGTATAGGAACCTTATTACGTTCACAGCCACCTTCCACTAACTGTACAATATTAGAGACATTAAACGCTCCCCTACCTAAGGGTATAGAAACCTTATTACGTTCACAACCACCTTCCACTAACTGTACAATATTAGAGGCATTAAACGCTCCCCTACCTAAGGGTATAGCAACCTTATTACGTTCACAACCACCTTCCACTAACTGTACAATATTAGAGACATTAAACGCCCCCCTACCTAAGGGTATAGGAACCTTATTACGTTCACCACCACCTTCCACTAACTGTACAATATTAGAGACATTAAACGCTCCGCTACCTAAGGGTATAGGAACCTTATTACGTTCACAACCACCTTCCACTAACTGTACACTATTAGAGACATTAAACGCTCCCCTACCTAAGGGCATAGGAACCTTATTACGTTCACAAACACCTTCCACTAACTGTACAATATTAGAGACATTAAACGCTCCCCTACCTAAGGGTATAGGATCCTTATTACGTTCACAACCACCTTCCACTAACTCTACAATATTAGAGACATTAAACGCCCCCCTACCTAAGGGTATAGCAACCTTATTACGTTCACAACCACCTTCCACTAACTGTACAATATTAGAGACATTAAACGCTCCCCTACCTAAGGATATAGAAACCTTATTACGTTCACCACCACCTTCCACTAACTGTACAATATTAGAGACATTAAACGCTCCGCTACCTAAGGGTATAGGAACCTTATTACGTTCACAACCACCTTCCACTAACTGTACAATATTAGAGACATTAAACGCTCCCCTACCTAAGGGCATAGGAACCTTATTACGTTCACAACCACCTTCCACGAACTGTACAATATTAGAGACATTAAACGCTCCACTACCTAAGGGTATAGCAACCTTATTACGTTCACAACCACCTTCCACTAACTGTACAATATTAGAGACATTAAACGCTCCCCTACCTAAGGGTATAGGAACATTATTACGTTCACAACCACCTTCCACTAACTGTACAATATTAGAGACATTAAACGCCCCGCTACCAAAGGATATAGGAACCTTATTACGTTCACAACCACCTTCCACTAACTGTACAATATTAGAGACATTAAACGCTCCCCTACCTAAGGGTATAGGAACCTTATTACGTTCACAACCACCTTCCACTAACTGTACAATATTAGAGACATTAAACGCTCCCCTACCTAAGGGCATAGGAACCTTAATACGTTCACAGCCATCTTCCACTAACTACAATATTAGAGACATTAAATGCTCCCCTACCTAAGGGTATAGGAACCTTATTACGTTCACAACCACCTTCCACTAACTGTACAATATTAGAGACATTAAACGCTCCCCTACCTAAGGGTATAGGAACCTTATTACGTCCACAACCACCTTCCACTAACTGTACAATATTAGAGACATTAAACGCTCCCCTACCTAAGGGTATAGGAACCTTATTACGTTCACAGCCACCTTCCACTAACTGTACAATATTAGAGACATTAAACGCTCCCCTACCTAAGGGTATAGAAACCTTATTACGTTCACAACCACCTTCCACTAACTGTACAATATTAGAGGCATTAAACGCTCCCCTACCTAAGGGTATAGCAACCTTATTACGTTCACAACCACCTTCCACTAACTGTACAATATTAGAGACATTAAACGCCCCCCTACCTAAGGGTATAGGAACCTTATTACGTTCACCACCACCTTCCACTAACTGTACAATATTAGAGACATTAAACGCTCCGCTACCTAAGGGTATAGGAACCTTATTACGTTCACAACCACCTTCCACTAACTGTACACTATTAGAGACATTAAACGCTCCCCTACCTAAGGGCATAGGAACCTTATTACGTTCACAAACACCTTCCACTAACTGTACAATATTAGAGACATTAAACGCTCCCCTACCTAAGGGTATAGGATCCTTATTACGTTCACAACCACCTTCCACTAACTCTACAATATTAGAGACATTAAACGCCCCCCTACCTAAGGGTATAGCAACCTTATTACGTTCACAACCACCTTCCACTAACTGTACAATATTAGAGACATTAAACGCTCCCCTACCTAAGGATATAGAAACCTTATTACGTTCACAACCACCTTCCACTAACTGTACAATATTAGAGACATTAAACGCTCCCCTACCTAAGGGTATAGCAACCTTATTACGTTCACAATCACCTTCCACTAACTGTACAATATTAGAGACATTAAACGCCCCGCTACCAAAGGATATAGGAACCTTATTACGTTCACAACCACCTTCCACTAACTGTACAATATTAGAGACATTAAACGCTCCCCTACCTAAGGGTATAGGAACCTTATTACGTTCACAACCACCTTCCACTAACTGTACAATATTAGAGACATTAAACGCTCCCCTACCTAAGGGCATAGGAACCTTAATACGTTCATAGCCATCTTCCACTAACTACAATATTAGAGACATTAAATGCTTCCCTACCTAAGGGTATAGGAACCTTATTACGTTCACAACCACCTTCCACTAACTGTACAATATTAGAGACATTAAACGCTCCCCTACCTAAGGGTATAGGAACCTTATTACGTCCACAACCACCTTCCACTAACTGTACAATATTAGAGACATTAAACGCTCCCCTACCTAAGGGTATAGGAACCTTATTACGTTCACAGCCACCTTCCACTAACTGTACAATATTAGAGACATTAAACGCTCCCCTACCTAAGGGTATAGAAACCTTATTACGTTCACAACCACCTTCCACTAACTGTACAATATTAGAGGCATTAAACGCTCCCCTACCTAAGGGTATAGCAACCTTATTACGTTCACAACCACCTTCCACTAACTGTACAATATTAGAGACATTAAACGCCCCCCTACCTAAGGGTATAGGAACCTTATTACGTTCACCACCACCTTCCACTAACTGTACAATATTAGAGACATTAAACGCTCCGCTACCTAAGGGTATAGGAACCTTATTACGTTCACAACCACCTTCCACTAACTGTACACTATTAGAGACATTAAACGCTCCCCTACCTAAGGGCATAGGAACCTTATTACGTTCACAAACACCTTCCACTAACTGTACAATATTAGAGACATTAAACGCTCCCCTACCTAAGGGTATAGGATCCTTATTACGTTCACAACCACCTTCCACTAACTCTACAATATTAGAGACATTAAACGCCCCCCTACCTAAGGGTATAGCAACCTTATTACGTTCACAACCACCTTCCACTAACTGTACAATATTAGAGACATTAAACGCTCCCCTACCTAAGGATATAGAAACCTTATTACGTTCACAACCACCTTCCACTAACTGTACAATATTAGAGACATTAAACGCTCCCCTACCTAAGGGTATAGCAACCTTATTACGTTCACAACCACCTTCCACTAACTGTACAATATTAGAGACATTAAACGCTCCCCTACCTAAGGGTATAGGAACCTTATTACGTTCACAACCACCTTCCACTAACGGTACAATATTAGAGACATTAAACGCTCCCCTACCTAAGGGTATAGGAACCTTATTACGTTCACAACCACCTTCCACTAACTGTACAATATTAGAGACATTAAACGCTCCCCTAATTAAGGGCATAGGAACCTTATTACGTTCACAAACACCTTCCACTAACTGTACAATATTAGAGACATTAAACGCTCCCCTACCTAAGGGTATAGCAACCTTATTACGATAACAACCACCTTCCACTAACTGTACAATATTAGAGACATTAAACGCTCCCCTAATTAAGGGCATAGGAACCTTATTACGTTCACAAACACCTTCCACTAACTGTACAATATTAGAGACATTAAACGCCCCCTACCTAAGGGTATAGGAACCTTATAACGTTCACAACCACCTTCCACTAACTGTACAATATTAGAGACATTAAACGCTCCCCTACCTAATGGTATAGCAACCTTATTACGTTCATAACCACCTTCCACTAACTGTACAATATTAGAGATATTAAACGCTCCCCTACCTAAGGGTATAGCAACCTTATTACGTTCACAACCACCTTCCACTAACTGTACAATATTAGAGATATTAAACGCTCCCCTACCTAAGGATATAGCAACCTTATTACGTTCACAACCACCTTCCACTAACTGTACAATATTAGAGACATTAAACGCTCCCCTACCTAAGGGTATAGGAACCTTATTACGTTCACAATCACCTTCGACGAACTGTACAATATTAGAGACATTAAACGCTCCACTACCTAAGGTATAGCAACCTTATTACGTTCACAATCTCCTTCCACTAACTGTACAATATTAGAGACATTAAACGCTCCCCTACCTAAGGGTATAGAAACATTATTACGTTCACAACCACCTTCCACTAACTGTACAATATTAGAGACATTAAACGCCCTCCTACCTAAGGATATATGAACCTTATTACGTTCACAACCACCTTCCACTAACTGTACAATATTAGAGACATTAAACGCTCCCCTACCTAAGGGTATAGGAAAATTATTACGTTCACAACCACCTTCCACTAACTGTACAATATTAGAGACATTAAACGCTCCCCTACCTAAGGGCATAGGAACCTTATTACGTTCACAGCCACCTTCCACTAACTACAATATTAGAGACATTAAACGCTCCCCTACCTAAGGGTATAGGAACCTTATTACGTTCACAACCACCTTCCACTAACTGTACAATATTAGAGACATTAAACGCTCCCCTACCTAAGGGTATAGGAACCTTATTACGTTCACAGCCACCTTCCACTAACTGTACAATATTAGAGACATTAAACGCTCCCCTACCTAAGGGTATAGAAACCTTATTACGTTCACAACCACCTTCCACTAACTGTACAATATTAGAGACATTAAACGCTCCCCTACCTAAGGGTATAGCAACCTTATTACGATAACAACCACCTTCCACTAACTGTACAATATTAGAGACATTAAACGCTCCCCTACCTAAGGGTATAGGAACCTTATTACGTTCACAACCACCTTCCACTAACTGTACAATATTAGAGACATTAAAAGCTCCGCTACCTAAGGGTATAGGAACCTTATTACGTTCACAACCACCTTCCACTAACTGTACAATATTAGAGACATTAAACGCTCCCCTACCTAAGGGCATAGGAACCTTATTACGTTCACAAACACCTTCCACTAACTGTACAATATTAGAGACATTAAACGCACCCCTACCTAAGGGCATAGTAACCTTATTACGTTCATAACCACCTTCCACTAACTGTACAATATTAGAGACATTAAACGCTCCCCTACCTAAGGGTATAGAAACCTTATTACGTTCACAACCACCTTCCACTAACTGTACAATATTAGAGACATTAAACGCTCCCCTAACTAAGGACATAGGAACCTTATAACGTTCACAACCACCTTCCACTAACTGTACAATATTAGAGACATTAAACGCCCCCCTACCTAATGGTATAGCAACCTTATTACGTTCACAACCACCTTCCACTAACTGTACAATATTAGAGACATTAAACGCTCCCCTACTTAAGGGCATAGGAACCTTATTACGTTCACAGCCACCTTCCTCTAACTGTACAATATTAGAGACATTAAACGCTCCCCTACCTAAGGGTATAGGAACCTTATTACGTTCACAGCCATCTTCCACTAACTGTACAATATTAGAGACATTAAATGCTCCCCTATCTAAGGGTATAGTAACCTTATTATGTTCACAGCCATCTTCCACTAACTGTACCATATTAGAGACATTAAACGCTCCCCTATCTAAGGGTATAGGAACCTTATTACGTCCACAACCACCTTCCACTAACTGTACAATATTAGAGACATTAAACGCTCCCCTACCTAAGGGTATAGGAACCTTATTACGTTCACAGCCACCTTCCACTAACTGTACAATATTAGAGACATTAAACGCTCCCCTACCTAAGGGTATAGAAACCTTATTACGTTCACAACCACCTTCCACTAACTGTACAATATTAGAGGCATTAAACGCTCCCCTACCTAAGGGTATAGCAACCTTATTACGTTCACAACCACCTTCCACTAACTGTACAATATTAGAGACATTAAACGCCCCCCTACCTAAGGGTATAGGAACCTTATTACGTTCACCACCACCTTCCACTAACTGTACAATATTAGAGACATTAAACGCTCCGCTACCTAAGGGTATAGGAACCTTATTACGTTCACAACCACCTTCCACTAACTGTACACTATTAGAGACATTAAACGCTCCCCTACCTAAGGGCATAGGAACCTTATTACGTTCACAAACACCTTCCACTAACTGTACAATATTAGAGACATTAAACGCTCCCCTACCTAAGGGTATAGGATCCTTATTACGTTCACAACCACCTTCCACTAACTCTACAATATTAGAGACATTAAACGCCCCCCTACCTAAGGGTATAGCAACCTTATTACGTTCACAACCACCTTCCACTAACTGTACAATATTAGAGACATTAAACGCTCCCCTACCTAAGGATATAGAAACCTTATTACGTTCACAACCACCTTCCACTAACTGTACAATATTAGAGACATTAAACGCTCCCCTACCTAAGGGTATAGCAACCTTATTACGTTCACAACCACCTTCCACTAACTGTACAATATTAGAGACATTAAACGCTCCCCTACCTAAGGGTATAGGAACCTTATTACGTTCACAACCACCTTCCACTAACGGTACAATATTAGAGACATTAAACGCTCCCCTACCTAAGGGTATAGGAACCTTATTACGTTCACAACCACCTTCCACTAACTGTACAATATTAGAGACATTAAACGCTCCCCTAATTAAGGGCATAGGAACCTTATTACGTTCACAAACACCTTCCACTAACTGTACAATATTAGAGACATTAAACGCTCCCCTACCTAAGGGTATAGCAACCTTATTACGATAACAACCACCTTCCACTAACTGTACAATATTAGAGACATTAAACGCTCCCCTAATTAAGGGCATAGGAACCTTATTACGTTCACAAACACCTTCCACTAACTGTACAATATTAGAGACATTAAACGCCCCCTACCTAAGGGTATAGGAACCTTATAACGTTCACAACCACCTTCCACTAACTGTACAATATTAGAGACATTAAACGCTCCCCTACCTAATGGTATAGCAACCTTATTACGTTCATAACCACCTTCCACTAACTGTACAATATTAGAGATATTAAACGCTCCCCTACCTAAGGGTATAGCAACCTTATTACGTTCACAACCACCTTCCACTAACTGTACAATATTAGAGATATTAAACGCTCCCCTACCTAAGGATATAGCAACCTTATTACGTTCACAACCACCTTCCACTAACTGTACAATATTAGAGACATTAAACGCTCCCCTACTTAAGGGCATAGGAACCTTATTACGTTCACAGCCACCTTCCTCTAACTGTACAATATTAGAGACATTAAACGCTCCCCTACCTAAGGGTATAGGAACCTTATTACGTTCACAGCCATCTTCCACTAACTGTACAATATTAGAGACATTAAATGCTCCCCTATCTAAGGGTATAGTAACCTTATTATGTTCACAGCCATCTTCCACTAACTGTACCATATTAGAGACATTAAACGCTCCCCTATCTAAGGGTATAGGAACCTTATTACGTCCACAACCACCTTCCACTAACTGTACAATATTAGAGACATTAAACGCTCCCCTACCTAAGGGTATAGGAACCTTATTACGTTCACAGCCACCTTCCACTAACTGTACAATATTAGAGACATTAAACGCTCCCCTACCTAAGGGTATAGAAACCTTATTACGTTCACAACCACCTTCCACTAACTGTACAATATTAGAGGCATTAAACGCTCCCCTACCTAAGGGTATAGCAACCTTATTACGTTCACAACCACCTTCCACTAACTGTACAATATTAGAGACATTAAACGCCCCCCTACCTAAGGGTATAGGAACCTTATTACGTTCACCACCACCTTCCACTAACTGTACAATATTAGAGACATTAAACGCTCCGCTACCTAAGGGTATAGGAACCTTATTACGTTCACAACCACCTTCCACTAACTGTACACTATTAGAGACATTAAACGCTCCCCTACCTAAGGGCATAGGAACCTTATTACGTTCACAAACACCTTCCACTAACTGTACAATATTAGAGACATTAAACGCTCCCCTACCTAAGGGTATAGGATCCTTATTACGTTCACAACCACCTTCCACTAACTCTACAATATTAGAGACATTAAACGCCCCCCTACCTAAGGGTATAGCAACCTTATTACGTTCACAACCACCTTCCACTAACTGTACAATATTAGAGACATTAAACGCTCCCCTACCTAAGGATATAGAAACCTTATTACGTTCACAACCACCTTCCACTAACTGTACAATATTAGAGACATTAAACGCTCCCCTACCTAAGGGTATAGCAACCTTATTACGTTCACAACCACCTTCCACTAACTGTACAATATTAGAGACATTAAACGCTCCCCTACCTAAGGGTATAGGAACCTTATTACGTTCACAACCACCTTCCACTAACGGTACAATATTAGAGACATTAAACGCTCCCCTACCTAAGGGTATAGGAACCTTATTACGTTCACAACCACCTTCCACTAACTGTACAATATTAGAGACATTAAACGCTCCCCTAATTAAGGGCATAGGAACCTTATTACGTTCACAAACACCTTCCACTAACTGTACAATATTAGAGACATTAAACGCTCCCCTACCTAAGGGTATAGCAACCTTATTACGATAACAACCACCTTCCACTAACTGTACAATATTAGAGACATTAAACGCTCCCCTAAT